>CM067067.1:36159199-36401699 GCA_033980235.1 Diadema setosum
ACAAGGCAAGTTTTCAGGCATCACAAACTCACTCATTTGAATATTCATATCGCAGCTTGCCAAATGCATAACTTCCTTGAGTTTTACCCAGTTTTGATAAAGTTTCTCTGCCGTGTTTACGAAATGTTACACTTTCTTATCATACGTCCTTTGCATTGTTCTGAAATTCCCCTTTAAAGACATTATTTACCATTTAAAGATGAAACAAAAACCCAGATTCAACGATTAAAACATAGTTCTAAAAATAAAGTTAGGGATAAAAACAGCCAATGTTATAATGTTTGTCAGTATTTAAGTATTATTATATAAGAATATACGAAATGTGAACAATAGTTGTAATAAAATTGTTTCTAGAATAAACCGTCTACAGTTGTGGTTATTGTGATATATCCTTATATTTTAGGCTTTATTGCGAAAATTTTCATATGGTAGGATGTTGTGATACAACTGACCTACACATATGCATCAAATGTGATGACTCGATCATTCTTTAAATTACTGCTCACAATGGTAAACAATACCTTTAATTTATTCCTTACCGGCCATCTAAACAAACAAATGGCACTCTAGTTCAATTGGACTGTGCAGTCCGAGTCGTGCTCGTACGGATATTTTGTTCACTTTGTTCCCCTTGACCCAGGTAGAAACAAGCAAAAACAATCAATCTTTCAAACAAACAAACAAGCAAACAAACATACATACACACAAACTTATTAACAGCTCAATGGCAGGGTCCTCTGGCAAAGCACTGACTGGGTTGTTATGGGTTAACATATCATGGCGACCATCAACGGTTTTGTAAAGTTTTTATTTGTGAGCTGGCCAATTTTAAGGTACTCGTATATTTTATGCGTTGTGTATTTTATATTTTACGTGTACCTCAGGGTCATCTCAGATGAAAGTAAATGAACATGGCCCTGTAGATTCAAGTTTGTGTTTTTTGGGGGTGGGGGCGCTTTCATGAATTGCATGTGGGAAGCATTTGCTAAACAACCTAAATATAATTATATTATGTCTGATTGTCAAATATATCATGAACGCATGTCCGTACATGTATATAATTACGTAAATGAATAAATAAGTAATTAATATTATTGAAAATAGGAGGTAGGGCGTAATGGTTATAAAATGATGACGGGGATTAAGACGACGACGACGACGGCGATGATGATGGTGTTGATAATAATGATGAAAAATGATAATAATTATAATTATAATTATAATCATAATTATTATGATTTTGTTTGATACGGGAACTGGTGGCCTCTGTGTTAAGTCTATGGGAATTTCAGAATTCAGTATTGAAAGGGTTATAATTGCAATTATAGAAATAATTAGATAAATATAATTATGATCATAGAATGCTAATGATAACATCGGCCATAATGTGAGACTGTATGATTAACAAAAGAAACAAACCAGCATGCTTGCAAGAACATCAACGGGCTTTGATAAAACTGATAATGACAGGTTGTGGAGTTATCATTAGACCTACAATATTCATCTTTCTCTTGGCTATGATGCAATCAACGGGCTTTGATAAAACTGATAATGACAGGTTGTGGAGTTATCATTAGGCCTACAATATTCATCTTTCTCTTGGCTATGATGCAATAGCATCATAGAATCTTAGCATCATAGCATCATCATAGAATCATAATAAAACTCTCATCAATATTTTAGCCTATATACTGAACATGTATTGTACATGAATGTATGGGGGTACTCTCTAAATTCCTCAAATTGGAAACCAATCTATGAGATTGTGGTTAGGGACAAATCCAAAATTAGATTTAGAAAATAAATTTACTTATAACTCTATTAGATTCAGATTTTCAATCTAATTTTGGATTTGTCCCTCATTTCAATCTAAGGAATTTAGAGAGTAGACTGCGCTTAACATGCTAATTTGAAGAAAAAAAAAAACCGTCGGAATGTCGTCATAAAGATATTTGCCAGAAGATGACTACCCTTAAACACTTTAAGCCGTGAGTGAAATATACTTTCAATAACCTTGTCAGGAATACATAATTTAGTGTATTATAAAGTTCAAGTCAAGAGGGTAGTTTAAATGAAATGAATTAATGACAAACACAAATCCATTCTCATGTGCTCATTTTCGTATCATCAAACAAAACAATATTAAACAAGACCCAAATTAAGTTTTTATATACTATAACATAAGCTAAAGATGTATTCATTCATGTAGCGTATGCTTTATTTGTAAAGCTAGCACGTAGGCCTAAACTTTGTATGTACCATTGTCGAGTATGAAACCAAACTACGCAATTCCTACATTTCAAGGACTAGTTCAAACAAACAAGCATATCTAGTGAGCAACATAAATTTAAGTAAAACTTACGGTTATCTGTCAAGATCGAAATATATCTGTGCATTTAAAGTATAAGCACTGTATCTTCCTGACCCCTCTTTTTTGTCTGTATAATATAACAGTATATCAAAGGAGAAAGGGCAAGAAATCTTGGAAGATAATTGGGCTAATACTTGGCTGAGATGACCATATTTGTCATTTTTGCTCTTCTTTTTATCATTACGAATATTACTACTATAATCATCACCATAATAATTTTTATTCACATTTTCGTTATCATTAACATGATAAATGTTTTGATGGATTCATAATTTCCGTAATTAGGACCCGTGTAAAAAAGCCGAACAAACAAACAAACAAATAAAACTAAATAAGCCAGCTCATTTATGTAATTTGGGCTTTTGATGCGGGTGAGTGGATACGTGAGATTATCAGTGTCACTTCATGAGTGTGCTCAGCTTTAACGGTAACGTTTGAAGCGACTTCTCTGTTGGGCACATTCACCCTGCAGAAGTACGCCATTCGAAATCAAGAAATGAGTATCGCACAGGTCCTCTGACGAGTGATATAGTGTCTGCACACCTCGAGTAATGTCCATGGATAGGAGGTAGAGGCCATTGCCGCTTGACTCACAGGTATTCATTGCATGATCGACTTCGGGTTTGTTTCTCGGGAAGCAGGGGTAGACTTATCTCGTACGTGCAGCGGACACCGTCACCGCTTGGTCTCTAGCGACGCACGCCGCCGCGTTGGCGTATCTCTGTATTTGTGTGCGTAAGTTTGACCCTAGCCGTGTTTTATGTCGAGATCGTCACCTAAATACTTAAGGAAGACCGTGACCCCCATGTTGTGGTTGAGATAAATAGGTGTCATCCCCGCAACATGAATCTCTACAGACGCATGCACCCCTTGACTTTGTCAAGCGTTCGGGAGACGCACAAAGGAAATGTTTGAATGATATCCGTGCATTCAGTGATACGGCGACTTTCGAGATGTTTATTTTCGCAGCAGCTTTGCTGAGACACGCGAGAACTATAATTTATCTCATTTTGATTTAAATAAAAGTTAGGCTGCAGTTGTCGGTCTGATTTTTTTTTTTTAATTCAAATTAGACCAGGACATTATTCGGAATACTGTTCTTCGTAAACCCGCAATGGTATTTTTAGATCGAATATGGTATACTAGTTTATGGTGTAGGTATTGATGCCCAGTCAGAGAGTTATGTAAGTACAGAACGCAGAGCGCAAAGACACACGTCATGCGATAAACCATGGACCTAGTCCATGGATAAACCTTACTTGTGTAGTCAGAATATGATCACTTTCTGATCATCATCACCATCATTATCATCCCATTGGTAACATGTTGTTTTTTCTTCAAAGATTTAAAGGGGAAGGCTAGTAACTGATCAGTGGGAGTCAGTGGAAATGCTGGGAGATGATTGTTCCAATCCTTATGGGATTCATTCTAGAGTTCATTGTATATCTATTGTTGTGTGAAAATGATTTGCTTCAGAACGGTCTCATATTCAAGTAATGTGCAGATTAATGCTCCGTCACTGACCAGGGACGCTAACCTGGAAGCATTAAACTGCATATTACTTGAATATGAGACCATTCTGAAGCAAATCATTTTCACACAACAATAGATATACAATGAACTCTTGAATGAATCCCATAAGGATTGGAACAATCATCTCCCAGCATTTCCACTGATTCCCACTGATCAGTTACTAGCCTTCCCCTTTAAAATAACACAGACTCTAAAACTTTGTGAAAACTACCCAGTCCCTTGTGGCAGTATTTTCTCGTGTTTTTGTTTTGTTTGTTTTGTTTCCCTTTTTTCGGTGAGTGATTAATTTTGGTTTATATGCCTGCTTAGATAGACCAATTTCTGACGCTTGATGGGTGTTTCAAACAATAGCCTTGTAAGAATGATTAAAAGAGAAGACAAAGCAAGTAACAAGTTTACTGTTCAAAGGAAAAAGGAGGTGAAGACAAGTGTATCAACTTGCACTAGGAGAAACACGATTAGACAGCAAAATAATTCTGTTTGTTTTGGGTATTATATTTTTCTTTTGTTTTACGACTAAGTTTAGCCTTGCTCGTTCTAATTTCAAGCTACCCCCTTTTTTCCCAAGGATTTGATTATTACCAATCGCGTCTTTGTTGACTGGAGTAGGGGGAAGCCTGATGAAACGGAGTTATTGGCCTAGATGAGTCACGTGACAACTTCAAGGTTCCACTCTCTCCCTCTTATGTTTTATGCCTGCAGGGTCGTCGAGGGTTTATCACCGTCTCCGCCGGACTTGCCGTCATAGCTCCGACGTAAAAATACGACCGATATTAAAATGTCCACGTCAACCTTCTGCGTGAATTCGCTGATAAACGCAGGTGATAACGGCTCAGTGGCTGCTCTCAAAGGCGCTGTGCAAGCCGACCTCCACTCGCACATCATCCACGGCTCGGCAAAATGCTCCCTTACCCCAAAATTCACGGACTCGTCGTTACAAGCCGCTTCGGTGGTCGCTGCAACCACCGGCAACGGACTCGGGCCGACGCCACAGGTTTCGGCGACAAACATGTATCCAATACCGGGGGATCAGAACACAAATTACACGTCTCCGTGGTTCTACTCGGCTGACCATCACCCGTACTCGTCGATGTCGATGCCGCCCGTGGCCGATGATTTCGACAACTCGGCCTACCATTACGCCATGGGCACACAAAAGAACTTCGAGACTGGGCTTATGGCGGCTTCAGGTGGGGGTTTTTACTCCATAGGTAGACATCAGGCTTACGATCGGTATCCAAACCATGCTAATACTATGTACCACCACCATTCATCAGCAGTGTCACATGCCACCGCAATCCCGGTAAGCATAACAGCAGCCGGGACTCTCCCGAGCAAATACCTCACCAGCGATGGCAGCGGCGGCGGAGGCGGGGCCAGCCCGCATGCCGGCCATCATCACACGCTGCTGGATGAGAAGCAAAAATACGCCAGCACCGAGCCGGGCAGCGTCGGGGGCTACGATATATTCAGCTGCTCGAAAGAGACTCTAGGAAACTCAAAATCATCCGGTCAAGGTGTGGCGGAAATTAGCCCGACTTACCCTACATCGGGCTCCGCGGCCGGATCGCCAATACCCATCACAAACAGCAAAGATTCGCCAGGATCTGATTCCAAAGAAAACGACATCGCGGACGACTGTGACGGTAAAACAAACTTCCTTGTTATTTGAATGCACATATCTTAAACTGACAATGAAACAATGTCCTAATGCTGAGCCAAATTCAGATGATAAACTTTGTTTAAAGTTGTTGTTGTTGTTGTTGCTTCTTTCTTCTTTCTTTTTTTTCTCCCGGAAGATACAGTGATTGAATAAATGCCCGGAAGTGCAAGCGAGGAAGTGGAAAGGAACAGCGGCAAATTTTCTCACACTTTTTTTTTTGTTCCTCCAGTAGTCAGTACTGTATTCGTACATGTGATAATAACGATGATAAATAATGATATTACAGATTAAAGAAGAAATTGAGGGGAAGACACAGAAGGCCAAGTGGATACCTCGAAGGCTTGCTACTCATTACATTGGCTGCAGTGTGATGTCAAGAGTTGTTCTGCCGTTTTGGCGGTAAAAGATCTATAACGTCTTCCTTTGTCTTCAATGAGGAGCAGTAGCAAAGTAAAACTATGTGACTAAATGCTACTAGATAAAGAAGATAAAGCTGGCGGTATAATACAAAGTTAGGGTCTGTTGACAACGAGACAAACAAGTGAAAGGGCAGGTCCACTTTCTAGAAAAAAAAAAGAAACAGAAAGAGAGAGAGCGAGAAACAGACAGACAGTCAGACAGACTGAGGCAGGGATAGGGAGAGAGAGAAAGAGGGAGGCAAGAACCGATGCAATAGTGCCCCCCATTAAAAAAAAAAAGTTTCATGCAAAAAGTTAGTAAAAGAATTATCTTCATGATTATACAACGTGTTGTGATATCAATATGGCTGACTGAGTGTAAACCTATGCAGGGGATTGAATTCATTTTTTTTTTCAATAAGCAAAATAAAACACAACGTATGAATAACTATCATTCCTTGTTATAATATGTGAGAAAAACAAAATGGTTTATTACGTGTTTGTTTGTGTGTTTGCATGTCCTCAGCAACTTTTTTATTGAAACCAAGGAACTTCAAGAAGCTCCCTGTTCAAACGTTACTTGTATGATGAGAAAATAATGGTCTATGGCGGCAAAGTAAGTCCGAAACCCCATCATGTCTTGGTGGAAAGTTTAAAAAAAAGTCAACTCAAACTCGAAACAGCTGAAAAGAAAAAAAAATCCCACCAACAAAACACTCAATAGTCTCACCAGCAAGCACACAAGATAAGGGAGAATCATAGTATTCAACTCTAAATTGCATTATTACCTAGTTACTGTCCACTACGCAATTGATGCTAAAACGATTTTGGTATTCAAGGAGAGTTTTGATTGAGAGAGTAAGAGGTTTCGTTTCTTTTCTGTGCGGCATTGTAATGGCAGACTGTCTGAAGAAGAAGGAAAACTAGACGTTACTGAGTGTTGAACAAGACATGGTTCGACGGGTCCTTTGTCAGCTATGTCTGATTAGAGGTAATACACGTGTCCTGTAGTGATTTATCACTGGCTAGTAGTATGGCTTAAGATCATTACAAGTCATATTCCGCTTTGTTTGCGTCGCTGTTTGCTCAGAAGTAAATGACTAGGTAGACGGACGATGAGTGTTTCAGTGTTTCAGTTTGGCGTTGTTTAGAAGAGGAACCGTGCTTCTGAAGTGGCTAAAGTGTAGAGGTTTGTACGGTTTCCTTTATCGCTCGTTTAGGAAAGCAATGCACGCCGCCAGTAGAGAATATAATATTGCCTGGGCAACACGTGTGTCAGATTGAAATTACGACCGCTAGGAGGAGGTGGATGTATCGTAAAGTGCAACCCTGTCACTAAAAGGAGGGAAAAGAAAAGAAAGGGGAAAAAAGACAAAAGACGTGCGCCCTCGTGAATTAAAAATATGAGTAAACGCGCGCGCTCCGTGTGAATCCCCACCTTCGTGCATGAAGTGCGTCGCACTCGGGAGTGTCGTCTGCCGGCCCATAGAAACATGACATGCTTTTGAATATATAACCATGAGGGTCATAATTGTAAGCTGAATAAATGGAGAAGCTAATGTGATGATTAACGGTTGCTAGGTATTTCGAAGACTGAACTCCCTCCATTTTTGAAGCTATCACTCTTCGGCAACCATAAAGAATAAATTCCTTTCCCCCAAAAATGGCCATGATGCTTTTATGTTGGAAATCGAAAGGTTTGGGGGCTCTTCCCATCAAAATTTGTTTTACCAAAGAACTATTCGCTTTTATTTACTTTGGTCGAGAATGAGAATGTTTGTTTTCATCAGAAATGTTGAAACCATGCAATATTTCTTCCCAATTTTCCCCTGTTATGGGGACCACCACCTGTTATGTTTGCCAAAACTCGAGGGACGGAATGTTCACCAAAATTTGTTTGTCTGAAAACATGCCTCGTGATAATTTCAGGTTCGTCCTTCATAATATCAACTACCTCTACTCAACTACTAATTAACTACATCAACTACTTTTGTAGTGTATCCTTGTTTTTGCCTAACAGCAATATGCCATTGATCAATCATGTCCATTGATCAATGCAAAACTTTCCCTAATTGCTGTCCTCGATATGTACTGATATAAAGAAGTGGCGGGGCAGGGGGTTGACAGGGGTGAGGAGATATGTCTTGCTAACTCGAATTTGATTACTACGTGTTGATGTCACACAAATGTTTGGTAAAATTAGGGAGATGTGAGAGAGACAACTCCATGGTAAAATCACTCTACATTGCTTTGAACACCCTCTCTTATCCTGAGTGTGTTATCTGTCACACCTGGTTGACCTGACTCCATGGTTTTCCTAACTCCTCCTCTCATTAAAGGTGTCCATTATTATCCATAATGATGCTGATAACGTAGACTCTTTGCTTCACAAAGATACCTCAATAATTTGTCCCATGACGCCTCTCCAGTCCCAGCTTGTTTAGATTGGGCTTTAGCTTTTCTTTGTTGGTGTTTTTCTGCTATCGTCAATCGTCAAGGGCAAAGATTAATGTCAAGTTTTGGATTGTTTTCGCTCTACCTTAGGTAATACTCGTGCACTTCATTCTCAAGGTGGTTGGACCCATCAGAACACATGTGCATGAAGATGTTTTAAAAATCCATGACTTGTGAGGTCAGTAAATAATTATACCAGCAAATAAGCGAACGGTGATTACAGTCATCACATAGATTAGGACTCCTCGATCATGGCTATTAAAGGTCGCATATGCCTTTATATCACAAAGCCAGAACAATAACTATAAACACCCATAATTTTGCAAAATATTCTGTAGAGTGAAATGGGATTGCTCTGTGTCCGTTCTCACACAGGAAGTTCATTTGTTTGATTGGCACACTGAATGACCAGAAATGGTCAATACTCAGACGGCTAGGATTTACCTCTTCTCCCCTTCCCTTCCTTTCGCTGAAATGCGTTCTCGAAATGGCTCTTAATTGATGGAAACCGCATATTTCTGCAAATTGCCCATTCAAACGAAAGACAGTCGTTGTTTCAAGACACCATAGCAGACGTTAGTCAAGTATATATGATTAGGAAGTCCGACCTAGATTTGTTAATTTTACAAGGTGAAGAGCAAACAAACAGGCTACAATATCACGCCGAACGTGTGCCTGGACGCAGCCCACGTGAGTTGACCGGCGGGTTGTTTGCCACTATATTTCACAGGCCAAAAGACGAGGGTCATCGGTGAACAATTAGCATTGGAGGTTTGGAGGAGATTGAGTAAGAGGTGGGGCGCAGTTCCGGGTATCTTGTAGTCTTTAGCCCAGGCTCAATTTCAGCGTTAGCAAAGATTCACCGACGACGTGTCAGAACAACGAATTAAAGGCTCGTTAGCAGCTCGAACGAGATTTTTGGTCGTCATCATATTTTCTCCAAGTGTCAGGAGTCAGAGAGTGAGTGAGGGAGAAAAAGAGATATAAAGCCAGAGATTTATGATGATAATACCCTTTGACTGGAGATTACAATCTAAGCATCGTTGTAATCTGAGCACTTTGACACCTAACTCGCCAATAGTTGAGGTCAACGGACTCTAGTTAGGTCTTGTTGGATTGCCAGAAAACTTTCGGAGCATAGTTCTCGGATTTTCCTTAATAACCAGTCATACACGTCTATAGGCTCAATCAAAACCGGAAAAGGGGCAATTGCAAAGGGAAGAAACCTGACAATTTGCATTTGATTTTTTTCATAGCAAATGAATTCATGAGACACTGAATTGCGAAAAAAAATGTTTAAAAAAAGTCTTCACAATTGAGCATCATTATACAACTCAACTGCGTATTGTTTTTGCTTCACTTTGATCACTTGTCGAAAAAAAAAATGAAATTTGAATTGAATTAAATTGAATTGGTTCCATGAAGATATCAAAACGACCGAGTATGAAAATTCTGGTGGAAGATATCGCCGTGATTATGTTCATTTTTCTTCTATTGATAGGAAAACAGAAGCAACGAAATAACAACTCGAACTGGACAATTTGGTATAATAAGATGAAACACAATAGAATGAGAAGAGAGAATTTGCCATTTTGAAGATTGCAAGTATATAAATCACATGTTTGGGCTTACACAAAATGGTTCTCTAATTGGTGTTAATCACATTTGGCTTTCATATGATCATACATTAATATGTAATTCAGGTACATTTCCACGTGAAATATGAAATGATTAGATATAATTCATTCTTTCTAGCTTAATTTTGGGAGGTTTAGGGATTAATTTGAGTGCAGGTACATTGGAGGAAACTTACGAGGCAATATCGTCAATTTCTATCATAATTCTCTTTTGCCAATATCTGTTATCCGTCATTCGTTTTAAATGTCTCATATTAGTGACACCTATGCCGCTGTCTTCGCTCAGTGGTATTGCTCATCAACAGCATCTTGAACATGGAGTGCTTTGATACTCTCATAAAGTCAATGGCACAATACAGTTGATTTGATTTAACAAGGATTTCTATGTTAATGAAGTTCATGTTTCAGAACACCGAAAGTTAATAACAGAAATAGAAACAGAAAACTGGATCAAAATAATATGGTCATGATTTTGATTATTTAGTCTCCCGTAAAAACTTTCGAGGATTGAGATTATTCTTAAACGCAAAACATTTTACATTTTGTAAGGAGGGATAATTCTCTCATTTGAACTTTATCTATTTACATGACAGTAAAAATAGTTTTTGTGTGTATTATTTTTGTTTTGTTTTTGAAGACTTATCTTACCAGCATTAAGAGTATGATAATCATTTTTGCTTCTCATTATTATTTCAATAGTTTGGTGGGCTGTATACCTGCTTTTCCCCTTAAAAAGTTAAGGGCAAATGATACATACAAATCTATATTTAAAAAATGAGTAATGAATGAAAAAGGTATAATTCATTTTATATTATTATTTCAGTGACGTTTAATGTTCAATTTTCAATTTCATGTTATTTTCGCACGACTATGTAATAACAGAGAATAGATTTCCCTTCACTTGGTGAAACAACCTCGTCAGCCAATGGCCGGGTTTTCAGAGGGGTCCACCCTGTCAGGTGAAAAAAAAAATGAAAACATTTAACATACTGAATACAAAAAGCATAACAAACACAAAATAACAACAAATAATATTATATAAACTGCTTTTTGAATACAAACACAGATCAGAACCCCCAGTTCAAACAACAACAAACCAAAATTTCCAAACAAAACAGAATTTGGACAGAAAATCGATATTTCTGGTACATGGCAGTGCATTGGTGAATGCAAAGGTTAGATATGTAGGGCCTATTGTGCTTCATATTTTGTAAATCTATTTGATTTGATTACATAAATTATTCGTTTTCCGTCTTCATTTAGCATTAATTTCATCAAAGAAGATTAAAAAAAAAATGTGGACAAAAGTGTTTATTTTGGCGGACGATATCTAATACTGAAGAGTGCAATGAACAACACTTTGATAAAAACTTAACGATCAAGTTCAACACAAGTAAGCTATTTTGAAGTGAAAGTGAAAGAAAAGCAAAGAAATGCAAGAGACCGCCATTATAAGCAAATGTGGAGTCTGATAGCGATCTCAACAAAGTAAATGATTGAGGGGAGATGTCTTAAACATTGAACAGAAGGGTAATTTCCACAAAATGAAACTTTTTTTTTTCCTACAAATCATGAATCTGTAATAATTTGAAAATATAATGAACTACAGGGATAAATGTAGCATCAAATGCTAGAACTTGTTAAGTTCTTTCATATTAATGGTATTTTGATACAATTGAAGTACATCAATTTAGGACTTCTTTTCTTCAAAACCCCATTTTGGGGCAATATTTTGACATTTTTGGTAACAGCCAACAGTGTTTTCTTCTATTTGCTTCACATTCATCAACACTTCATGGACACTATTCGTCAATTGTATGTTTATATTTTTTCTTCTTTTTATATTCTCCGATTATTAATTTTATCCATTGTTATCTGATTTTTGAAGCTGCAGGTGTATTGAATTAATTTTACAAATTTATCTTATCATCGTTGCTTTTAGAATTATCATAATTACTTCTAATTATCATTTTAGTGTAGTTCAGTTCCTTAAAGAACCACACCAATATTCTGATGTGATTAAAGATTTTTTTAAAAAACCCAAACAAACAAACAGGTAGTGTATAGGATCTACTACCTGTATAGGAAAATGCAACATGATGTTGTGAGGGCGTTTGTATTTCATTTTTCAATTTCAAGTTATTTTCATATCTATCAAAAAAAAAATGACAATGCAATAGCAGATAATAAATGTCAATCCATTGTGTTGATCACCCTTGTCGGTCGAAGAAAAGTTTTCAGAGGGGTCCACCCTGTCAGATTGAAAATTCAAAATAGTGTATGTAATGAATACCCAAAGCATAACTATAAAAAATGAATTATAGGCTTACAGACTAATTTCTTGAATAAAATACAACACAGTAAAGAGAGAGAGAGAGAGAATAAAATGTTGAGAACTGTAGTTCTCGTACTTGACAGTGGATTGATTATTGCAAAGTTGATTGTTGTGTACTTATATTACTCTTTTACATGCAAACCTATTTAACTGAATTGATCTTGCTGTTCTTTTTTGTAAGTGTTTAGCTTCAGGCATAGATCATCAAAGAAGGTAAGAATCTGGTCCAAAAGTGTTGATTTTGGTGGACGATAACTATGAGAGTGCAAACCAAACAGAACACAAAAGCTATCAAGCTAAACACTTATAGAAAGTTATATGGACTCAAAGTGAAAGTGAAAGAAAATCAAACCATTACAAGAGGCCGTCATAATTACCAAAGCTGCAGTTGAATGGCTGTCTTAACAAAATAAATGATTTCGCGAAGTTCTCTTAAACATTTACAGAAGCTGTACACACGCGCACACACTTAACCTTATACAAAGCTGCCTTAAGAGGGCCGTTTGTGCAATAAACATGCATTATACATTCTCTCTGTCATACAAGGTTATTGTAGGTTTTTCCAATCAAGTTGAAAGTGTTCTCCCACGATTTCTATGATGCCAATTTATAATTACATCGTTTGTATGTTTGGGTTTGCTACTAATTAACTAACAAACTGCTCTTTTAGAAGGACGTTCATGTGCAGTCCTTTTCAGCTTTCCTCAAGAAAACAAGGGCAGACTGATTGAAATCAAAACCACTGCCTTTGAATAAAATGAGTGCAGTTTTTTCCCCTTAAATTCCAATATGATAAATTCAAATATAAAAACAGGATACATTCAAATATTAAAAAAAAATACTTTACATTCAAACAAAAAATGTTGCATTCTAAAAAAGAGCCCGTTTTATTATACATTCCAAATCTGCATGTTTCCATATTCTTTTTTAGCTCACCTGAGCCAAAGGCTCAAGTGAGCTATTGCGATCGCCCTTCGTCCGGCGTCCATCGTGCGTCGTGCGTCGTGCGTCGTGCGTCGTCCGTCGTGCGTAAACTTTTTTACATTTTCATCTTCTTCTTGAAAACCCCAAGACCGATTTCCATCAAATTTGGCAGGTAGCATCCCTGGGGGGTTAGGAACTCAATTTGTTAAAATGGGCACCATGCCCCACCCAGGGGGCCCCCAGGGGGGCCCAAAACCCCCCAAATTAAGGAATCTGTAAAAATCTTCTTCTCTAGAACCAGAAGTGATAGAGCTAAGTTAATACTATGAGTTAGTACATTGATGATTGTAGTTTCAAGTTTGTTCATGGCAGAATCAGGGGTGCCTCCCTTGAGACCCAGGGGAGGGGGGTGGAGAGTGGTCCTAATTGGGCCTAAATTGTACATTTTCATCTTCTTGAGAACCCCATGACCCATTTTCACCAAACTTGGCAGGTAGCATCCCTAGGGGGTTAGGATCTTAATTTGTTAAAATGGGCACCATGCCCCACCCAGGGGGCCCCCAGGGGGCCCCAAACCCCCCAAAATGAAGAAATCTTTAAAAATCTTCTCTAGAATCAGAAGTTATAGAGCTAAGATAATACTATGAGTGAGTACATTAATGACTGTAGTTTCAAGTTTGTTCATAGCAGATCCAGGGGTGCCCCTCTTGGGGGCGGGGGGGGGGGGGGGGGGTTGGGAAGGTCCAAATGGGGGCCTGAATTGTACATTTTCATCTTCTTCCTGAAAACCTCATGATGGATTTTCGTCAAACTTGGCAGGTAGCATCCCTAGGGGGTCAGGATCTCAATTTATCAAAATGGGCACCATGCCCCACCCAGAGGGCCCCAGGGGGCCCCAATCCCCCCAAATTAAGGAATCTTAAAAAAATTGTGGCCCTTTTTTTATTATACATTTTCATCTCCTACTTGAGAATGCCTGGTCAAGTTTTAGTAGAGCTGTGAATAATTTAGATTAGTGACTGCGTGAAAGGTGAACTTGCGATACTCAGGTGAGCGCTAGACCCGCGGGTCTCTTGTTTTTTTTTTTATACAATGAAAGACATTGTAATAGCAGAGAATAGGGCCTAATGTCCATTGATTTGGTGAAAAACCCTCGTCGGCCGAAGGCTGGTTTGCAGAAGGGTCTACTCTGCCAAATTAAATATATATATATATATATATATATATATATATATGTGACCCTGCACCTCAAAACAAACAAAAAGTCGCCAGATATGAATTTTTAGTTAAGACCATATTCTGAAAGAGCAGACTTTAAGCTTTAAAATGATGTATAATTCAAATCAAATGGACTCTCCTAACCTATCTAAATATTGGAAAGAAAACACAAACTCAGGAAAAGTGTGAGCTGAGAAAAGAGGCTCTGAAGTACAGTGTCTATTCAAGGGCTTAATCTTTACCAAACCGTGCTGGCTGTGCGATGAATAGGACAAAAAACAGGAAGTAAACCACCAGAGTAACAACAATGAAGAGATTATCAGATTAAACTGAAATTAAGCATGCCTCATTAACACATTCTGTCCGTAACTAATGCCAACTTTCAAAGCAGTATCGTTATCCTTTGAAAAGTTATTAGAGTTGAAAGTGAAGAGTGTGGACAAGGTTTTTCAGAAATGAAAAAGGGATTCTAAAGACACACCTAATCACACTATTCTACCAAAAATGTTCGAGATAAACTGCTAAAAAACACACTTTCCTGCCCGTTTTATGATACCAAATTTTAGCATAATGTAAAAGAAGACCCACTCTTTCAGAAAATATGAAAAAGTCAAGTTCGGCTAGGTTGACCCATTTCACTTATTTTCAGTCTTCACGCAAAATCAGTGTGTGCGACTTTTTGTTCGTTTTGAGGTGCACTGTCACATATATATATATTTATATATATATATCTTACATACTAATTACCAAAAGCTTTATATAAAATGGAATATGATTCCTTAAATACAAACACACACTCTCAAAAAAGTTGGGAAAGGAACTCTATAAATATGTCTGGTACGTGACAGTGTATTCATTTCTGCAAGGTTGATGGCATATAATTTATTGCGCTTGTATCACATATTGCCTATTTATACATGCGGATCTATTTGATTGGAGAGCAGGCATATATATATAGGATATATATATATATATATATATATATATATATATATTATATATATATACATATATATATATATATAATGTATTTATATATATTTATATACATATAAGTGTGTTAGACATATTGCTTGTCAGAGAACGGTGGACGATATGATAGTTCAAGAGGAATATCCTACTTTTAAGCTGATCTGACATCAGTAAGCTATACAATTTGTATGGAAGTGAAAGTGAAAGAAGGCAAACAATACAAGAGACGGTCATTACAAGCAAAGTGGGAGTCAGATTGTGGCGTCAATAAAATAAATGATTCCCAAAGGTTTTCTTTAACATTTAAAGGCATAATTTACCATTTACAGATGAAACAAAAACCCAGCATTAGTGCTTTAAAATAATTCTAAAATGTGAGTTAGGGATAGAAACAACCACTGCAATGTTAAGTGTTGTTAAATGCACAAAATGTGAACAATAGTTATGATAAAAAAGTTTCCAGACTAAACCGTCTACAGTTACGGTTTATTGAGAAAACACTGATATCTCCTTATATTTTAGGCTTAATGGCGAAAATTGTATATGGTAGGATGTTTGTGATACAACTGACCTACACATATGCATCAAATGTGATATTTGGAATATTTTTGAAAACACTGCTCCCAAAGGTAAACTTGACCTTTAACAGAAGCTGAGTGCGTGTTCACACACTTATATATATATATATATATATATATATATATATATATATATATATATATATATGAAGGGGTCGGTGCATTATAGTGTTAACCCACACTTTGGTGAAAAATGAGTTACATGCATTAACACCATCCTGAATCACAGCTCTATAATCCCTAAAAATGTCATCTTGAAATTTAAAGGGAAGGTAAACCCAAAGAGCAATGTGGATTGAGTGAAAGCAGCAACATTCATAGTAGAACACATCAGAGAAAGTTTGAGAAAAATCGGACAATCGATGCAAAAGTTATGAATTTTAAAAGTTTTGGTGTTGGAACCGCTGGATGAGGAGACTACTAGAGAATATGACGTATGAGTGGACAACAATACAAAGAAAATATAAAGGATATTCAACAAAAATTCACTTTTCTAGAATTATGGAAGAGCTGTGGACCAGATAAACATTATTGAAATTTTAAGCATTTAATGAGTATTTTTTGTTAATTTTTGTACTGTTGGGGATAGCACTATTTTCATGCTACTTCTACTGATCATGACATTTTTCGCCAGTTTTTTATTTTTGTTGAACTTATCACCAAAATACCACAATCACTGGTTTTAGGAGTATTTTAGCATTGTGCATCATGGCCTATAATAAAATTAATCAACGTTCATGGTCTGTCCCAGCACCTTAAAGTTTCATTAGTGGGTTAGCACTTTATTCATGCTGACATTTCGCTTCAAAAGGAAAGCTTCCTCAAAATTAATCAGTAGTTAAATAACTGATGAAATATATTCAAAATATAAATCTTCATTTGTTATGTGTGGTTTTTTCATCGAAATGACTTATTGTAATAAGTGTATTGTCTCTAAATTTATTATTTTTCCCGATGCAAGTGTGATCTGAAAACGTTCATATGGGTAAAAAAATGTACAGATAGCTGGATGTTTGAACATGTGCCTTATCTGTTAGTAATTCTTACAGAGTTAGATCACTAGTGTAACAACATTCGACATTGTCATTGATTAATTTGTAACTTCTTTTGACTAAAATGCAATTTTGCTATGCTTTCACAGCCATAATTAGGGGGATTAGCTATAGACAGTAGAACATGGATGAAAACAAAATGCATTTTAATATCGATTTATTTACCTCAAATTTTCAAAAAAAATTCCTGCCGCTGTCAATACAGCTGTGCTTCCCTGTAGTTTCTTACATAACCGAGACACGATACTTACATGTTTAACATCCTTTGAAAGGATGTTACATTTATGATATAACTGCAAACATTATTTTTCAAATCTAACGCTGTCGTATAAAATTCATAGTTCAACGTTGTTGATACCTCTATACGGTTTTTCAATTTAAATCAATAAACGTTGAAAGCAATCAAAGCGGAATTTAAAGCATCAATGCTGATAGTATAGTGTTTTTTTAACGTAATTTAATTGTGAGTCAATAGCTCCTTTTTTCCACTTCTGAATTTACCCTTTAAACTCGGTATTTATCATGCATTTTTATAAAGAAGTCTCAATGTTGGAAAGAAAATGTATTTGCTGTATTCTGTTACAAATTTCAGTTATTTTTTTTTTCACAGGGTTGTTTTCAAGATTAATTTACAAAAAAGAAAGTTTCCTTCAAATTAATTTGGAGATTTGTGATTGATAAAACTAATTGAAAGCATATAGATTTTTCATTTTTTTGTGTACGTTTTTGTCACCGTAACAGCTTTGACATGAGAACATTTTTTTCTTGTTCCTAAATGATCTTCATGATCCAAATGTAGTCTGAAAACGGGTAAATGGGTAAATTCGTTGCCATACAAAGAAGGATTTTACAGTACTATTGGTGATTTTGATACCCTAAACAAGAAAACCAATGTAGCTAAACAAGGCCTTAATGTCTACTTTATGGTATTTTATTCCCTTTAACAAAAGACAAAATAATCTCTGGAATATGTTGATATGTACCATTTTACTTTATTTTCTCTGATGTAGATACTCTAAATTTAAAATGCGTTATATGCATAATGCTGAAGAAGGGACTCTTTCCCTCCTTTTAGGTACACGAAAGATGTAAAATCCTCAATGAGATGTAACCCCCCAAACAAATCATATTATTTGTATGACACTGAATGCTTTGTCTTTTAAAACTTGAATTGTTGAAATTGTTTATAATTCACATTTCAAGATGTCTTTATGCGTATATGATTGATTCTGTGCACGTGTGTGCGTCTGAAATATGTGCAAAGTTTGTCTTCATAATTCACACAGATTATACAATACAGACAGTTAAAAACAAGTATATCTTATTTTAATTTCACTTCACAAAGGAAGGAAACCCAAATATTTCATTAATTTTCCATTTTAAGCGAAGAGATATTGATATTTTGTGAGTTTTCAAAAAATAAAGAGTATTTGTATACACGACGGATTTGGCTGCAATAAAGTGCTAAGCCACAAATTCAAAATGTGACTTGAAAAATCCTCTTAAATCCGCCAAAATATCAGCGTAGTAAATTTCCCGAAGACACTATTCAATCTTGAGTATGTAAGGGTTCATGTACGAAAAAATTGGCCTTCTCGAGTCATTAACCTGATTTATGGATTTTTTCAAACTTTCAAAAGCGATTATCTCAAAATGAACATTGTGTGGGTTAGCACTATAATGCACCGACCCCTTCATATATATATATATATATATATATATATATATATGTGAGATATGAGAAAGGAAGGAGAAAATCGGTGCGTAGCTTTGACATTATTATTCCTCTTACTGTTCCTCCTTTTCGGAAAAGCGCAAGAGTTGAAAAATTGGTCTCCGCCGGGACTCGAACCCGGGTCTTTGGCATGGAACGCCAACGCCTTAACCGCTCGGCCACGGAGACGTCATAGCGGTTCAGGCAGACCCAAGCTCTAATACCCGACGGACCAACCTTTCAACTCTTTGACTTTATGCACGTTCCTTTTTGGGGCAGAGAGTTATGAATAATAACCAGCCGCGTGCCTCAGCTGGATCTTCTAATGAGATTCACGTAGCGGTGAATTGGGATAATGTTTTTGTGAAAGAAGTCACCACTACAACAGCTTTTTGGCTTCTCCTGGATAATTTTGCATATGTGAGATATGAGAAAGGAAGGAGAAAATCGGTGCGTAGCTTTGACATTATTATTCCTCTTACTGTTCCTCCTTTTCGGAAAAGCGCAAGAGTTGAAAAATTGGTCTCCGCCGGGACTCGAACCCGGGTCTTTGGCATGGAACGCCAACGCCTTAACCGCTCGGCCACGGAGACGTCATAGCGGTTCAGGCAGACCCAAGCTCTAATACCCGACGGACCAACCTTTCAACTCTTTGACTTTATGCACGTTCCTTTTTGGGGCAGAGAGTTATGAATAATAACCAGCCGCGTGCCTCAGCTGGATCTTCTAATGAGATTCACGTAGCGGTGAATTGGGATAATGTTTTTGTGAAAGAAGTCACCACTACAACAGCTTTTTGGCTTCTCCTGGATAATTTTGCATATGTGAGATATGAGAAAGGAAGGAGAAAATCGGTGCGTAGCTTTGACATTATTATTCCTCTATATATAGCTATATATATATATATATATATACATATATATATAGCTACCTTAGGAAGGCCGTGAAGAACATGCATTACACATGTTGTGCAGGTGTGTATTTTTCTGTTTGTGGTTGATGTAGCGTGTAAGTGTATTTTGAGTTGAAATAAGAACACATCTTTGTCCATGTGCGCCTATGTGCTAAGTGTATACGATTGTTATCAGAGCATCAAAAATGAATAAATGAATGAAATGAATTAAAAACGACAATGTTTCTGCGGTACCCCGACTTTGAGCTCACACACTTTGTGTGAGATGGTCAGTGTAAATGTATGTATTGTTTTTATCACATCTAGTTACTAGTATGTGCTTTTTATGAGATGGCGGGAAAACGTTATATCGGAGGTAAATAATTGCCTTTCTCTGTCATTGACCTTTCACTACCGTCCTCTTCTTTTCTCCCATTTGCTAATTCCTGCTCCCTTAGAAAAAAAAATGCTACACTTGCCACTGATAGCGAGGTAATTTGGCTGTAACACGCCACAACAATGTCTGAACGACGCTTCAATATTTCTTCATTCATTTCTAGTCGGAGTTGAAGAGGTTATGCCAAGTTAAAAAAAACAATCGAATATTCAAGTTTGAGTGCGCTACGTTATTAAACATCCAAAGGACAAGGGTGGATCTGTAAACTGCTTCTTTAGAATACTTCGATTATTGTTGTTTTTATTTTTTTTTTCGTTTTTTGTTTTGTTTTGTTTTGTTTTGTTTTTTGGTTGGGGGATTACTTACTTCATGCTTGTGTAGTGACAGAACGCATGGTTTTACAAGAGGCTTGTCGTGCAGACGATCTGCGATCGAAAGCGTTACTCGAACGCTCTTCAACGGGATGTATCGCGTTGAGATGTGGCGGGATGATGAATCGATGCTCTTGGGGGAGCGCTGTTTGGCACTCGGAGTTTGTTGTATTTTCGCTGTTGTGGCGTATTACAGCCAAATTACCTCGCTATCAGTGGCAAGTGTAGCATTTTTTTTCTAAGGGAGCAGGAATTAGCAAATGGGAGAAAAGAAGAGGACGGTAGAGAAAGGTCAATGACAGAGAAAGGCAATTATTTACCTCCGAGATTTGTAGACGCAACACTCGTCAGGCAGCTGAAAGACTGAGTGAGTGCGGTTGTGTGTGTGTAGAGTTGTAGTGTTGCCCATTTAAAACGTGGGTCCTGTCACAA
The DNA here is from genome assembly GCA_033980235.1 of Diadema setosum. Lineage (NCBI taxonomy): Eukaryota > Metazoa > Echinodermata > Echinoidea > Diadematoida > Diadematidae > Diadema > Diadema setosum. The sequence goes on from CM067067.1 coordinate 36,180,141, forward strand.
CAAATGGAGGTTTAAGGTCAGACCGGGGCTGCTCCCACATTAATAACCCGCGCCCGGGTTGCTGGGGAGTGAGAAATCCGTCAAGACGGCCATACATCTCACCGACCGAGATGCTACGCTGCTGTTTTTATGCCCCCCTTGCTGTCACCTTCACCCAAAATAAAACCCAAGTTTTTTCTTGAATGAATGAAGGGAGTATAGTACAGGTCGAATCGAACAATGCCCCACTGGATCTTCCACGTGCAGGCGTCACTGACCTGTGGTCATCGACCTGGCAAATATAGTCCCATTTCCAGCCGATAGTAGAATATATATAACGGGTAGTTATACACAAAGAAGAAGAAAAAGAAAAAAACAAAAACCAAAACCCGAAGAAGAATTAATGGACGAATAAGATCTCGGTATCGAAAGTATCCGAATGGTTTGTGCTATTCGCTCTAGAATAGAGTATTGCCCCTTTTATTATCTAATGGCTAGTTGATGGCTACTTTGCCGATGCCTGTATTGTTTCTCTTTCATTGGAAATGACAACATCTTAGTCACTAAAATCAGATGCGCACAAGCACCAACGGCAATGATTCAAGTATCCAAAGTTTAGTCGTATCCAAACGGAACGCGCTGATTATGATCATATTCCTAGTAAAAATATTTGGTCTGCTCTCTGTTTTAAAGAATTACTTACTTGCTGTTTTCTTTCCTTGAGAGATATAATGATATAAACCAGCTTGCCTCATATAATAATACAGGTGACATTTTTGACAAAATGCATTTGATATATTAATAGATTGATTCAGTGAAAAGTTTATGCTACCGTAATTATTGTCAAATGTTGCAGAGTAATGGATCATGGACTCTTGTTAATTTGTTAACATGTATTTCTAATGGAAAATACGAATAATATTTTACTCAGTGATCAAATCTGTTGTTTTCAATTAACTGAAACAGCTTGCACCCAAGAAACGTTCATATTTGTAAAAAAAAAAAAAAGAAGAAGAAGATATTATGCTATTTTATCAAATGTTTGGAAAAAAAAAAACATCGTACGAACGAGTCAATAGGCGTTCATGCATTTATAGTATCGCCGTTAAGTTCTTTCAAATATAGTTTGCTACATGTAATAAAATCAAGGTGTTTCTTTGTTCTCAAGACAATAATTGCCCCTTTCTGTGCAGTAAACTGAAAGGGGAAACTTAAAGGGACTGGACAGTACTGGTTGAGGTAAGGATTCAGCTTGTAACGTTTTGCGAGATATTAAGAAACCACTCTATGAACATTTTAATGTTACAGAGCATACAATTCTACGGGGAATCAGAAGTCTATTTGATGAAAATCGGTTTTGAAATATCTATTTTAGATATCTAAAAAAACAAGGAAAAACAAAGAGATCCTAATAAAAGTCGTGGCCTGCCAATAAGTACTTTTATTAGGATCGCTTTTTTTGATACCTCAGCCATTTCTAGGCCAATTTTAATTAAATGCACAAATTAATATTGAATCCTTCTTGAAGTCACATGCTCTTTCATATTTCATAAGAGGTTTCTCATTATCTCACCCAAAAATGTTATAAACCTGAATTTTCACCTCAACCAATACTGTAGAGTCCCTTTAAGGAGTCCCTTTAAGGGGAAACCCACCTCCTCCCCCCCCCCCCAAAAAAAAAAAATCTCTAAAAGAAAGAGAGAGAGAGAGAGAAAGAGAGAGAGAGAGAAAGAGAGAAAGAGAGAGAAAAGAATCCCTACAGAACGTTCCAAGAATGACAGATATCGGATAAGTATTATAGGAAGATATGACCTTTTGAAATTCCACAAAACATTTTTTGACCGGTGCTTGTTAATATTCAAATGAGAGAGTTGATGATGTCATGCTGGTACAATTTCTCATCTTTGTTAGAGATGAAATGAAATTTAAAAAAATATATATATATTTTTAGCTAATACAGGTAAAACATATTTCCATGCCTATATAATTAAAGTATGATAGGCCACCTATATGATTAGATCTGAGTTAGAATTTGTTCTTTTTTGTTTTGGATGGATACAAGGCAAGTTTTGTATTCGTACGGCTGAAATATAAGATTTTTGTCATATCTGTATATGAAATGAATAAGAAATTGTGAGAGCATCAACTTGCTGATTTGAATATTCATTACAAGTGGCCAAGAAGTGTTTCCAAAAAAATATTGAAATTTTAGAAAGTCATAACTTCATTATTTTTTATCCGATTTTGATAATTTTGTATTGTTCTGCAGGGATTTTTTTTTTCTCTTTCTTATGAAATTGATAAAATTCTGGAGTGGGTTTCTTCTTTAAGGTGTAGTATGAATATTTATTTATAAGTATGATAATAGGCCACCTTTGTGATTATATCTGAGTTAAAATTTGTTTGTTTGTTTGTTTGTTTTTTTTGGGGGGTGGTTACAAGGCAAGTTTTATATTTATACAGCTGAAATGCAAGATTTTTGTCATTTCTGTATATGAAATGAATAAGAAATTGTGAGAGCATGACATCATCAACTTGCTGATTTGAATGTTTATCATGACTGGCCAAGAAGTATTTTCCGACAAATACTGAAATTTCAGAATGTCACAATTTCCTTATTTCTTATCCGTTCCTGTCATTTTGCATTGTTCTGCAGGGATTGTTGTATGATATTTCTTATGAAATTGATAAAATTCTGAAGTGGATTTCTTCTTTAAGGTGTATCCTACAAGGGTGATCAAGCAGAGGAGAAAAAAAAAGAGAGTAACGTCCTTTTCACATACAGCATGGGACATAATGAGAGAACAAGTAGAGAACAATTTTTAACATATACATATTTTATGGAAATATGCTGCACCTGTTTAAGATAATATAATCGATGTAATCTTTAACTATGCACATAGGAAAAACAGGATAGTATGTTTTCAAAACAATTCCTGATAAAACAATAACACAGTAATTTTTGTTCAGCTTGGTATAGGTTATACACTTGCCTATTAGTCTTGGCCGCTTTTGAATTTATGAACATTTATTTTGTATCATGTTGGCTTTTGGTAATTATTGCATTCGAAATAATCGGCCTGATTGGAATTTAACTGAATTGAAATGTATTTAGAGTTTGGCGATTATTGCGCTTGGTAACTCTTTGCTTGTGTTAACGACTTTCGAAGCCTAGATACATGCAGAGTAGAATGCCATTTTAACGCCAGTTTTCTAGATGTGCAATGAGGCGTCCTGTTGCGATCTGCTATCACTTGCACTAACTCCATGGTGGATAGTGAGATCAAGTTGCTTTATGGGCACTGGACTTTTATGTTGAAGTATATTCTATGTGTAATATCATGAATTCCCTCTGGATGTTGATGATAGTGAGTTGTGTATACGGTGCGGGTAATGTTCAATAAAGTTTGAAGGATCTTTGTGATGTTGCTGGCAGTTTTGTCTTAAAATATATTATGAATTCTGTGCAATAGATGTTGAATGTGCGATTGTGAAAATGACATCAATGACTATTACACTTTAGAAACGCAAGAAACGCAAGTACCTTTTTTGTGTAACTCTTCTATGTAGGCCTATATGCATGTATGTATGTAGGCTATGTATGTTTGCGTGTGTTAATAACGATGTATGATGTTATATGATGATGATGATATAAAGAAAATATGTAGGCCTCCAGTAAAATGAATGATTATAATTATATTAATGTTATTGAAACAAACCACAGAGAAAAACAATGATACTGTGGTCTAGCAAAAGCAGTAAGTACAGAATTAAAGCATTAGTATACAATAGCCTGTATGCTCTTTGTTTGTTAGGTTGGTAAGTCATGGCCCAGAGCAGTAATAATGATAATAATAACAGGGTCTTATTTATCCAGGGTATCCTCTTCAGTTTTGCCACTGCTCTACCAAAGGGCCTTGCCGTTGTTATTACCCTAGCGTTGCCAAGTACCCATTTATACACGTGGGTCGAGAGGGACATAGTGGGTAAAAACATATTGTCCAAGGACGTAAACACTGGGCGGGAATCGAACTCAGGTCCGATGATAAATGATAGTAATGATAATAATAATAACGATGATAATAACAATAATGATAATGATGATACAGCTACCTCTACTACTACTACGAATAATAATAATATTAATGATAATGATAAGAATAAAATAATAATAATAATAATAATAATAATAATAATAATAATGATAATAACGAGAAACAAAACATAAAAAAATAAATGAATGGATAAAAATACACACAAAAAACAATAAAAATGTACTCCTATAATGTTTCAGTAGTTCTGTTCGTATCCATCGAATAATGATTGCTTAATCATCCACATTCCTACAATACCGACGTGTACAGCAGACAAACTTGTCCGAATGTCTGATGGGAGCAGAAACCATGTTCGCGTGTGCTGATTGAGAGTTCAGCTATCAACATAATAATTGTTTCCTCCCCCTCGGGCAGAATACACCAATGTTCATTTCCGATCGCGTTGCCGTTTTAGATTATTCCCGAATTCCCCAGTGGTTTGAGGAATGCATCGATGTCATCATAGACATGCTGACATGTGATACAAGAGGTACTGCATTACTGCGAGTATCATCCAAATTTAATGACATATTTTTCGTCATTCATTCTCGTTTGTCATGAGGCCTAGACATAAATTGCCATAAAATGTGGATTGGAAGAACATACTGGTCCACAAAATCCAGTACACATTCAGACATGATAGATATTTTGATTGTATTACAACTACTAGTAAATTATTATGTTTGGTTAATCCTTATGATTCTTACCGATGCCTAACGAACCAAAATTATTGATTTTCATTGATCCATCGTTTATTTGGATCAAGGAGCTTTTGACGTCATTGACAAATGCAATGTCAATAAGTTTTAGACATCCTATATCTAGTGAGCTACTACCCTATAACATATAGGCCTTTTTCCTGTGTCAACATTGAAGCCCGATCTTCCCGTTTGAAATCTTTGACATACACACAGTAGACGAAATAGTCCAGTAAATATGTATATCGTGTAAGAATTGTGCCTATGTCAGCGTGTTCTTGCTTGCAGAACTTCGGTATTATCATTGTTATCATTATTATTTATGTATTATTCATTATTATTATTATTATTACTATTACTTTTACTATTACCTTGAGCACATGAAATACGTATTGCCTTAATATGGCGAATTCGTGCTTATTTCGAAGATTGCTGATGTAGTGCATGGTTGTAAATTATCTAGACAGGAAGCTAAGAACTAGACCGTAATACGCGGACTATCAAACAATTTGGCATACCGTGTTCGAGTCTTGTGATTATAATTATGATTAACAAATAAAATGGCTTAAGCGTGATTAGTATCAGTAGCACGGTATTACGCTAGGTTACTGTATCATAATCGATTTGCAGCATACGACCTGAGAAGATATAGTCTGTCACCAAAGTAATAGACTGCAGGGTATTTTTATTGCGCAATTAAAGATCATCTCTGACAGAAGTCTTATGAAGTCTTAAGGTGTCATATATTATATTATATTATACAGTATACATGTGTATATGATATAGGTACATATGTATACGTATGTTATATACATATACTATATACGTATGTTATATGTACATAATTATACATATATATTATACATAGGCCTATGCATGTATACAAAGATACCTTGACTCTACGAGGTATTTTAAAGGTAGGGGATACCTTTTACAGACCTCCCAAAATGCAGCAAAACATTAAATATGAACCTCAGGGGACTTGCTTAGGCCACTGCTTAGAAATTTGGAAGTCAACAGTTATCTAAAATTTGAATAATGCACAAAACTCAACTACTCAGTAGTTCTGTGTGCCAGCCACACTTAAGCCTTTTTGTAGCATTCTTCTGTATTTGTGATCTATAAACACAAATCTGAAAGTACAAGAGCTGATGTAATAACATATAGAGTGTGTGGCAAGAATGTATATAGAAATGTTTGTAAGTAATGATGAACTTTCTTCACAAAATATACATGATGGACACACATGCAGTACATGGGTCTGCAAAGGTAGCCTAGTAATGTACTGGAATTTACGGTGAGCCCCGAAAACAATTCAATTCAAAATCTAACGGTCAAAAAAATGTACTAAATGTTACCTACCACTTTCAATACTTTATGGGAGTTTCTAAAATGATACTCTCTTCAACATATCACTGTATTTATACAACTCTTCATTTAAGGCGTGCAAATGGGATTCCCTACCTTTAAGGTATTTTACTGTGCTTGAGCATCCGATTCAAGTTTATTTATATAGTACCTATGTGGTAATAATCTAACATATTGGTGAATGGTTTATAGTTTAGTAACTTTGGTCAATGTGGGTAAGACTTATTACAGTGTATATGCTATTTGTGTCCAAAATTTATACAATAGATACTTGTATTTCTTACTCACATCTCGATACATTTTTCTAGCTGACGCATTTTCTGTGATGTGGAGGGTTTTTTTTTTCTTCTTTTTTTTCTGAAGTCGCCATGTGCTCGATCAATTTCAAGCTCAAAGCGTGTCAGCACCATATTAGTTTCGTCCCATAAAAGTTGTATGTCACCTGAGGTTTTGAATGAAACGAAATATTCTCAGAAGTAAGCGCGAAATGTCGTGAAGGATGAAAGTATTAACGCGAAGGAATTCCAGTCCGATTAGCCTGCACAGCGAGCGGTGAGCTGTTGAAAACCAGCCCGCTGATTACCCGGTCAGGCACTACAGGGTCACGCTCTATGGAAGACGCAAGGTTGTGGCCTGCATGTATAAGGCCATAACTTTATTTGCGCGGGATATCGAGATAAAATTCACTTGTAATCCCCCTTCAAATTTTACCACTTCATTTTACGTGTCTTGACAACATAAATGATCTATGCAAGACAATAATTTACTCAAGGAACACGTGTTATCTATATTATTTGTATGTTTCTACCGATTCACCTCTCTCAAAAGTACGTTGATATTAGCTGCAAAAAAAAAAAAAATGTAGGCCTATATAACTCAATTGTTAAATAGTTGTGATCAACGTGGCGGTTTCAAATGCGAAAGAACAGAAATACTCACAAGGTTATTTCAATGTTAGTAAGCTATGTACTCTTTCAAACGGCTTGCCTAACAATGCAATATTTGGCCTTGATCTTACCATTGCTTTTACCTTGTAGCTGTAGCTTCCTGATCTCACGAACATCTCCCACCAGCCTTCTTAATGAATCCCCTCAATTGTCCGATAGATGTTACAGATTGCATGATCGTTGTTATACATGGTAATATTTGTCATCAAATCGTACAGACATCTTGGTTTCGATAATGGAAAATTGATTAACAGTTACATTTGGGGGTTGTTCCTGTGTGACTATTGGCTCTTGTCCTGTCTCAAACGAAACAATGCAACAAGTAGTCTTGTAAAGCCATAAATATACATCCTCTGATATTACAGTAATCCAGGCATTTTCACACTGAGTTAAGATCTCATATCGGACAAATAGATCAAGATGGGTATGTGAGAAATTCCCTTTTTATTGATTAGAGCTACCTGGATTTGATAGTATTGCAATACTATAAATGGGAGCTAGAAGAGATAAAAACATTACATTATAGCCATATTATATTATAACATCAGTTGATTAGGATAGATAGTGATTTGTGTTTATCTATCTGTAACTATATCATAGATGTGCCTATCTGGTAATGATACGAAATAACGTAGGCCTACACAATGCAATTGTATATCGATAAGATACGAAAGACACAAAGGTTGTGGGGGAATGATATCTCAAAAGAAGTTCTCAATTTTGGTGACCGAGGCTTACAATGATAATCAGCGCTGAAAAAAAAAAAGAGACAAATATGGTGTTACTATCAAAACATCAATTAACACATATCACCCTATCGAGTTTGGTGAATGGTCTGTCCTACCACCACTGTCTTAAATAATTATATTTCAATTAAATATTATAACTGGTAAATCTAAATTTCAACAGGTTCTCACTTTCTTAATACTAAAGCAATTGCTATATTATTTTAATCTTATTTTCCCTTTTAATCAATTTGTATCCAAATTTCAACAGGTTCTCACTTTCTTATAGCAATTGCTATATTATTTTAATCTTATTTTCCCTTTTAATCAATTCCAGAGGATGGGCAAAATTATGTACTCCGCAAATTAGTAGTGTTTTGTTTTGGTATCTTTCCCAATAGACTGGATGTCACTGTCGATGACCGTATCAATCACTGGCTTGTATGTTGTTTATCATCATGATCATGTTATTCAATTGTAGACGTCAGGGTGATTTTCAGACATTTCGGACATCTGTAAATTGATTATACTGAATACAGAGTAGGATTTATATCGATTGGGATAAGGAGTAATTTTTTCTTTTTTTCAAAATTGATAACAAATCACAATGAGCAAGGATCGTGACATAGCAACTTCACATAAGAATGAATGATTTGGTTCTCAACGAAGCAGAACGAAAGGAGCAAACATGCATGAATTCTACACAGGTGAAGTTGTTAAGGGATACTGTGATGGAATCACACTGCTACGTATTTGGAATAATTATGTAATCCTGCTATGTCATCATCCTTATTAAGTGTATTATGTTTTGGGTTGTTCAGAGTATTAGCTTCTCTGCTCAAGCACGACAATAATATCCACAAATCTATGCACGGCATTATCGATTTATGTACGTCGTGATATGTATATAAATCGTCTGCTATGATCCTATGCCTCCAGACCGGGTGGGTCAGTGTATTCTAAGGCATGCTAAGGTATAATTGCGTCAGTAAGCGTCTTTTCGGACCTCATGCCTTTGAAGACAAGTAGAACTATCACCGTCAAGTGTTGCTCCTTAACCCATCTGAAAGAAAACCTGACAAGGTAAGATACAAAGCAGACCCTCGGGACGGGCATTACAAAGCCATTGATTATCACCAACCAAATACATCTCAATTAATTGTGAGACTCCACTCGCCTCTCTCTCTCGCCGCCCTCCAAAAATTGCGTTGAACATCATATCACATTTTCCTTGCTGCTCTTCGCACTCGCAGTTTTAATGTATAAATCTTACTTCCGTCGATAAATAGCCATGACGTGAGAAAATGTACCTGTTTATGTTTTCATCACACCATACCGATTTAATAAGGAAGGATTTCAATCGAAAATGAAGTAGAAGCATAAACGAGAAGGGCATGGATAGGAACCCGCAGCAGTGTTGATTCGAAGTCAGAGGGTATTCGGAGAGAACGCGCTCTCCCTCCGATCAGCTGTAATTGAATAATTTCCCCAAAGCCAGCAGTCTGTCGCGAGTCGACGGGGCGGAGGCCCGCGTGCTGCAAGCGATTTGTATACTGTTTGGGTAGCACCGTATAATTTATCACCAGGCCTGTGCGCATTCTTAATTAATTTATATCCAGATATTTCAGCCGCAATGAAAGGGATCTCCCTGTCTCTTTCTCTTTCTCCTCTCCTGCCCGATGTTCTTCGAAATGACTCTCAAAGCTAGCGACCGTTTTGTGTCACATTACAGTGGATACACCGTGAAAGACATTTTCTTCTGTTGTGTCAATGTTTGACGATCTTTTCCCAAGAGCAGATCATTTTACTTTTTTTTTCTTACCCCTATTTTGTCCTATTTAGTTACACATCTCGGCACAGTGTTGTTACATTGCACACGTATGAATATTTAATTACTTTAAAAGTTTATTTAGTGTTATGATCATGCTTTCCTAAATGATCTCTTCTCTTCCTTCTGATCCAACATTAAACTGAAGGCGTGGGGCAAAGAAGAATGCCCGAGTTGAGCAACAAAAATGATGTCCTAGCCAATATAATCGCAATGATAGAGTTACAATGATAGTCTTTTAATTATGTTCGTGATACTGATTTTTCTCACGAGTAAATTCCCATTATCACTTCCTATTTCCAGACAAGGCTTCTTTTTCTTTTTGTTTCCCTTTTAATGGAAGGGTCAGCCTTCGTGAGAACTAGGAAATGAATAAAATAAAGTGCATAAAACAAAAACAAAAAAAGAGGCTCGTCTTTCTGTTTGAACCAATGATTATCAACGGTCATTTCTTAGCTGTGGATATGGGAGGCAAATGGATTGAAGTCGTAGGTGTGGTAACGCATCATGAATGCGATATAACGCTCTATTTTTACATTACATGTGTTCCGACAACCATTTCATAATCATCCTGTATAGAGAGTGTCTTTACTGAAAATGTTTATAATATTCATGATATTAATAGGATATGGAAAATTATTTAGATCTATCACGCACCAATAAATTGGCAAAATGTGACAATGTGTCATATTGATCGATATATAAATGACTACAAATCACCTAATGTTGATCAACAATTACATTTGTAAATCGCTTTCCGAATGATGTGATATGATGGTGAAATAATTATATTGTTACCCAAGGGCACGAACGGTATTCACTTAACGTTTGATTATACAGAATCTTGATATATGAACTACATTTTTGGATCAATGCTAAAAACAACATCCCGCAAATTTGTGAAACTTTTTTATTGGATTTTTTTCCCCGTTTTAGGGTTGTCCTGATTAAAACTTTAGATAGTTGAGGCAGTTTCTAGATTAACATTTCAAAATACATTGCGTACGCTCTGTTGAAAAATTAATGAAAAAAAAAAGGGAATCGATAGATAATGTCAACATGCGTTTAGATGAATAAATGCATAAATAAACGAATACTACGTAGTAACATTTTGGTTGTCAACAGACTCAACACAACCCCCCCCCCCCCATCGTTTTTATTTTTTCTCGAGGTCGTTGCTGGGCTATTGTCGCAGTAACATCAAAGAGAGATTTTTTTTTCTTTGTTATTTTCTGTCAAACGAACTGACATTAAAGGTCTTGTTTACCTTTGGGAGTAGTGATTAAAAAAAAAAAAAAAAAAGATATCACTTTTGGTGCATTAATTGTGTAGGTCAGTTGTATTACAAAATATCCTACCATACAAAAAATTCGTAATAAATCCTAAAATATTGGGAGATACCACTGTTTTTCTCAATAAACTATAACTGTAGACGGTTTAGTCTGGAAACATTTTTATTATAACTATTGTTCACAATTTATATATACCTTCACATTGATTATACTGATTCAGTTTTTTACATTGGTTGGTTCTATTCCCAACTCACATTTTAGAACTATTTTGAAGCACTAATGCTAGGTTTGTGTTTCATCTGCAAATGGTAGATTATGCCTTTAATTTTGAAAGTGGACCAGTATGATACTTGTTTGGCCATTACATCGCCACCTCGTCTAATTTGCTTTTGCAATTATCTCATTTTACTATTGCTGTAGAAAACACGTGAACCTTTCGGAAAATTTTGATGACACCTATACACGTTCATGATAACTGATCACAAATCATAACTCTGCCACTCATTATAGGAAGCGCGAATTATACATGATCATGATTTTGTTTTGTTTTTCTTTTCATCCTGTGTATACATCAGATATGCATGCAAAAAAAAAATGTAATGCTGCACATAAAGTTTAAAGACCAGCACAAGTTCTGCAGAAAACTCATGTCAGATATTTAGAAATGGAACAGGTTGGAACATATTACTGTCGATGTCATGTTATCAGAAGTGGAGGTATGGAACTAACTGTAAGGGGAAGAAAAGTCACAGGAAACGTTCTTATCACACATTTTTTTTTTTTTTTTTGGGGGGGGGGGGAAACGCAATCAGAAAATGTGCAACTGTCTTGGAAGCCAAAAAGTTGAGGGTAAATGTTTACCATTGGGAGCAGTGATTAAAAAAAAAAAATGTTCGATATATCACATTTTATGTATACATATATCATATAAACAATTAATTTTTTTTTCAATAAACCAAATAGGCCTAACTGTAGATGGGTTAGTCTATATATTTTTTTTTAATTATTAGTACTGTTCACATTTTGTGTATTTTACACCACGTAACATTGATTATATTATAATTATAATTATGAAATTTTATATTGTAAATGATAAAAAATGTCTTTGATAGACACATGGTTCAATAATTCTGGTGTAATGGAGTACCACGAACTTACCACTTCATTGAAATAAGAAAAATAAATCACAAAGCAGACATTCACATCATAAAGGCATTGTTTTCTGTAGCGGTCATATTTTTTTTTTTTTTCAGTGGAATCATTTTTCTTTTTCGCCGGAGAATTTTTTTTTTTTTTTTTTTTTTTTTTGGGGGGGGGGGGGGGCGGGGTCATGGCGGTTAGGAAAAATCAGGGTTTTTAGGGGGTTAGTTGAGAGATTGTCGGGCGACATGAAAAGGGAGACGGCATATTTTGAAATTAGGGCTAAGCACCCCAAACATGCTGGAATGGCCCATACGCCCTTGGTACGCCACATTAATCATCCGTCGAGGCCCTTTCATTATACCAAATTTGAAACGAGGAGGAAAAAAGTATTGTGGGGTGAAGTGATCAGGTACTTATACCTTTACATTTTGAAGTCCACTGTGAAATACTTGCGTCATGGCAGTATTTATACTTCCTCTCTCCTTTTCTGTCTCCCTCTCTCCTTCTCTCTTTCTATCTCTCCGTCTCTTTTCTGCTCTCCCCTTTCTCTTTATCATGTCCTGCGTTCTTCAAAGACACGAGTTTGGTTTGTTGTTTGTGGAGACGGATCACCGCTTGCCTCACTAATGATTATCCTCAAGTCATTACGTTCTGAAAAGCCACTTCTTTTTCATAACTTTACCGCCAACGGAAATCAGCAAGCGCACTCGACTGCCCGAACACAATAGATGATATGCTAAACTATACATTTTATCCAACCTTGTGTATATGCTGTAGTCTCTATAAGTGGGTGTGACAATAGTTTGATAAACTCAGGCAGACCAAAAGTTTAAAAGTTCCGGGTCATTGGTAAATAATCGTGTATTCCGCATGCCTGTAGTCTGTAGTCGCTTCCACAAGTAGGACCTGTATAGCAGAAATCCTCAGTCATTGTTCTTACTATTTCAATGAGTATTAAATTCAGAGTTTAACGGGTTTTTTTTTTTAGACTTGTTAGCCTGGAACAAATTTTTCGTAGCGAAGAAAAAGGCCGGTATCAAAAACGAAAAGAAGTGGGTCCGATTCTGCACATTAAACGTTGGTCCCTTATATCGTTTAGTCGGCCATAAGAACACGTATACAAAATGTGATGTAATTATTATACTGACATCATGTCTTAGAACAGAAAGAAAAAAAACGTTAAAACAATAACCGAAACAAAGAGACGCGTATACCAACGGTCTCATAGTCTAAATTCACATAGAGCAATGAACAAATGAATAACTGCAAAAGAATTCTTTATGTTTGAGAGCTATCTCAAATTGTACATGTTTATGAATAAGTTAGTTGGAATAAATCAGTTCGATAATGGGGAAAGCAAAACAAACGACTACGTATTCCTGCCCAAATTGTACACAGCCTCCTTGTCCGCGAAGAAATGAAAATCTAGAACCAACTAAAAGAATATCAAAATTGATTCAAATGAAATGATAATGTTTTACACTTCATTCATTCCTAGTCACATGTAATTTATCTATGTTTGACAGTTATATCTGACGCTCATAAAGGGATGGTAGAGTTTCAGTTCAGATGGTTGTTCAGCTTTTAACTTTTTGAGAGATAATTAGAAACCAACCATGAAATATGAATATTTTATTAGGATTGCTTTGTTTTGGATATCTCAGCCATTTCAAAACCAATTTTCATCAAATAATCTTTGAATTCCTCTTAGAATTGTGTGTTCTTTCATATTTCATACAAAATGATATGAACAACAGTTATGCTAAAATTGTTTCTAGGATAAACCGTCTACAGTTCTGGTTTATTGAGAAAAATATTGATATCTCCTTATATTGATTTTAAGGTTCATAATTACCTTTTATGTGGCAGGATGTTTTGTGATACAACTGACCTTCACATAATATGCATCAAATGTGATAACTCGACCAATTTTTAAGTTACTTCTCCCAATAGTAAACAATACCTTTGAAGCCACTATTTATCATTTGCAGATAAAAAACGGCTTTAGTGCTTCAAAATGGTTCTAAAATGTGAGTTAGGGATAGACAAGTAACGCTAAAATGATAATTAGTATAATTAATGCTAAGTATTGTTACATACACATTATGTGAACAATTGTTTTGTATTTGAAATTTTATTGAAAAAAATCATATGCTAGGATATCATACATCAAATGTGATAATTCCAACATTATTTAATCACCGCTCCGAATCGTAAACAGTGGCTTTAACGAAATATGAATGTTCTACAATATCAGACAGAAAGAGGAAATAAAAGTCTAACAAACACAAGTATTATTGCAACGTACACTATGCCAATGCAGAACCTAACGAAAGTTTTAATTGAAAGTTATTTTTTCCTTGGGAATTCTAAATATATTGAGTAAGTGGTGCAATGTTAAAAATCTAAATTAGAATTGACCTTGTAAACAGGGAAAAATATGAAACTTCCAAAACAATTGCGGTAGAACATACAAGTCAAATTGGCTTAACTCTGTCTGATTTGTTTTCGGGATATTACTGGCATTATGATCAGTTTTTCAGAAGTATTCCCCCGCAGTATTGATCCAGTTGAATAATTTTTCTTCCTTTTTTTAAAATCATGGTAGATCTAGAGTTGAATTTAATGTGCTGTTGTACTTTACACACAATGTGGTAAATGATAATAATTTGTCATATTTCGGATATCCATTCTTCAATAATTTCATAATGAATTCATGGAACAGACACTTGGTAATTGATGAGATAGAGTCCCTATTGAAGTTCCAAGAAGCTATAGTTGGGATGAACTGCAATGTCAGTGCCGTGGGGAGGTGTCCTGGTAATTATCTCTTGTTTACAATGAAATGTATATAATATACGTAAATGACTAATGTTCCTCAACATGGTGAATGTAAAGACAAGGAGCTGTTCATATCAGGAGTATTTCTAAATATGTATTAGTTGGCAATTTTTGGGTGCTGTGTGAGTGAGACATGCCGTATATTGATTTTAATACATTCAAGATGTTCCAGAAATCGTTTGCAGAGCCAGAGCAATTTACTTAGTGATATGAATCCATAGAAAATAATGTACAGGAGGACCTAAAACAGCAACAAACCATGCAAAAAATAAATAAATAAATAAATAAATCCACTCCGTGTTTACACGGACTTGTATGTCGTAAGCAGAAAATGCAAAACTTAATAAAGGAATTATATAGTTTTGATTGAGATGGGGATCCATATTTAAACTTCTTCTTTTTTTTTTTTTTGCCAGATATTCAGAAACCGCTCGTGAAATATGAAAGAGCACACAATTCTAAGAGGAATTCAAAGTTTATTTGATACAAAATTGTTTTGAAATGCGTGAGGTCCAAAAACAAAGAGACTTGAATAAAATGTGGGACGTACCTTTTACTCGTTGATGTTGATATCGCTTCAGGAGACCTGTGCACTTTTTGATATCCAAAATTATGGGATTTTTGTGATTTTTTGAGATCGTAGACTTGTGTCATTAACATACTAAAAATCATGATTTTGGCTACAAAGGTGACTATTTCGTGAGAACGTGTGAAATCTTGATTGAAATATCCACCACTTTCTTATTCTTAAATTGATCGAAACTTTCACTCCTCTCTTCCTCCTTCTTAATCAATGAACAATGACTATTTGAATGTTAAAGGGATAGTACAGTGTTGGTGGGGATGAGGATTGGCTCTTAACTTTTTTTTTAAGATTCCTAGAAACCACTCACTAGATAATAATACAGAGCATACCATTCTAAAAGGAATTTAAAATTCATTTGACGAAAATCGGGTTTTGAATGGCCGACACATCCAAAAACAAAGTAAAACAGAGCGATCGTAATAAAAGTTGGATCCCACCCTTTATTGAGATCGCTCTATTTTGGATATCTCAGCCATTTCAAAGCCAATTTTCATAAAATAAACATTGAATCCTCCTTGGAATTACATGCTCTTACACATTTCATAAGAGATTTCTCATTATCTTGCCAAAGAATGCTAGCAACTTGAAGTTAGAACTTTAACAAAACTGTATGATCTATTTAACATGAAGTTGTCATTTTAATTTCTTTATATATTTTTTGAATTATTATTAAGTCGTCCTTCAAATTCAATTCAATTCAATTCAATTCATATTTCGCATGATGTCTTTATAAACAAGAGTTTCATGCAACTCTACCCTGTTCTTATCAGTGAATGTCTTGTAACAACTAATACTGAATTAGCCATCGTGAAATACATCTGTTTTGTTTTGTTTTTTTTTTCTTCAAATGCACTAAATTATTATGCATTTATACGAGGTGGACAAATTATGACAATGCATCTCTGGTACTTTCTCAACGCACTTGCTAATGGTGTAGTGAGGGCAACCCCTAGGACTATAGGAGGCGCTGTTTAACATCTGCTCACACCTCTGCTGCGGCGTCGACGTGCATTTTTCTTTTACCGCAAGGATTTCGGTAGTTGCTTTTTCACACCCGCTCATACATTTTCTTTTTTCATAGGTAACAATACGTTCAAAGTGTCTTTTCCGTAATTGTAAATTCAATTCAGTACATGTAAGTGAGTTGGATTTTACATGTATTCGAATCCAGTCACTGTGCAAAACAAAACAACTTTACAGGGAAACAGCAAAGAGCTGCACTAATTGTTTAACAACTTGGCAAGAGCATATTAGTTGTCAGTCCTATTCACTAGTCACCCTTCTCCAGAGAAACGAATGGCATATAAACGAGTATACTACAGCAAATTCTAACTCATAAAGGTATCCTTACGTGGTATAAAAGTATTATAACCCCTAAAACTAAAGCTACTGACTCGGAGAATTGATATCGTCATCAAAAATGAATAAATCTCCTACGTTACTCTCTTTCTTAATTCCACCTAGTTAATATAATCATCAAAAGAATGTGTACACCATTTGGCAGTAATAATTGAATATGTAATTTCACCTGCTCCAGAAATATATTATATTAGAATGTAGGCTTTATCAAAGTTGATCATTTCGAATGAAAAAAAAAAGAAATATGAACGCAATAAATTTTGGTCGTGTATCCCCGAGTCGTGTTATTTTTGTTTCCTTCGCATTATAACAATATATCATTATATCTATATTTCACGAGAACCTGATAATGTCAATTTTATTATGTATGAAGTTGTTCAACAAAACTTGCACGAATTATCGTTATTTGCTTTGCATAAGCCGGTTATATCATTCACCAATAATTGGTGAATGATATTCTTTTTAGTGACCTGATAAAGAGCTAGTATAGAACAAGTTAAAATTAGTGTGAACATATAAAATGCCGCTTTCTCAAAGTTAAGAATCTAAAGAGGCCCTGAGATGAAAGACGCAAAGGGGGAAATTATGCTAACGACTTATCTCGTCTGCTACTGTGTTGTTGGTTATGCTTCTCTCTTCCCTATTTAACAAATACCATTCATATTCACAGAGGGAAGAGTTTCAGGCAATCTCTGGCTTGATTTCATATATTAAAATTCAATCTCGGATTCGTTCCAAGTTCAGGCAACCGTGAACCGTAAATGTTTGTCTTTGTAAGCTCTGGCTGTTCGATGCTCCAGGGCCACACGGGCGAAGGTGATACCCCTGTGGGTGATATTAGTGGAGACAGTGCGTGGGGAACAGCGAAAGAGTGTACTTCTTTGCTCTCTGACCGGTGAGGGGGCATGACCTGACAGTACGAAGGACCAAATTCGTATGGTGGCAGTAGATCGTAATTTACCGTGAAAAGCCGCTGATGTGAATTCAGTTGGGTGTCATCCACTGTCGTCTGAACTGTAGTTACCTCTTTCTCATTCCTGTGCATGCACACACACACACACACACACACACACACACACACACACACATATATATATATATATATATATACACACACACATTACACACATACAAAAAAAAAAACTCACGCGCACAAACACACTCGTACACACAAACATATAGGCCTAAATAAACATTCACTCCTCACACGCGTGAAGGCCTATATTTTTTTTTTCAATTATGCTATTATCCAAGCACTGGCGTGTAGCTAATTTATCAAAAACTTTCAATTGTCACTTCGGACTATACCGCAGTTAGGAGCCTGTTTTTACCACGAGTCTAAGCACACTTCATACCTACCTCATGGCACTGATGTACTAAGCTTCAAATCTGTAAATTTTACCCTTTCACGTTAGTGTTATTCAATTTTCAGTCACATCTTCTTTGAGCGAAATTCCTTGTATTTCTATGTGGTATATTAACGTATTAAAAATATCTTTATTTTCTATCTCAAGTCTTCTTTTTTTTCATAAAGACGTACCGCCATGAAATCGTAAAAAAACCCGACAAAATGAAACAACTGTTCAGTTGTATATCATTAACGTATCAATCCCCAACTGGCACAAGTTATGATAAAAGAAGACTCATAATCAATTAACGTGATACGGGAATGAATTTACTTTTTTTCTTCTCATTACACCGGGTACCAGTAAAATGTGTTTCGCCAGGAAATGGTGAAAACATCCCTCTCAATACATCGAAACTATGTTGTAACACGAATCCAGTGGAAATGGAGTACACACCTTCATGAACACACATGTTAATGAAAATGAGACACGTTTAATATTGAACAGAAGCAGTCCTTCGTTTTGCTTTGTTTTATGTTTCAATTTGAGATAAGCAAACGAAATAACGAAAGACTGAATTCCTGATGTCCTCTCCCAGGATTAAATATGTTCCATATATGAGGTTTTATTCATGAAGTCGTGATGTCTATGGACAACAATAAGTCTCAAATGTTTGGTTATATTTAGAAGGTTATTGTCCTCCAGCTGTTATGCATAAAATCCCAAAATGGTGTCATAAACGCTCAACTATCTTGCTTTCGTCATCTTCAATTTTTCTTTCCAGACGAGGAGAAGCCGAAGAACGGTGACACACCGACCTGGCTGTCCGCAACCTCGGGGAGGAAGAAGCGCTGCCCGTACACGAAATTCCAGACGCTGGAGCTCGAGAAGGAGTTCCTCTTCAACATGTACCTGACCCGGGACCGCCGGCTGGAGATCGCTCGCTTGCTGAGTCTCACGGAGCGGCAGGTGAAGATCTGGTTCCAAAACAGGCGGATGAAGATGAAGAAACAAAATCGAGCCCAAAATTACCCATAACCGTAATCATTCACTATGTTTAGCTGGTAACTATACAACTGCCATAACGCATAGGTTATTGTTTTTTCCCTACCGTCATGTTACATGTCTTGTTTTCAAAGGCATGTCAGAAAGTTCTCTTCACCTTTCCTGTTTTGTCGTCGAAAAAGAGATGGATGTACCACACTTGCGAAGTGGTGGATTGCCTCTTGAGATTGGACGTGCTTAGAGAGAAGTCGTGAAGAGACTAGAGCTATCCAGGACGCTTGAACACACGAAGATGTTACGGAAGGATTGAAAAAAAGGGCAAGACGAATATCAAAGTGAATGGAAGTCATCTTGTCACAGATGGAAGCGATAATGCAGCGAATCAGCCGAACTACGAATGATGATTGATTGACTCGTAATCACGCAGTTTGAAGCATGAAACGCTGCCAGTGCATTTTGTTCGTGCTGGCCATTATATTCCATTCCTTCAGATGCCTCATAAATAACATTATTTTTCGATTTCTCTTCTGTTGCTTTTCTTGCCAATTTTGGATTCAGGCTGACTGACCCTCATACCGCAAAGTATCCGCCTTCCTTCTTCTCTTCTCCTTGTACTCTTTTTTTTTTTTAAAGATTGTAAAACATGTACTTGTTGAAACGTTACCAAAGTCAAATGAGATGCTATCACGTTATTTAAATTCCCGAACGCATGTTAGGCGATCACTCTGTTTATCAGCGATGTTAGTGTATATAGTAAGCGTTGCTCGTTGCTACTACTATCATGGTTAGATGCAACGATGTGTAAAATATGGATGTATGATACTTATTATATCTGTTTGGCAGTGTATTCAAACGTGTTCGCCTTGGCCGAATGAGATTCTGTGGTCATTTTATATTTGTTTTCTTTTTTTTTCTCTCTCAATTTACACGTAAATATGCAAATCATGTTGAGTGTGTTTTGTTGAAATGTGTACGGTGAAAATTAAAGTACTAGTATGTTAGTGAAGCGTCAAGGTGAACATTCCCCCACATTCATGATACGGCTTTATAGTCAAAGGCTAAATATTTATCTCACGGCTATGACGTCTTCCTTACAAAATTCAAATACGATCAGTAACGATTAACTGCGTTTTGTTGTTAAGTTTGAAAGTTCATGCACTACCAGGAATCTCTACTATTTCAGAATTCCTGTTTTTTGTTTTGTTTTGTTTTGTTTTGTTTTGTTTTTGTTTTTAAGGGGGAGGTGTGACAGCGGTATAGGGTAGGTATATGGAATGCTATTAGATGTATCATGTTGAGTATAACTCTGTACCCAAATTGCCAACTAGAGACAAACACCCACACAAATGAATTAGGCAATATTTCCCCCTACTTATGTGCATGTATGGCACGCGCTCCACGAGCCCCCCCCCCCCCATCCCACCCCAACCCCCAACCCCAACCTCCACCCTCTCCCCCTCCATGATTTAGATCACTGAGTGTCAAAAGCCCTACGTCAGTAATGTATATTGACGAACTTATTTCATTAACAAAATTAATTTCCTTTAACGGAAACATCTAAACGGGGAATTATATAAATGCTTAACCGAATGGTGTGATCTGATCTCTGGCACTACCAATAGGATACAAACAAACAAACAAACAAACAAACAAACAAACAAGCAAGCAAACAAACAAACAAACAAATAAAGAGGCAGGAAGGGAGGATTTGTTAACAATCTCAACTCAACTTGTGTCGACGATATAAATCGTGTCGACCATGTGAACTTTTATCTTTCTTGTTTGATTTAGGTACAAAAATAAAAACAATCAAACACATACAAAAATATAACCTAAACTTGCAATTCCCATGGATATCAATATCAGTAGGCACAAAACAACGAAGTCACACTCGTGCTACCTTCTAATCACAGTATCAGTAGTAAATGCCGACAATGAAAATAAAATAATGATGATAATAATGATGTATAATGATGATGATAATACTGGTGGTAGTAGTAGTAGTAGTAGTAGTAGTAGAAGTAGTAGTAGTAGTATTAGTAGTAGTAGTAATAATGATATTGATAATAATAATGGTAATAATAATAATCATCATCATCATCGTCATCATTATCATCAACATTCTGTGCGTAAGTAAGAGAGCGGGTACTTGTAAAATGTAGTTTGTTTTGTTGGCAACTTCAATGTTGATTAACAAAATACAATAACTTTGGACTAAAGAAAGTACAAAGCCATTGATGCTGGAAGAGATGTAATGTTTTATACATCTTACGAATTAGATCTGATCTAGTGTCTCCTTCAAATGTCTTATTAATAACAGAGGTCATTTCATGTCTGCAAACCTCAACAACAACAAAACAAATATTTGATATTCTTCTGAGTATCTTATCAGAGGTTATTTCATACGAATTACGCGGGAGACTCGCCAAGGTTTAAATTGCGGAGATTGATATTGGGCTGATTGGGTAATCAGAGTAGTAACAAGCTTGAAACCAGTTTCGCAAGACAATGCATAACGCACATTCTGATGTTCTTTTTTTGCTCCTTTTGTTTTAAAAATATGCATTGCTATGTGACCCCACTATGGCTTTCCCCCTTGTTTGTGTCGTATTGTTTTATATGATATACCCCGATAATGTTCACGTCATGTTTGAGTAAACAGGGTTCTGTGTAAGGTTTATCAATTGGAAGGGATACTTTATTGTCTTAAGAACTGCTAGCTGCAACTGCTAAGAAATATGAGCATAACAACATGAGGTAAACCTCGAGTCTGACTTTAAAAGGGCATCAGTTGTGAGAATTTGTTTATCTACCCCCCCCCCCCGACAATGTTAACACCCTTAGTGAAATATGTCAATCTATCAATGTTGTACAATGCTGTAATGGTTGTATTGATCAATTAACGATTCGCTAGTGTCTTGTCTATGTTTAAAAAAAACAACAACAACAACCTGGAGCTACTAATCATACTGAATAATAACAGAAAAAGTATCAGTATTCGGAAATGACTGACATGAGTTCGCAAAAGCCTAAATAATGATTATTATGGATGTTGAACGTTGTGTTCTGTACGTCCGTATGTGTATGTATGTATGTCTGTGTGCGTGCGTGCAATGTATGCGCGTATGTGTGTATAGTTAGCTTAACTATGCATAACTTCTGTATACATGTATTCTGAACCAAATGTGTCTCAATGTGATACACAATGTATGTATTACCTCCCCAAACCGATTCTAAACGGCAGACCGAATGTGTTAAAGGACAAGTCCACCTTCATATACATGTGGATTGAGTGAATGCAACAATATTAGTAAAACACATCAGTGAAAGCTTGGGGAATATCGTACAGTCCGTTCAAAAGTAATTAATTTTTAATGTATCTGCGCTATCAGTGCTGGATGAGAAGACTACTACAGTGTATGATGTCATATGCGTACCACGATATAAAGAAAATAAAAAGAGAATTTCACAAAACTTAACTTCTTGAATAAAGTGCACATTTCTTCGACTTGTATACTGACATATGTTAAGGGTAATATTATTCCCCCTGTCTTCTGAAAGAGAGAAGTCAAGTGTTCTTTTGTTATGCGAGAAAAGTTAAAATATGCTGAATTTTCTTTATTCTTTCTTTATACCATTGTACGCATATGACATCACAAGCTTTAATAGTCTTCTCATCCAGCCTTGAGTGAGCAGAAACTTAAAAAAAAACAACAACAACAACAACAACAACTTTTGAACGGATAGTCCGATTTTCCTCAAACTCTCAGTGATGTGTTCTACTAATATTGCTGCATTCACTCAATCCACATGTCTATGAAGGTGGGCTTGTCCTTTAACATCGATACGTCCAATGATATAGGCCTAGCTTACCGACAAACCGTTTGGCCATTGATACTGCATTTTAATGCATATTTAATGCATAATTATTTCAGTACGTTATAGGTTCAGATGTATACGTTACAACACCGTCATATAAACTTGTAAAAATCAGCGTGGACAATATTATATGATATGTTGTACAGATACGTTGAATAAAATGTCGTTGTTCCCATGATACGTTACTTTTTAGTGTCCGAAGTTGTGTGTCTGCCTGTTCAAAATGATTAAGATCAAACATTTGCGAACAAAGTGTCTAGAATTGATTGTATAAAGTGTCACTGAAAATTTAAGACTGCTGTTATGATAATAAAATGACGTGATGTTTAACCAAATCACGGCAGGCAACGCGACATACATGCATGTCATGATACACACAATCATAAGTTATAGTTAAAGTAAATGGGCTTACAATGAAATTTTTACACTTCTTCAATTCTCAACTGTGCTTGCTCTTACGTTACAGATAAACAAACAAACAATCAAACAGATAATGAAGTCGTCTTCCGAGCTTTGCCAACCTCCAATTCTCACTTCTGTATTGAGCACAAAACAATATGATAAACTGGAGTTTGTTGCATTATCAGTATTATCATTATTATAGTTAGTATCATTGACAGATGTATCATTATTCCTGCTAGCTGTACCCATCAGTTCAATAATGTTTCCATTCTTCTTATGCATTTGTTCATGAAAACAGCAAAATGCTAATACTGTACACTTATTTGTATAACTTATTATTTCGCTGTGATAACACGACGTGTGATTCACGGCGAGGAAAAATAGAGCTTTCTGTATAGCAAGGTGCATAGCGCCATCAACGTTTGACCTGAAGTTGCGCATCACCTTCGACCTGACCTCGATGTAACCGCCGCCGTAATCTGTTGACAAAACTGGCCCGACAACATTTCAGATGCCATCATCTCTCTTCCCCCCGCCCCCGTTCGCTTTCTCTGTCTGTCTTTCTATCTCCAGCATTTCTCTTTCTCTCTTTTGGCAATCTTTTGTCCCCCTTTAGTCTTCAAACAAGTTCTTCGTCTAGCTATGTGTCCTCGCTGAAAACATGTGACACACTGTGACTCTCCCCCCCTCCCCCCCCCCCCACCAACCCTCATCTCAGAATATGCTGTCTATTCTTCTTATCCTCCATCCAGTCGACTTGACGTCGGCATGTTGGTAAAGGACGAAGTCCTGGATGATTTACGGCCGAGCTCGGTCTGCCTCGAAACCAGAGAAATGTGAAATATTTCCAAGCTCGGCCGTGGCCTCGGCCATGTGCCCCATTACTTCAGGACCCTCCCCGCCTGATGAAAGGTGGCGTAAATTGGCGTGTTGTTCAGAAACTCGGACCTTCTCATTTGTTTTTCGCCAGACGAGACATGATGGATGTGACGTTTTGGTTACGTTTCCTAACGAAAAACAGATCCGTGACTCTCGGTCCTAATATCGGTCCGTGGCAGTAAGAGACAGCCAGAAATATGTGACCAGAGCCGAGTGAAATGTGGTGCAAGCTAGGCCGAAATTCTTGGCCACATACGCTGTCGTATGACGAATCAGAAAAGAAATGTGAAGAAAGCAAATTCTCGCAAGTGCACACAAACATACACACACACACACACACGCACACACACACACACACACACACACACACACACACCACACCACACCACACATGCACACACACACGCACACACACGTGCGCACACACATATTATTATTTTCGAAAAAAACCCCGAATAATCTTCAAACTTCTCTGCTCTTTCACCAGAAGGCTTTTAATATGTGAACGTCAGAAAAACAAGAGCAATAAGAGAAAAAGGCACCACAAATCACGTAGGACCTAACTACTAAACAAGCATATCCTTCAATATTCATATTAATACCTATCATCTGTAAATGTATGTATATGTGTGTATGTATCTATATGTATATATATATATATATATATATATATATATATATATATATATATATATATATATATATATATATAGATAGATATAGATATATATATAGATATATATAGATATACATATAGTCTCAAATACGCCATGGATCAGACAAGAAGGTTTTTTGTTGGATCCATGGCGTATTTGAGACTCGTTCTTCTTATAATTACAACATTAGAAGTCCAACACGTGGAAAGTTCCAAGGTATAATATATATATATATATATATATATATATATATATATATATATATATATATATATATATATAATAAACCATATTTATATGGCGCATATCGCAAAAATAGATTAATGTCTCTATGCGCATTGAAGGAAAAAGGAACTAATAAATAGAAATAAGGAAAATAGACATGTGTGAGAGAGAGAGAGGAATCAAAACAAGATGAAAAGTGACAGAGCTGTGACAAACATTGCTTTAGTTTTAAACCTGGTCCACGGACATGTTCAAGAGATATGTTTTCAACAAACGTTTAAAATCATATACTGTATTAATTTGCTTAAGATACGTAAAAATAAATGTGTGTGTGTGTATGTGTCATGAAAATATGATACAACAGACTCCATCAATTCAAGAGTGCTTCCATATTCTGTTGTAAACAGATAGAGAATAAACATTTAGCTCGTCTCTTCCCCCTTCATTTTCTTCTTCAATCATCGTATCTATCATTACTATTTCAATCTAATTTGAAATTACTTTATTTCTGCATTTACTTTTCGTACAAGATTATAACACGAAGTGAAATTGGACAAAGCTATTGAATAATATTTGAATATTACAGGGGAAAATGATCGGACCCCGGTAAATGATTGACTTAATATATAACATTGTTTTTCTTGATGATACAAAATGAGACGAGCAGGTTTCATTTTACACATATTGATACTTCATGATTTCACGTATCTGTCCTTCAAGATCAAATGAAGCAAATCCTAGTGTTACAAAAATGCAGGAGACCATTGCCATTATGTGTTTATCAAATTCTGTTCATTTCTTTTTCTTTCCTTCAACATAATCAATAACCTAGCCTACATGCACAGTGTACGTGAAAATAAAAAATGTCAACATAAGTAATCAACAAAAAAAGGGGGAACATTATACCTCAGGAGATGATCATACAAATAAGCATTATAGTGATTAATCAATCAGAGGATGGAGATAGGGGACCCACTGTGAAAAAAAAAACACACCAAACAAACAAACAAAGCAAAAATACGCTTGTAGATTGTGGGCCCTCAGTGTTACATGGAATGGTTTCTAAGTACATCGAACTATCAAAAATGATCTTTTTCAGTGTGCATAGGTATATTATTGCAACTGATTGACAAACTGCCGTAAATCGACCTAAACAAGCACTAAATTGATCATGTTTTAATACGCTATAGTGTATATGACAAAAAAAAAATTACATCGATGTAGGGCAATTTGTCAATCAGTCGCAATTAAAACAACTCGACATAAGAATTTCATCAGTTTTAATGATTACGAAATTCCAGGAATATAACCAGCACTACAGCTGTCGGCAAAAGTTCGGTGGATAAGGTGCCTGTCCGGTGATCCGGAGGTTGGAAGTTCGAATCCTGCTCCAGTATGTAGGTCTATGCCCATGATTTCTTTCGTCTTGACTACTACTAAAACACTGATCAATTCATGTTTATGTACGCCGATGTAGGGCAAATGTGTCAATTAGTTGCAATAAAAACAACCTGGAGCAAGAATTTCATCAATTTGAATATTGCATCTGTTACGTATTTCTCTGAATACACACATCCACGCATACAACCGCACACACACATTTCCCAGAAGGGAGAACACACAAAAGACCGTCAGACAATCGCATTCAGTCTCAAGGAACAAAAATGTAACAGACAGCTAAAGCAATAAGAGCGAAAGTATGCTAAAGAGTGATAAACCTGATTTCAGAGATGTCTTCTTTTTTTTTTTTTATCAGAGAGAACACCTCCATATTCCAACTTTGTGTGATGGTTCCTTCATTACTCATTGAGAAAACCACAATAAATTGGTCTTTGGGGATGACACAACCGCCCGTTATTGTACTCGTTAGCACTTATCGCTATAAATTATCACTATGCATTTACAATGGACCAGGGAGATTGATACACTGAACAGTGAAGGAGGAGGACGAGAAGGAAGAAGGGGGGGGGGGGGGGGGGGAGGGACGGGGAGGGGAGGGGTAAACGGACTGCATGGACTGGTGCAATGGTAATAATTTACAAATCAGAGAGACTTTAAATCATAGGTACATGGTATGAGGGATTGAGGAGCGCACTGCCTCCCGTGTTTGTTTGGATGAGCGGGAACGTGTTTTGGTTTGAAAAGTAAATGTTTACCCGTGACCAGAGATGCTTTGCATTACTCTGGTGGTGCTCCTGGAGTTGGCGGTGGTAGTGGTGTTGGATGTGGTGGAGGTGGTAGAAGGGGGTCATCCCACGAGCTAGACACCCACGAGTCATGAGTCATACATCCACGAGTCACACTGCAGCCCACGAGTCATACCGTCCACGAGCTAGACACAAAGGGAAACAGGCCCACGATTTGGATATACTATAAGCAAATAACACCCTGTGTCTAGTTCGTGGACCATATATAAATTATGGGTCTATTTTGCTATTTTATCGAGATCGTGGGCCTTGTTCGTCTCGTGCAGGTCGTGGGTTGTACTCACGAGCTGTATAACTCGTGGGATGTGACTCGTGGTCTTTATGACTCGTGGGTGTCTCGCACGTGACGTGTACCGGAAGAGGTAATGTGAGTGTCGGGGTTTGCCTGCTTGTTTGTGGGTATCTTTTCACTTAAAGGGGATGGCTAGTAACTGATCAGTGGGAATCAGTGGGAATGCCGGGTGATGATTGTTCCAATCCTTGTGGGATTCATTTAAGAGTACATTATATATATATATATATATATATATATATATATATATATATATATATATATATATATATATATATATATATATTGTTGTGTGAAAATTACTTGCTTCAGAATGGTCTCATATTCAAGTAATTATGCAGTTTAATTGCCCCGTCACTGTACAGGCATGCCAACCTGGAAACATTGAACTGTAATATGAGTTATTACTTGAATAT
This sequence comes from Diadema setosum, assembly GCA_033980235.1. Classification (NCBI taxonomy): domain Eukaryota; kingdom Metazoa; phylum Echinodermata; class Echinoidea; order Diadematoida; family Diadematidae; genus Diadema; species Diadema setosum. Next base: position 36,208,308 of record CM067067.1, read on the forward strand.
GAGACCATTCTGAAGCAAATAATTTTCACACAACAATAGATACATAATGTACTCTTAAATGAATCCCCCAGCATTCCCACTGATTCCCACTGATCAGTTACTAGCCATTCCCTGTAAGTTGTTTCACCAGAGAGAAGGACCACCTCCCTGGTTTCACTGAGCATTTGGATTGCATTGTTCCGAAATGACTAAAAGACACAAGGGCGTGTTTTACAGTTCAGCAGTGTTTATGACATTATCGTCAATTTTTGATCGGCAACATCTTCTGACTGCAATGTGCATTGCCTCGCTCTTACTGTGAATAAAAATGCAGTAAATAAATGAATTGATTCCCGCAATCTGCTGAACCCAATCTGAAATCATAATCTACATATCTACATAATTTTGTTTCATACTATAATTGACAAAGTGAGTAAGAGTTTACTAATTACAACAATGTAGTTTTATCACACGTTTTTAAATTTTGTTCTCTTAGAAACGAAGAAAATCATTCCAACAAAAAGCATCAACAACCAAACAGTCAAAAGCAAAAAGAGAGAGCAGGTTTCAGTTCTTATAATTGATAACTGTATATTAGATCATGGACCCTTTAGGGTCCATGATTATATCAACTGTGTGAACTTTATGCGACTATAAGTATGTAAACCACTATGTACAGTACACTGCTGGTATTTACCACTTTTGCTGCCACAAAACATAGTAATGATAATTTATAGTGGGTGTAATCATAACCATCCAATACCGTTTCATACAAGAAAAGGATTACAGGTAAATCATGATCCCTCCCCAGGTGCAAAATGATAACAACAATACATATATATCGGCAATACAAAGCTAATGGTATGAGTGTCTACAGGTTCTTAAACGGTAATGAAAACAACAATGATGAAAATATGCATGGCAAATTAATGATGATAATATACATGCGGCAATAAGAATATAAAAATGTGAATAGTAAACACACTGAAAACATGATCATGTCAAGTCGAACCCCCAAACACCCCTTCCTTCTTCCCACCCCCCCCCCCCCCCCACCTTCCTCTTCCCTCCATGCTGCCGTTACACGTTTCCGCCAACCATGCATACACCCAGCGTTCCTCCCCGGCACTCGGGCGGGCATTCGACGAGCGCCCAGACCGATCAGTGGTGGAGCGACCAGCCGACCCTTTGCTCTTTGTTATTTTCATCTTCTCAACTCTCGTTTATTTTCCAATAACAAGCTGCTAGTGTTGTTCAGCTATCCGCCGTAAATCACCGGAAAAAAGAAGGAAAAAAAAAAAACAGACGAAAAAAAAAAACTGTTGCAAAAGCGTACCTCTCTCTAGCACACAGCAAAAACGAAAAGACAACTAAAGAAGGAAAGTATATGTTTCTTTTTGGAAGTAATAAATCAAGTTTCGTGGAGGAGAACGGCTTTCAAATTGAAAACCACGGTGTGAAAATTGCCGACAAAACTCCTGTTTCGAATGTTCAACTGAATGGTACCTATGCCAATTAACATTCACTCTCTCTCCTACAGCTAGTTTTGTATAGTATTTCTAAATTTCAGAACACAACACAAACAATACTCATGTGGTCTACCACAACGTAGAGCAAAACTAAACAGGGTTACTGACCGGCATATAACAACAACAACAGCCGCAGCAGCAGCAACAACAACAACAACGACAACGACGACGACGACAACAACAACAATACAACCCAGCAATCACATAAAATCTGAATGGAAAGTAAAAGAGAGAGACAATAGAGAAATAATGAGTATAATTTGTAGCGTAATTGTCCTCTTCGCTTAGTCCTTTTTTTTTAATTACTTTGCTGTCTTTTCTTTTCCATAAGGGAATCCACAGCATGATTTCTTCCTTTAATCAATGACTCATTCTCGATACATATATTGTAGTCCATTTTCTTTTGTTTTTATTCGTTATGGTTTGTATTAACGTACATACTAACACACTAACGTAATCACAAGGTATAGCACATTCAAGAATACATTATGTAGGAATCTATGCATACGTCATCTCGTAAGGATATTACCGGATGGATGTGGCTTCTGCAATTTTAAACTATTTATTTAACGTGGCAATAGAGTGTCAGGAAAAGAAGGTATCTTCTGAACATGAACGTTTTAAACAAATGGAAGCTAATATGAATGTCTTGTACTAAAAAGGCTTTCGTTCGTTGATGTATCAATGTTATTTGTCCTTGCCCTATCCGTTCAATTCAAGACGTTTGTGGATACTTCCTTGGTTCAATCATGGAGCTCCATGGTTCAATCTAAAAAATATAAGAATTGCAATGGAGTTTTGTCACGATATGTCGGCAGCGCGCAGTTTCTCCCGTACCCCTGTTCGCCCCCCTCATCATACAAACATTGGCGGGTTCGACGGCGGAGCGCGCGGCGGAGGAGATGGAACAGGCGCGCTTCCTTCGTCAGCGGCATAAATCAGCTGCGCGCATGACATTTCTAATCAACCACAGGCCCCTTAAAAATGGTCTCGTACCGAAGACGGCGAGTCACAAAGACGAGCCGCCGAAGTCGGTGGAGGTCTCTGGAAAGAGGAGGGAGAGGGGAGAGAAAGAGAGCAAAAGAGGGAAAATGAGTGAGATGGAGAAAGGGAATCCGGGGAGCTGGAGGGAGAGGATGACAGGAGACGGAAAAGCAAAGCGAGGGGAGAAAGAAATATGGCGAGATAGACGGGGAAGTCGGCGGAATCCATTACTGAGCTCCGCGTGATTTACGCGACGTGCCCGAGCCCGCGGACCGAACAACCTGTAAATTTTCCGATGCGGGAAAATTCCCCATCCGCCGCATTTCATCTCGAGAGGACGAAGGAGGAGAAGTCGGCGAACTCTCTTCTCTCCCCACTCTAACCTTCTTCACCCCTAGTCCTCCTGCCTGCATTACCATAATCACCAGCTTCCAAAGTGGAGGAACATAGCAGATTTGGGTCCTAGGAGGATGGGGGGTAGAGTTTTTCACTTGCCCTTTTATTTTTTTTTCTTCAGTTTTTCTACAAATATGCAATTTAAAAAGAAAAAGTATCTAATGTGTAATCACTAAAATAATATCTTTCGCTTTTTACATTATCCATCTGAAGAAACGATCTTATACAAAATGACACATCCAATGCGTCGACTTCAATGATATATTCTGGCGCTTTTAACGGAAATATTTAAACCACTCCTTTACCGATAAAGGGAATTTAGTTAGCTTTTGATCGTCTTGACGATTGAGCTGACAGCTTTTGCGCTTTAAATCATGTGTTAGAAACCAACCACTAACACAGCCGTCCCCAATGGTAGTTTTGATCGCATGAATATAAATGTTGGATAAATAAATGCGAACATAAGCTGAGCCATAACTTAAGATAATAATCCCCGAGTGAAATTTTCCCATATGCATGTATATCCATACACACTAACATAATTATTATATAAAGAAATATAGAAATGTAAACTTATTAACTGAGTATGAACGCTATACGTAAAGGTAAACCAAGATAGTATTACTAAGTGTAAATAACATATATATCTTTATAATCTGTGTAAATATTATCGAAACAAAAATGTAAACGTGATCATGAATGCGATATAAGTAGATACATTAATCTATTGCACAGCTTTCTAACCACTTGGTTTTCCACAAGGATTTATGGCAGCATTCAAGTTACCCCTCATCATTTGGATTCTCTCTCACACTCTCTTCCTCCTTCTCCACCTCTCCCTCCCCCCCCCCCCCCATCCTTCTTCTCTTTTTCTCTCAACTTTCAACCTTTTGCTCTCTTCTGTCTATTCACACGCCGCGCGTGGGGTATAGTCAGTGTATTTAGACTGCACTCGGTCCAAACAGCCAGAAATCACCGGCCGGTATACCTGACGGGAGGTGGACGTAAATTTTCGTCATCGCTGTGACTCAAACCCTGAGTCAAAAGATGTTCCCGCGCTAATCACTCCTGTCAGGCTCATCAAAAATAATTGAGACGCTCGGCCATGTTTCTGACACTTTCATGTTTGCCATTCATCAGCGCTGGTTTAGTAAAACATCGTTTCTAATATGGCAAATCGGTGATTACACGAACGAAAAAACCGGTCACGTAGGGCCAAACATCTCAGATAAACCCAATCGATTGTGCTTGCATCATGATTTCAATTTTGTTATTTCGATTTTTATTCTAAATGACACATACTAATATGCGAATCAAACTCTTACTGAGATAAAAACTAGTTTATGAATAAAAAAAAAATGCACGTATAGACGAACAGGTCTGTTGTCGTTGTATTTCGTGATGATTAATTTCATTTAATATATTTAATTTCCAATAAAAATGCAATTTCATGGAAACATTGAATACAATCAATCACACAAGATCAATACAAAATCGTAATCGCGGAAAATGTATGAATTGAAATGCAACATCGGTGGTATGTCTTTTATGATAAATACAAATTCAAAATTTAATTGATATGGAGGCCGGGGGCTCCATCCATTACATTTCTTTACTGGACATCTACAGGGTAGACAAAAGACGTGTCGGCCACAGTGGGATTAACTTACGTCATAGGAAGATTTGAAGTTCGTGAGAAGGGTCGCAATGCTGATGCATGAATGGTAGACTGCAAGAACCGCAAGCATGGCAAGAGCGTACTGAGTGCCACGGGCGCTGACTTTTCGTAGTTATACACATCGCGTCGTTGAGGGGGTGCTGTATTAAAGTCCTCTGATCTCGCTCCGAGAATAATGGTGGAGAAACATCTGAAGAAACCTGGCATTTGCTGATTTTTCAATTCCTCTAAATTCCATTTTCTGTCTCATTTCCTCTTTTCTTTGTTCTCTTTCTTTCGCCTTCTGCATGTCTATTCATCACCTTTCTTCATTGGTTCGTCACTAATATGCATACAAGCAGAATATGCGCTCTTCAAGAAAGCGAAATGAAATAATTTATTGGGCATTGAGCGGGGGTCACAAAATGGGAATTTACTCTTGGACCATCGTTTATCCGCTTTGATCAGTGTAATACAGGATTCTATAATTCTCACAACATCTCAGCAGAACACACAGGGATCCCATAGTCAGTGTGCATTTATTTGCATTGTATTCCAACAGCTGAAACACGAACACAAACAAGCACACTCACAACAGAACAAAAACAAAAACAAAAACAAAAAATCACAAAAACCAAACAAACAAACAAACAAACAAAAAAAAACAAACAAACAAACTCCTTCAAAGATAGTCAAAGACCGTGAACACGTTCGCTGAATGAAACGATATCCACTGTAAACCCTGTTTTCTATAAAACATGGCGTTTGTCCAATGATTAAGAAAAGTTACTATCAGTGGCCATCATGATGCTCTGCTCCATGAAAACTCAGTTCATTGAGGTTACGACGATAATGTTATGTTTAATCCTTTCCAATTAGGATAATAATTACAAATATTTGATCACTTTAGAACCTAAAACATGAACGCTAACGAAAGTGAGATGGATATTATATCATTGGCAAAAAATGAAAATAAACTTGGACTTGAAAGCTGATATAAAAGCATAATCAATAATGATATGTTGATGTGCGTGTATAATTTAGACTATTCCTGTGATTCAGAGCATTTCCTTTCGGTAATGTACAATTAATTAGCCGATTAATAATAGTTTTAGGCTTTACCATGTTATTGTTTTCATATAGATAAGTAATTACGTAATTTGAAAGAGGTCAAAGGTCAACAAAATTATGTCAGAGTTACTTCTGTGACACACCCTTCTTTTGGTAAAGTCTTAATAGTCTTTCAAATAAACATAACTTATAATAAAGAAAAATAAACGTGCAGTGAGTTATTTTACATAATTTAGAAAATTGTCAAAATGAGAGCAATATTGCTCTCTCTACCTTCTAGAGAACAATAGGGCATTATGTACGGAATCTTCAATTGGTATAGGGTTAACCACTCATGCAAATGTCAATCGAGTAAAACAACTTGTTATTTGGCTATTTGATTAGACTATGAATATATAACAGTTTAGTGCAGTAAATATGGTAACACGTTGCTAATTACTGAGTATAAGATCTGTTGTGGTACAGGTGCATGTGCACAAGGGGCTTTGGACAGGAAGGGGGGTGATGAGGGTGCTTGGCTCTGAAAATATTTTGTGTTTGTTTTTGAATCCTTCTTATATGATAACAATAAGTTGAATTGTAATGTGGTCAAATTTACCCAGAATAGCATCATCAGTGCATTAACTATTATAATCTGCCATTATAATTGCTCAAGCATTAATACCCAGTGATTCACGGCGGTCGTGAAACACTCTTGAAAAAAGTTCATCGTCTTGTTAAACGGTATGTAATCTGGGTGATATTCGAACTCAAGCAAGATTAGCAAAACCAGAGCTACCACATCACCACATCATTGAGGTTTCGAAACTATCTTAGGTCGTCTGCTTTGTTAGAACCGTCTGAGTTTTAGAAATAGTACACGGGGCACATGGCACATTTAGGAATAGAAGGAGGACCAAAAGCAAGCAAGCAAACAAACAAACAAACAAACAAACAACCAACCAAATAAATAAACAAACAAACAAATAAACAAACAAAGCACACAACAGGGACACGTAAGAAGGACAATATCTATATAGCCATAATACGTAGTGATCTGATGGTAGAGCTACTTATAAAAGTGAAAAACACGGAGATGTTTAAGAAGGAAATAAAACAGGAGGAGGAGGAGGATGAAGAGGAGGAGGTGTGGTGAGTAACAGTAAGAACTTTTGTAAATTATAAAAAAAAAAAATATTTAATCCTATTTATTTGACATTTTAACTTTCTTTCTTGGCCTGAAGCAATCCTTCAAGTTGATGTTTAAATGCAAAGAAAACGAAACGTCAAAGTACTCACCATACATCTGAAATTACAAAACCTGTCGTTATTGACGTTTACTCTTTGCCTGTTGTAAGATGCAGTGCGTAGGGTATGAAAACAACAATGAGTATGGAATTTCACTTTGTTAATCGGATAAAAGTTTATTTCAGAGACAGGCACTGTTATGTTATGTTATGCTATGTTATGTTATGTTATGTTATGTTATGTTATGTTATGTTATGTTATGTTATGTTATGTTATGTAATATGTTATGCTATGTTATGTTATGTTATTTATGTTATGTTATATTATTTACTATTACAGATCACGTGATGACCAGCACGACGAAACGAATTCCGCTAACCAATCATTTCATCGGCTCAACGCTGAATTACCATAACAGATTACAATGTAGGTATAATGTCATGATAAGCAATCGTTCTGATTGCAGTGGATACCGCTCCACTTGAGAGTATCTCCAAGTGGGGCGTCATTGAAACCAATGACATCCTGATAGATAATTGAAATGTTTTGTTTTCTATGTTTAGTGTACTGCATTTGTTTTATCTTTGAGTTTTAGTTTTAGTTTTGTTCTTGTTCGGGATTGCATTTTGCCTTTCTGAGATCAACAAAGGCAGACTGAATTTTGGTACAGACTTCTCCAATCTGTGCCAGCAGAAATTAAGACTGATAAAATTAAAGATTCTCGGAAAAAGATTGTAGCAAAATATCCATTAAATCTCGGTGATTCAGGAAGGTGCATGATACCATTCAATAATACTATTTGTTTTTTCTTTTCTTTTCTTTTTTATTTCGGATAAGAGGTTCTTGGAAAAAAAAATTGTGACGATACTAATGATGCATTGTATTTCGGTTATTAGCGAAGTTGCAACATAACATCCAATATTAATACTTGTTTTACAACATGACGTTGTAGTGGGAAGCTAAAAAAAAAAAAAAAAGTCTTCCGTTATGATTACTTTCGTATGTAAACTTTTCACAGTTCTAAGTTATGGAGAGAGTGGTTTCTCTGAGCGTACTACTTCCAATGAGCCAATGTCGACCGACCGACCCATGATTCAAAATATGCCGATACAATGAGTTTTGAAAACCCGTCACTCTGGCCAAGGATAACACATCAAGATCCAAAACATTCAGCTAATGGCTGCGATAAATCTCAACCGACCGCACCTTCTTCTTTTTTTTTTCTGGTTTTATCTTCCACCAGGCCCATTATGCAACGAAAGTCTGAAAGAACAGAGAAATTCTGTCACATTCTCCGTCCATTTTCATCAATCTTTTGATCACTGCAAGAAGACAGACTATTATTCATTCTAAACCGTAAATACGAACCAGCCTATCGTCACTGTCAAATGTTTTTATCCATTGATTAAGTGTTGCATTTACCAAAAACTAAGCGCTATCATAACAATGTTGAAAAGTGTAAACAATGTATTCACCATCGCAGAGATGCTGCCTGGTTAAAACTGGAAAACTCCATTAATCATGTGGCCTCGTGTTTGTGGAAATGGAATACCTTAACCTGAGTGATTCCTAATTGTTTCAACATGAATATCATGCATTTTCCTATATCCGTCGTAAGATAAGTGTCATGTGTTGGCACTTGTGGAAGTCGTTTACTTCGGCATGTTTGGTCCAGGTTTGGGAAGACTGGAACCGCTCCCGATGAGACCAAGTTAACTCCGTTGGGATTGTTAGCAAATGCTGGCTTTGAGGAATGTTACTGACTAATAAATTGTCGCCTGTCTACCGTTGGAGACGAATCGCGCTGGTCAGTACGAGTGATAACGCTCACTCATCCCTCGCGGAACATCCCCCGGTGTACTCGCAATTTTTGTGTCGATGATCTTTGCGGCCGCGCCATAAATTTACGCATCGCGCAACAATTACACCCGACACCGTTCCGCTGTGTTGCTGGCCACAAGATCTGGCGACCACTGGAGATGTCATGCAACTTTTGTTTGTGAGCTCTTGGGTTTTTTAGGGAGGTGCTTTGAAAGTACCAGCGACCTATCTCTACTCGTCTTTCTTCTCCTTTTCAAGCGGTCCTGTGGCGTACAAACGTGTGGATTTTACGATTTGTCGTCATCGTAAATGTCATATTAGATAGCAGCAGGTAAGGATTTACCGAGGTTGGGTTCCCCCGCAGTCGGCGGGCTACCGGAAGATCAAACTTGTGGTAGTTCGATTGGACCACAGTCCCATCCATATTGTTTTCTGTTTGTGTTTGAGACAGATTGCACCTCGGCCAATGATTACCTTCATACTCTGAAAATAACGAAACATGTAGTTTTTGTGAACACCGTATCAGATTATAATCCCCAGGCCCGGCTGGTATATTACCCCCTTTCTGATAAACCAGAGGCAATCTGATATGTATGCTTGTGTGTTGCTGATGTCAGTCACCGTGTATTTGATTGCATTTAATTTCACTTGGAGATTATCCACCATGACAGTGTATAATAAGGAAGTAACGTATGACATTCTCTTTCTGAATGTTTTGTTCTTAAACATACGTGATATGAATGAAAATGACCTGCATGTACCTAGTAGGACATGTGCAAAGACTATACTGCATCGCCAAATCTCGCAGGGATCAATAAAATATAGTTGAATTAGGCGGAATGATTTTCGAATTACTTCACCAGTAATTGTGTTCGCTATGACCCTATTTCAGAGAGATGCAAGTATCAATGTCAAATTGCACTGACTTGTCACTTCAATGCATAATAGACACAATCTCCTGATGATGAATGGCGAATACTTACTCGACAAAACAATACCAAGAGATGTAATCTGCGTTTCTGATCATGAATAATATATATGAACATACGAGACTTTCATAATATGTTCATAAAGAATATAGAATTATGATGATATTTTGCCAGGTATTTGTGCAGCTAGATTGTAATTTCAGGGGGTATTTTACTCGTATGACAATTCAGTGCCATGTAAAGAGCAGGGGGCGGGGGTGGAGAACGTTCTGACTGATCAAGCTAATTGCGCATTTGATGTCGATATGCATTTTGATTAGTTACTGCGTGACACGTTACTGCATGACATATTTACTCCTTTCAATAATAAAAAAACAACAACTGCACTGTAATGAAATTGAAAGGAAAGGGGATGAACCCCACAAGACAACAGAAGAAGGGAGGATAACAGAAAAGTGGGGAAAATAATTTAGTATTCAATTATTGTACTATGTATGACTAATACTATATGGACGTAAATAACATGCACACCCGCACCGTCTGTCAACAGCTTTTCTTTTTCTTCTTTAATCAAATTTATTACACTTGCAGGCAATGATAACTCACTTTCCCTTTTCTGCTTGTTAGAGCAACCCAATCATCACTTTCTGTAGATTACGTTATGGCATTGTTGTTGCTTGATTATGTTAGAAAAACTTAAATAGTCGGGTACAGGCCTACACAGTAAATTCGCTCATGTTATCCTCAAATATATGTAATGCACACGCCTGTTGTGTTAGAGGCACGTTTAAACACCCTACTGGTTGGAATATCTCTGAATTATACCTTAAAATTGATACTTCACTAGATAAACTAATAATCAATTATAAAAGCGAGATGGGTATGACAAAAAAAAAAGCGAATGAAAAATATGTTTAAGGACACTCGTTATTTATAATTGAGAGAGGCTGCAAATATGTTTCCGTGTCTCATCGGCCATGATGTACACAAGGTCAGTGACCTCCTCTTTCACGAGACACACTTACAGTTCAGTATAGTGTAGTCAGTTACTTTCGATACTTCATCAGAAAAGAATGGTGATTTAATATTTCATGCATTATAGTAAAATTGTGTCCATATTATCATAGTGTCATCAGCTCTTTCCCATATAGTCCCCTCCTTTTTCCCCGTGCACGATCACTAGGGGCTACACTGTATATAGAATCTTTGGACTATCACCATACACGGGTTATACTGGGGAGGGAGCGTTGGGCACACTGTGTTGGGCGTCGGCCATGGAGATAGAGGGCTCAATGATTGTGAAAGGAATCTCTGTATCTCAGTGAAAAAAACACACAAACAAACAAACAAACAAAAAACTATTCACATTTATATTGCTCTGTTTGTTATTTTCATAACACGTCCTTGCACAGATTCATCTTTAATAGCCCGCATAAGTATGAAATTATGAACTACTGTAGGGTCTATACATTTGAGCGGTATACCATGGTATAACATATTATGTACATTGCCTTTGGATAAACTCATGGTGTGTTTACGTTTCATCATCGGGTGTAATCACAACTTAGAGGCATATTAGTGCTATTACATAATGTAAAAACATACATAGATCCTAATCCTCGTCAGGTACTTCCATGACGTTCTCTAAACTTTCAGCGAACATGTGTTTCAAACCGGAAGATATCATAATTGCAGTTGCTCTTAAGTTAACATCTTTGTAATTGTCAATTGTCATGCAAAGGCAATGTTTTGCCATACTTTTCTTTCATATGATATCTATTTTGTCATTCATCCACTGTTGTTGTTGTGTTTTAATCATTATCAATTAGATCATGGAGCGACGTAGCTCCATGATTAGATGTTTCTCCACCAGTCCAGTATTTGTTTTCAGTAATTACTTGGTAAGCCATCATATTTTTGCCAAAACCAGCCATCTCTTACTTACCAGTCGATCTTCCAAATTATGCTGTCTGCATATTATCCTATTTAATTTCAGTGTAATACATTTGATATAGATAACGAATGTCATTTTTAACGTTCCGTCCTGACACTCTGTCGTTGTAATTATGTAACACTTAGCCTATCTAACCACATGTAATCATCTTATCCAGCATGTAACAATAACATTATGCAATTATGTAACAATAGGGCCTACCTTTCTGTATGCAACAAATAGTCATCTCATTGACACGTGGCTTCTATTTTAAGTTTACAGAATTGTTTCGGTCAGAAAAATCAGGACAGCGTTAAGAAGATTGACTACATTGAAACGCGGTTTACGTTATATGATAAATGAAATTAGGGTACATGTATTATGAAATCCATTTTACTTTGTTATTTCCTCTCGCAAAGCACAGAGACACTTTTCACAAGGATTAAATTGTGAAAAAAGAATGAAAGCATTGGTTTCAAATAATGGTGTTCCCATACTCAAAGCCTCCACCAAATCAAATAATGAGTCCTCAGAAGATGTGTTTGAAAAATCAAAACTATAGTTTATAGGACATGCACATTACTTTGACCACAAAAACAAACAGGAATAAAAAAAAATAGCAGAATGCAATGATGAAGTAGAGAAGATAGACAACGGATGGAGAGAAGGGGTAGAAGAATACCCATAAGGCAAGCACTTTTTGTACGAGTCAAGTTCGTCACGGCAAGCTGGGCACGGCGCCCATTGAATAACCTGTATTAGACACGGTTCGTTTGCCACGCCGGCAGTTACGGCGACACTCGCAGGGAGAGGACCGATGTGTGCTGGTTGACGGCTCGTCCCTGCCCTACGTTCTCTCTTACATCGGCATCTCTCAAAATTTACGACTTTGACGATATAAAGAAGGTCTTAGAAAATTAGCTTGAAAGTAAAGTCGAATCATTCCAGCGCATCCATGTCTTTTAATCTTTAAAGACCGTTTCTGTGAGGTGATCTAATAAACTCCGACACGTCCCTAATTTAAGTTCTTTGTTGTTTAGGTAGGAGCTCCGGAAACTTCTCACCCTGCGGGCTAAACCCACCTTGAAATGCAGTAATTGATAAGCGATATCGGGGACAAAAGAAACAAATTTTAGAAAACAAGAACAATGAGCAAAAGAAAATAAAACAACAAAAATGTATAATGAAAATGCCCGTGCACTATTGAGCAATGGAAGTGGAGATTCACAGAGATTTGAAAGTGTGTATGAATATTGATGATGCTACAACTGTATAACGTTTGGATTAAAGAAGAAGAAGAAGAAACACCACAGATTTGAAAATCAGACGTCTTGACAAGTCGATCTTTTAGACAAGATTTTGAAAGAGACTGCAATATGTATTCAGGCATTCGTTGCATTCATATTTGCTTTGTGTTTGTTTTAATTCTTCACATTAAAAAAAGCTTTTTTAACTTATAATATATGACAGTTACAAAAAAAAATGTTGTGCTTGTGATGCTGAACTGAAGCATAATTAGGGGCCTATTTATATTCTGCTAATTTAAATGACGAATGTTTAACAGTTTTCATGATTGAGATTCTACCCCTTTTCTTCCGAACGTGATGAGATTAAGCAAATTGGTGAAAATCAGCAAATTTGAAACTAAGTTTGTTCAATAAAATTCATATTGTAAGTTGACTTATACTAACAAACTTATTGCTAATTTCTTTCCTACGTGAATTATCAAAAAACACGTCAAAAACATGTTGAAACTTCTCAGTCTCAGCTAAATAGCTTGTTTCATCCTATCCTTAAAAAAATATATTGGCTACCTATAAAGACAGTAGATATACAACAAAAACATATTATGAAACAGCAAAAAGACAATTCATCACTGAAATTATCGATATCATAGAAATACAGTCGATAAAAACATTGTATAACATTGTAATAAAAGCTCTACCAGAAACCACTGCCATCCAACATGGCAGAATCGCACAAATTCACTTTCCAAGAATCCTCAACCATTTCTACGTTTTTAAAGCACTAGGACACAAGGTAATTTAATTTTAGGTTAGTGTTATTGTCAGGGTGATTGTTTTTGTTTTGTTTGTTTGTTTGTTTGTTTGTTTTTTAATAGAAAGTACAAATTGTAAATTAAATGAACGTGTATACAGCCGAAAGGTAATAAGTAAAAATATGTGACTTTAAGCATCACATTCGCGGGAGAGATAAAAAGAATAAAACATGCATATACATCTCGATAGAATGGATAAATCCTTTTGGCATCATTAATACCATCAAACATCAATATAATTTTGGGCTGATGGTATAGAAAGTCTAATGTTGTAATGTGGAGGAATTTACTGAAGACACATGCATATACTCAATGTTTATTTCCTTTCAATTCCGATATCCATTATCTTCTACATGTACTTTGGTAAGATGTTCGTTTTCTAATTTCTGATCTCAATCTTTACTTATTATTCATTTCAAACATTTTATGAAATTAATCACTTCCCTAACTGAAGAGGCTACCCTATAAAAAAAAAAACACAGAGTAAGTAAATGAAATACTGGGATCTCCTGATACAGAAAAGATAACAGCTGAAAATTGTATCAGATAAGGGATACCCAGATCACCTAAAAATAACAACTTGGACTGAATTATTAATTGGACACAACAGTGTAATACAGTTGTATACTGTTCCCATTCTCGACTAACTCATTGTCAGCAAGATAACGTAAAGTCCATATTTAATCATTATTTGCACAAGTTAGAACAGGTATCTGCAAACAATAGGTTAACTGGAAGTTTGACATTGCAAGTGTTTATTCTACTCTTGAAGGTTCTTTAAAAACCGTGAATCCAATATGATGCTATGAATAAAGAATGCTGTCATTTAATCGCCCTGTTACGCTATTTGTACAGGAGGGTTGCATTCATCTCATGAATATTATTTTTGAAATAATACGGATATGCAATATCAATATTTATAGAAAATATCAATACAAAATATTAGGAACAGTGAATCAGTCAAAATTCTGCTTGAGAAGGATTTAACACCATTTGAAGTTTACAACACGACAGAGTTAATTTGATCGAAATTGGATGAAAATTAGCAAAGTTATGAAAGTGAAGTTTCGCTGATTTCCACAACACAGTTCTTAAACATTCAGTATGGATATGCAACTTATGTTTCAATTACATTATATTTCAATTTGTATGCATTCCATCTCCATATAGAAAATTAAGAATATTCCGATGTCATTTGTATGAAGATTTTTTTTCTTATTTTTCCTGTTTCTCTTTATTCGTTCTAATTCTCTTTAATGTTACTTTCTTTCTTTCCTGAGTTCAGATATTCAATTTCCCTTGGTGAAAAGTCCTAATAGCTATGACTGATCATAATTTAGAAGTTATCAAGCTAAAAATAACACTATGAAGCTACAACACAAATTTTATAAATCTTTACAGCATGCAGAGGTACTGATATTTTCGTCAATCTTTTTTACACGATCGATGAAACATTTAAGGTGATGACATCATCAGCTCACTTACTGTATTAGCACATGCGTATCAACTGTTTGAAAACTAATTTGCAAAAATTATTCTTTTCCAGACTGATTTTGATTTTCGATTTCCATCGTTCGTGTACAGTGTAAATTATGTATTTTAAAGAAAATCAAGTTATTTCTTTTCCAGAATTGTCCTTAAAAGAACACAAAAAACCTCGTCGATTATAATATTACGTACATATAGCAAGAGAGAGAGAGAGAGAGAGAGGGCGAGAGAGAGAGAGAGAGAGAGGGGGGGGGGGAGAAAGAATGAGCTGAAAGTACACTCAGTGGTCGCCAATCCAAAACTGCACGTATAGCTGAAATTGAAACGTAGTTAGCACATGCCGGGCATAATTGACAAATGATCGCCATAATAAAGGTCCATTAATGCCATCAAAATATTGATGGATAAAACAGGGATAACGACCCATTCCCCTTCTCCAGCTCAGCTATAAATCGGCCTATTGCGTTGCGGCAATCATGAAATATTGCCCTGGAATATGTAACCAACTTTACCCCTACTGAAATCAATTCCAAATCCGTCATTGGAGGTCCACAGAGATCTTTGTGAACGAGAGCCTTTTTGAGAACATTATCTCCGAGGTTACGAGAAGTTATCGCAAAACGTATCATGTACACGTAGCGGATAACGTAAAGACCCGAGCAAAGTGGAGCTTCCACCCCATCCCTTTTCCGGCCAAAAAAAAAATATACACATGTGCAACACATGTTTGTGTATTGTAGGCCTAATATATATATATATATATATATATACATATATATATATAATATGTATAAATATATATGTGATAAAAACCTATGGGATTTTTTTTTTTTAGATCTAATGCCATTTTAGGTTTTTATCACATATGTATAGATTTATATAATTATTTATCTATTCATTTATTTATTCATTTGTGTTTTCTTAATTTTTTTTCAAACATATACAGATTTATTTTCAACTGCGACAAATGCTGTTCTCATGTTGTGATTTTGGATATTATATATATTATGATTATGACAATAAATAATAAATACACCTAGTTGTTTAGTTTATATCGTACATTCATGAAATTTACTCGCTTTCCTTTTTTTTTTTAAACCTTAAGAGCTGTAAAGTGGAAATAGAACGAAAGAATCAACCCTAATCTGTTCAGCGCTATTTCGTTCTTGTATAAATTCTCAACAATTTTCTACGGCACGACATGAAGTCTTTTAATTGTAATGTTGTTTATTTTCCCCTGTCTTTCTAACTTCCAAACCGTTGGAAAAGTGATGAAAGTGACAGTATGTACAACAACAACAAAAAAAAGCACCGACAGAATATTATAAAACTGCATAGTAACAACAATTAAAACACATGATGTTGGCAGAATAAAGGCTGCATACAACTCTTCTACATACATATACCCACAGTAAGATTTTCAAAGTCTCGCAGTAAGATTTTCAAAGTCATTCTCCCAACCCACGTTTGCGCCAGGGTAAACTAGTCCGTGTATCTCATTTCAGCAAAAGAGATTATTTCTAATTTCTCGAGGTGGTGCTTATATCCGCCTCGACCTCATTTAAGGCGAGAAGGAATCGTAATCGTGATTCTCAACGTTGGTCGTTTATTCAATTACTACCTCATGCCCTTGAAGAAGAGACATGCAATTTAAAGAAACTGTACAAAGTGTCCACAGTTCTCGCTGATGTTGCTCTTTTCTTCTTCTTTTTTTATTTCATATTTTCTTCCCAGACTGTTGGAGGAATGCAATATGTACAATGAAAAAAAAAAACACTAAACAAATGATGTGTGTGTCTGCAGTGCCTACTCGAACTTCAATACCATAACATCCTCGCACACATTGCATATCAAGACGGATGTGAAGACTTGTTTTACATTTCTGCAATGATTTCTTTGCAACATCTGGTTTGTGCACAACGTCATTGTTATAGTACTGTAGAGGGTACTAGCAATTGCACAGTTAAGTCCTTGAATGGTGAGCAAATGATGACTGGATCGCTAATCAAAACTACAAGCTGCCAGCAGGATAGGCCTAAATATTTTCATTCTCACATGATGATAAGGGTATTCTTAATTTTCTGTTGCACCTGTAGTGAAGATTATGAGACTATAATTTCAGTTTTATGTTTCCTTGAAGTCAGGTGTGTACACAGGTCCTAATGGGAGTTTGAGTAATTTGAGTTTTCTATTGTTCAATTTGTGAGGATCTGAGCTATCGATACTCACGTGTTTCCTGTGTTCTCCACATTTCCTGATTTAAAGTTGTAAACGTTCGTTCAAATAATTTAGTATTTGTTTCTGTATTGATATCTACCGATGTCAGAATTAGAAAAAAAAATGCTGAAAACTGCTTATCCAAAGGTAGAGTATCAAGCAGAGCACGTGCTATAGTCAATGCACACAAGCATGAGGAAAAGCAAATAAATGAGTTAAATTGCTAGATACTTAAATCGGCCCCCCAAAAGCCCAACAAAACCAATATGATATTGTGTTACAGTGTCACAGTTTGGGTGTAAAAGCCAAGGGGAAAGAAAAGATTCCGACCGTATTGCGGAGTCGATCCAATTCTTACCAGATTTCAGCAACAGAAATGGGATATAAAAACAATGCAACATTTACATTATATTTGTAGTTTAACTATATTCTTATAGTTTCAAAATTATGAATTTTAGAAGAATTCTATAGCTTAGTCAATCCAAGATTGTAATTTCATTTTATTTGACTGGAACTTGTTGAATTTCAATAGTTTTATTGCATTTTTA
Source organism: Diadema setosum (assembly GCA_033980235.1). Classification (NCBI taxonomy): domain Eukaryota; kingdom Metazoa; phylum Echinodermata; class Echinoidea; order Diadematoida; family Diadematidae; genus Diadema; species Diadema setosum. The sequence continues at coordinate 36,226,146 of CM067067.1, forward strand.
CATCTAATAGGGACATTCTGTGGAATTAAATTCATAACATTGTAAAACGTTTAGAAGTCATTATAATTACAAACCTCACACAACACAGTGTGTAATGATTTATCTCGGTTGTTTAGTATTGATTGAAGTTACTACAACGTGGACTTGATAGCTGCATTTCATTCATAACTACTCACAAGAAAGTATTATAAAAAAAAAAACACACAAACCAACCAAATCAAACTCTTGTGAGCATATCCATGCGTTGTCCCTATTACGTAGACACTAGACTTCCACAGGCGATTCCTTTCTATGCTTTTCTAAGATAATTTTTTACTTAATTTGTTTAATTATTAATGATCCTCCCTCCTGCAAGGTTGTATAATTATCACTTAATTAACATGCGTTGTGTGTATCCACGTTTATTGATTGTGAAAATAGATATGAAAGAATCAAAATGAAAGATAAATGAACTCAAAATCATTCGATCTTTATTGAAATATAGTTATGTACAAAGATAGGTGTAATGAAAATTATTATCCTTTCGCTTTTTGCTGCTGCCATTGGTAGCTGTACATTTACATACCAACGTGGCTCTTGCCATCTACATAACTAACTTCCGTACATTAGATAAACTAGCCCCAAGCGGTGAAAAAAAAAAAAAATCATTTCAGATAATGGGTCAACCTGCCTATTGCCAGTAAGCGTCATATTTATCGGTGTCCACTGTGAGTGTGGAATCACTTCAAGCCAAATTTTCTAATATAAATTCATTAGAAGGGGAAAACGAAAGAAAGAAGGGAAAAGAAAAAAAACAGTTTGCATTACATATAGAGTAGTGCATTATGTCAAAGTTAAATCCTAGTACGTCTGATGACGCGGAATACGATATTTCTGCATTGTCCTTTGTGTTGCGCTTCTCCAGTGCTAAATGCATCTGCTATCATCCATCATGAGAGATGATGCATTCTAAGTCTGTAAGTGCCATATTACTCATGAAAAAAAAAATCGTATGATCACTATTGTTTATTTTTGAATACCCATACTGACATGTGTATAGTAAAATGATTTGTCTAATTGATTGTAAAATATATATCACTTATTTCTATCACTTAAGAATTATACGCGGTAAATTAAAGACATTGTATAGTTTATTTCTCACTGCTATTGGACCTATCACAGTAAGTTCGGTGATTTGGAACTATGTGTATTAATACTACAATAAGGAGATGATGGCACGACGTGACACAATAAACTTAGAGGAAAACAGATGGGACTGAGCGTTTAAAGATTTGCAATTGAATTAAGCACAGTATTGCATATCTACTTGTATCACTACGTGGATATTGCGCCATCAGAGGCATGGAATGAAAATGCGTTCATCTCTCCCGGTTCAAAACTACAACTATAGAATAACCGTGCAAAACAGATTTTCAATGTTTATCTTGTGATTAGTAGATTTTCAATGTTTATCTTGTGATTAGTTTATACATTGAGAGGATTTCAGCTAACGGAGCTTATTGCTTATCATCATTACCATAACCTAAACAGTTCGTGTCCACCACTTCTTGCCCGGAACATGTTCGTTTAGAGACTTTCAAAGAGTTTCAGGCAGTCTTTTGTTTCTTTGCACGTGCACGTAACATTGTTTATGCTAAAAATAATGGACATCCCGCAAAATATTTTTCTGTTTTTGCCAACGCTCCACTTGTGCCATTTTCGGTTTCTGTTCTGTGAAATTATGTAGAAGAGGAATGCAAGGGAACATAATGATCGTAGTAGATTTCTTTGAAATTTTCCAGTATAGAGCTTCACATCCTATTCAAAGAGAAAGTAAAACACACTCTCAAAACAGAGCTTACGTAACATGCAACTAATAAGTGACTGCATCCACGGATGCACGTAAATCTAGGTTTGTGTGTCAGGGTTTTTGTGAGTTCAGTGGGTCAATCAAACTTTTGCACAACGTGTGCCTACGATAACACATATTAATTCGTAGTTTGATATAAATGAAAATTAATGCTAGTAGGGTTCTATTCTTCCATATTGCCCGGCCAGATGTTCTTGTAGGCACCCACATTCAATTGAGACACATCATGACTTGACCCGGTATATTATGTATTTGTCCTTAAACATCACCTCCCATAAGAAAGTTTTACAATTTAGGACTGGAAGTTGGCAGTATTTCTCACAATTCTCAAACTCCTCCTTCTCCTCCGCCTCTTTCTCCTTCATATTCTTCCGACTCTCCTCAGTCATCATCATCATCGTCATCTTCTTCTTCTTCTTCTTCTTCTTCTTCTTTTTCTTCTTGCATGTCTTGTGTTCTTTTCCCTCATTACCGTTGTCTTCATTTCCACCTCCTTCATTCTCTTCGTCTTTCTCTTTCCTTCTAAATGAGTTTTGTCTTTGACAACTTTTTTACTTTTGTGAGGGGAAAGGCGTCCATTTGATGTCTAAGGAATGCCGGGTTCAAGCGACATTTTTTGCCACCTGATCGGATAAACATCCACGGAGTGTAAACACACCTATTCATCAAAGCGAAACGAATGAAGGGGAGATTTAGACGCGGCACCGGGCCAGTGAATAGATTTTCATTCGGGGCCTCGGTGCCTTGGTGCCCTGGCAGCTGCCTTAACTGCCACAAAACTTCAGCAACAAAGCAAGCCGCCCAAGATGAAAGGAATAGGGAAAGAAAACGAGCTGTAGGGAATTCATCCTTTGAATCATCTTGAAGAGCACCTTGTACATTATAAATCCATAGTTCAATCTATTATACTCTGGGATGTTTTCCTATCTCAAAATCCAAAATCCCGAGCATAGATTGTTTTTTTTTTTTTAATCACCAGAAATGATGTTAGAATATTGTATATTCCTTTATTTTTCATTAATTGTTTCTGCATGGTATACAATTGATCAGAAAATCACTTTACAAAAGATACACTATGTATTCATCATTAATCATGGTTAACTTTGCACATGAGAGATAAGCAAATCATCGCGAGAGAAAATAGAGATAAATTATATTATTAAGATGCTTAAGAGCAATATGTCCCTTGTCATCTATAATAACTTGATATTCCTTGTACTTTTGCTCTGAAACACTAAACATTTTTTTTTTTTTTTTTTTTTTTTTTTAGAAACTCGACTCATGTTAAAGCGATATATCACACCGGCATCAATAAGTGAGACCTTACCATCTCAAACAGTTTGATCTACATTCAGTCAACCACTCCACTGAACATTTTCATTAGCGAAACTTAGTTATGGTCTCGAATTATAATCAGGTTCTAGTTTGAGCAAAGTATGTTCCATGAAGTTATAGTGGGTAGGAAAGTGAGCAGAAATGAAAATAGTGCCATACTTCACTGCGTTGCATTATAAAGTTGACAGTAAAGATGTTTGTTGTTGTTGTTTTGCTTTTCTTCTTGCAGTGCGAGTCAGATTTTCTAAAATGATAAAGAGACTCTAAGCTTTGAAATGTCGTATAACTCCTGAGAACTAGACGTTTATTACGGAGGTAAGTGCTAGAAAATATTGTTTCTTAAAAAAGTGGAGGTCACATGAAATTTGCCTTGCAGTGAAGCACGTAACAGAATGATCTAATTAATACCTAATTAATATAAATAATGTCTAAACAAAGACGTGATTCAAAACCGTTTAACAAGCGCGACGTATACTTTGAAGATTATCAGGTTATCCCGAAACCTGGCACTTAACACATGATTATGTCCCATGAGTACTTAGGGAAAGTAACGATCTTTGTGGACGATTTGACGTGCCACGTAGCATGTAGACCTACCTCAAATGAAGGAAAATTACATTGAGCACAAGACATGCATGGGTCTACAAAAAATGTATAAAAAGAAATACAGTCCTTTCCCCTTTGAACTTTATTGAATGCATTCATATTTCAAATTCTATCTAATAGAAAATGGGAAATTAACATTGTTTAACCAAACCTTTTTCTAATGCGTAACATGCTTTAAGGGAATTTGGATTGTGAAAATTGTGAAAAACCTCATCAACGTAATGATACAATGATAATATCGTAGTCCTGTAACATGATAATGCATCAATGACACTATTTGCAGTATTGGCACGGACAGCAAAGACTTGACGATACAGTACTCTCCGCGTAATCGAGTATCGCTTAAACGGGTACTCCGTTTAATTGGGCAGTAATGTCAAAATCAGTTCCAATGCACACTAAAATTACCTGATAATCGGGTTGCCTCTCCGCATAAATGGGTACATAATTTTCTTCTAATCTAATTTCTACCCACATTTTATCGCAGATTAACACTATAAGAAATTATAAACGTCAAAATTTCCACGGCTAATCGCATTTTCTGCTTAATTTGCAAAGAAGACCGATCATTTGGGGAGTGATTAAACATGAAAACACATGTACCAGTACCGACTTGCCACACGTAAAGGAACATTACACATGCAGCTGGCATTCACAATTGCATAGACAGACAGGAGTTGAACACACTTGCGCTCCTCCCTTGCTCCGCAACAACATTCACAATATGAGAAGTTTGCAACGAAAATCAGGCTATGCACCAGCTCCATAATTATGCTTTTCCCCAGTCACTTCTCGAAAAGTAACCCGACGTTCTACGTGACTAGAGTGCACACAAGAGACGTGTTCATTTCGGAAAATGCCTGCATGTTAGCGAGGAGTCAATAGTCAAACGACAGTTTTCTGAAGACATATATATCAATAAAAAGAGTGTAAATTATTGCTCGTGACTGAGCAAGTGTCAGGTACAACACGTATGTATAATGTGCCGAGCAAGCACGCGTGTTGAGCATACACTAGTAGTTTAGGTGTTTGGTGCAGTGTACAATGCATGTACATACACATTGTGTGTGTCAATTGTGAATGAGACGTACTCTTCTGTTAAACGGGTACTCCGCTTAATCGGGTAAGAAACGCTCTGTTCGAGCCTACCCGATCATGCGGAGAGTACTGTATTATGAATTAATTCCCACCAGGCTAAGATTGACATGAGCAAAGCAGCGTCAAAAATTAGAAGGATTCGAACCTCCGAACTCGTTGGGTGGAGTCCGTCACTCATACCTCGCTGCTCCCAATCATGTAGACCCGAAGGTTACTTTCATCACTCGGTCTATGATGAGACGAAAACTTTAGATTAATTACTCAATATAAAAGGAATATGTAATTGCTATTGAATGTTCCTTTCTCAAGTCAAGGATCTGTCATATTTAAATGCCAAAGAGTGTCCGTCTTTGCTCGTATTTGGCTATCACAGAAAAGGCAATGAATCCCTTCATATAGAGGTCGATTTGAGTGATATTTAAATAGGATAGTGTCCCCACGTTTCTCAGTTCGTTAAAAACCAAGCTGAAAATGCGCAAAGCAATACAAATTTTACATTTGTAAAACTTTATGTATCGTTTTCATTTATCGAATTAAACAGAAAAATAGCACAAATTCAAAATCAACTCGTATTTAAATTGAAGTAATCTGGTCATGTCATTCATCAATCTCATTTTCTTGAAAGAACTCGCAAGTTCGTGGCAGCAATCACACAGATTTGATTCATTCGATTGGTCCGTCTCCGCTCATTAGGTACAGGACAGCAAGATCATAATTATGATCTTTCTTTGTTCCCCCCATTTCGGGCAGGACGGTACCGTTATTGTGCCCCCTCACTGAAAAGTGTGGGTGGACACGGAGGGTGACTGCCATATTTATCGGGGTAATATCTTTCTTTCTTTGTGCCTTTCTTTCTGTCTTTCTTGCTCTTATTCTCTCTTTTCTTTTTTATTTGACTTTTGCTAGCATAAAAAGGGGTTCGTTTGACAATGAAAAATATGTTCTGTCACTTTTTTTTTCTTTTTCTTTTTTCTTTTACATTAGTACTGCCCGTGCAAGGGATTTACGTGTCATCCAAGCTTCACAAATCCCGGAAAGAGGATATTAGCGTCATTAAATCATTCGATTGAAATCAAATTGGCTGATTTCTCTATTTCCTTCTGTCACTTAATATGCCTCTCTGTTTCCCTCCCCCCTCGCTCTCTCAGCTTATCTTTTCTGCATACAAATATCTGTCTCCTTCTTCCATTTCTATATCAACTTTTTCCTCTTACCTTGTTCTCTTCCTCTCCTTTACACAAACTAGCGATTTGCGCAGCACGTGTTGGACGATTATCAAACGTCATGAATGTGAAATTAGGCCACCTGTTCGTGAGACATTATATGTCACATGCAGCCGGCGGATGCTGTATGATGTGAATCGACTCTCTCCTTTGTTAAAGGCATAATTTACCATTTGCAGATAAAGCAAAATCCCAGCATTGGTGCTTCAAATACACAAAATGTGAACAATAGTAATAATAATAAGAAGAAGATTAAACCGTCTACAGTTATGGTTTATTGAGAAAAACCGAGATATCTCCTTATGTTTTAGGCTTTATAGCGAACATTTTATATGGTAGGATGTTTTGTGATGCAACTGACCTACACATATATATAGGCCCGTGCATCAGATGTGATCTTGATTTTTTTTTTAAACTGCTCCCAAAGGTAAAAAGGACCTTTAATGCCATGTATGCCATGTTGTCAACTGACTTCATTCTCGTGCACTCTGCCCCAAAATGACGACCGTTTGTCAGTCTTAATCAGAAGTGCGAGATCTGTAATCCTTATGAATTTATGAGGGTACCATTATGGATATTCTATCAAGTAGGAAGAATGTCTAGTGAAGATCGACGTTAAAAGGATGGTACAGTATTGGTGGAGATGAGAATGGGGCTTTTAACTTTTTGCGAGATACCAAGAAAACACTTATGATATAGTGCTAATAGATCCATTTTAAGAGGAATTCAAAGTTTATTTGATGAAAATCGGTTCTGGAATGACTGCAACATCCAAAAACATGGTAAAACAAAGCGGTCGAAATAAAGTGTGGGTCCGACACTTTATAAGAATCGCTCTTTTGTGGATATCTCAGCCATTTCAAAACCAATTTTCGTCAAATAAACGTTGAATTCCTCGAAGAATTACATGCTCTTTCGTATTTCATAAGAGGTTTCTCATTATCTCACCAAAAAATGTTAGAAACCTGAAATTAGGTCTCAACCAAAACTATACTATCCCTTTAAGATATATTTCAATAAGAGCAGCAAGGAGAGGGCTGGTCACAAATCCAAATCATTCTTGTACATGACCTAATCGCAAAATCATCTTGGGATGACTTAAAGCTATCCTCCAGATAACGTATCATTACTTCTGTTTCTTTGTGATGAGCATGTTTGTCATTGCTATATTTTCCGTCATTTACTGTATACTTCCTTTCAAATTTCGAGTGATCAGACCAAAAAAAAAAAAAAAACGTTAAGTATATTGTCCGTCACCTTTAAAAGGTGTGTATAGTTCTGGTCGAGGTGAGGATTTAGCTTTTAACATTTTGAGAGATATTCAGAAACCACACTATAAGTTGTCAAAGAGCATGCAATTCTAAGGGGTATCAAAAGTTTATTTGATGAAAATTGGTTTTGAAATGGCTGAGATATCCAAAAACAAGGTGAAACAAAGAGATCCTAATAAAGTTGTGGCCTGTAGTCTTTTATTATTATCACTTTTTGTATATCTCAGCCATTTGAAAACCAATTTTCATCAAATAAACGTTGAATCCTTCTTGAAATTACATGCTCTTTCATATTTCATAAGAGGTTTCTCATTATCTCACCTAGGAATGCTCAAAACATGAATCCCCACCTCAACCAGTACTGTACAGTCCCTTTAACTTTGACTTCACTTTAACGAGAATTGGTTGACGAATTGATTCGGCATCGTGGCATCATGGTAGCGATGGGTTCTAGGGCCCTGCACTTTCAATCAGAGGTCTGAGTGTCGAGTTTGCTGCCCGATGTATTGGACAAGATTTCTTGTTTCTCTGTTTGTTTGGTTGGTTGGTTGGTTGGTTGTTTGGTTGGTTGGTTGGTTGGTTGGTTAGTTGGTTGGTTGGTTGGTTGGTTGGTTGGTTGGTTGGTTGGTTGGTTGGTTGGTTGGTTGGTTGGTTGGTTAGTTGGTTGCTTGTGTGTTTGTTTGTCTGTTTAAAGCCACAATGCCCATGTTAACCAGTGGGACCTGACAACAATGCTATAGAGTAAAAGATCCTTCTCTGGAAGCATCTTCCTCGGGAAGAAAAGTACTTCCTCGACATTATAGACCATCCTGGGTAATAAGACGTTATTTGGTTTTGAGCATTACAATCCTAAAGTAGAAAAATACATCACGTTAAAGTTGACTTCAATAGATACTTTCAAATCAGACGGAGAGAGTGGTAGAGCTTTCATCAAAATCAAACTAAGGACAAGAAAGTTATGGCATTTTAGGGTTTCTCATGTTTTTACAAATCAGAGGTAATGTTAGTCGCAACTATACAGTGCTAATGGTGTCATCTTCTAACAAGCCTTTCCTAAAAGTTACACGAATCCTCTTTATTTAAAAAAAAAAACTGATTTTGTCTTGAAATTAATAACATTATGATGTTACCTTTGCATCATAGTTTCTAGGAGACCGTGATGGTGGTTGGAAATATGTAGCCATGAATGCTGGAAGACCGACATTATCACCAAGAATATACGACGCAGAAGTTTCTAATTATCTGGGAATGTGTTTCACTCTCTTGTGTAACCGAGAGATAGTGGAACTCGTAATATTGTTGTATAGTCTTAATTTTTAACCATGAAATATTTACTTTAAGTGAGAAAGAAACTACAGCTGCTAAAATAGGACTTTAATTGAAATTAATACAAATTTGCGTGTGTCTGTGTGTATGACATTATTATTACAAAAAATAATGTTGTATTGTATGTTAAAAAATGACTCAGCAACACAAGCGAGAAGAATACAGCTATCTATTTCTGTTCATACTAATTTCATTGTGAAAATGAGCCTGATATTGAATGAAATAGTTATAAAAATTATCATTAAAAATGATGCGATGGGTAAGTTGTAAGTGGACGATATCATCGCTTCAGTCAAACAGCGAATATTCGGTAAAAGCATGTAAAAACATTGACATCCAACAGGGAGGTGAGCTCACCTCCCTGCATCCAATAACTTTCTCATTTTAAATTTTACATTACTTGATCACGGTTCGGAATTGCACCTAAACTTCAAGCAATATTAACCTTCAAGCAATATTGTTCCCACATTACCGAATGTCCAGTGGTACGAATAGCAAATGTGACGATTTACTACTGTATAGGCATGATGAAAAAAAAAAAATCGTGGTGTTTTGTGGTAGAGTTCTTCATTCGCAATAACCGCAGTATTATGATTTTCATGTTTAAAGGAGAAACGCAATGAGCTTTTTTACAACACGTCTCACCGATGGAATATATGGGGCTATGTAAGAAAATAATGTCAATCAGTGATACTCTTTTTTTATTGTTGTTGTTTTATAAAAACATATGGGCACCAAGGGAGCGTAGGAGGTAAGTGGGGATTATTGTAAATTAAGGGTGACAAGATTTGGGATTCTGCGCAATCTATGCAATATCACTTTTTTTTTTTTTTTTAAAGACAGGTTTGTGGATGGTACAATGTGAGTAATAATAAACAATTTATAAAAATCATGTCGTGCTCCAACGAAAAAAGGAGAGTTATTGAGTTTCGAAAATTGTATTTAAATTGATATCGTACTGCTCTTCCGCATTCTGTCGGAACAATCATAAGAAGTCACAAGTTGTTCGAGACGTTTCCAGTCGGAAAGCTGCCCATTATGTCTTGCGAAGAATTCTACTTTGTTTTTAAGATGTTAATCGTTGGTGATTGTATCTGCCAGCGGCTTCGGTAACACGAACCCTAATGGCATAATTTCCCTATTGTTTGTTAACACGTGCATAATTAATCACTTCACAGGTTTGCCGAAGCCTGGCCTCTTCTCGAATTCTGATTGGTCGACGAGTCGTCGACATATCGCCCAAGGTGTTCGCGCCATCTTGTTCGGCGGGGAGGAAAAGGGAGAGGGGACGATAGCGGGTAGTAAATCCCATCGACTCCGCCCGGCGAAGAGCCCATAAAACCCCGTCTAACGAGGCCACAAATCAATCGCTTAAATGAGCTCCATGTTTCTAAACTCACTTTTCAGCAAATATCAACCGGGAGAAGCGTGGTTTCCTAGCGGCTTCGAACCGGCCGTCTCCGTGGCCAACAGGAACTGCAAAGTGGGACCCGGCGATCCCGGGGCGGCCGCTGCGGCATCCCCGTCGGGATGGAGAGGGATGCACCCGGGCAGCACCACGGGCCATTACACGTCGTTCGATTTTACGAACTCGGCCTATTATCCCACAGTGAATAACCCTTCATTCTCATCGTCCTACGGCTACCAGACCTGCGGATTTTCCACCACCTGTCCGCAGATGCCCGTTCAGCATGGCGGGTACGTCGACCACCAATACGCCCCCTACTCCCACAACGGGTACTCCTCACAAAATGTCACTGCTTACCCCAATGCATGGAGCCCCACGCAAAAGGACTCCGGTTTTGCGAACTCAGGTGGATTGGTTGGTGGGGTATTTTCCGCCGTAGCTCCCGGGCAGGATATCGGCCTGCAACATCATGACGTAAAAGGCTTGGACGGGCACATGCAGTCAAAAGCTGACGAGCAGGACGAACAGGTCTACAAGGGCCCCGTCTACAACTGGATGAAAATCCCTGGTAAGAATGTGAAACCCAAGTGTATCTGGCAAAACACGAGGGTTGTTACGTAATGCAGCCATAAATGACTGCACTAAAATAATTTGATGTTTCATAAGGGGAGCACTTTATAGAAATATGGAGGTCAGGGATATTTTGAACTGAAAGAAAATCCTAGCAAAGAAGTCTTCGTGAGAATTAACTTTTATCACGGTTGTCTGGTTCAGAGACGGCAGGGAGAACGTGCCAGAATGTGGACTTTCTCCCCGCTGTGAAGATTATGCCAAGATGTAAATATTTACTCGTACTTTCACACGTCCTTTCGGTGTGGCCCTTGCCGCTGAGATAAATCTGGTCCTTTAAAAGAATTTTGAGGATATCCAGAATGGATACACATCAATGAGACAAAGAATGAAAAAAAAAGAGAGAAAAGCGAAGAAAACACACAAATTGTTAGGGACACCCGTCAATAGTGAACATGTGTGATAATTATTTTGACCAAACTTCGTCGACACAATTATTATTGAGAAAAAAAAATCGTTAGTTTGAAGGAGGGGTATAGGAGAGGCACCGGAAATCATTTATTTGTACCGGGGTCTCTGAAGCATCTGGAGTCTCTCAATTCTTCTTTGATTACTAAGGAACGCAAGCATGTCAAGAGGATACTAAATTAGTATGGTAAGTAGGGCCTATAGTAATTATGGTAAATTCATGTATGACAGCTTTTCCCGAAAAAGAGTGAAAATTCTTATGATACCAGTAGACTAGACTTTTACAGATTATTGATATCCGTTAGGAGTGATTAACCTTGATCACAGTTCTTCTCAACGTTTCTTGACGGAAACAAGTACCACACTACTGGAGAATTTTCCATTGGTTGTGAACTAAATACCCACTGGGTCATTAGTCTCTCTCTCGCTTTCTCTTATAGGCCACAGAAAATTAATGAGAAAGAAAAAAAAAAACAATTGTTCTTCTTAATGCTCTCGATGGATGTGATGAATATATTGAATTAGATAATTCCAATAAAAATTAAGACTTACACTGGTGATATGCAGGACGTACGCATACATGCAGGTATGAGTTTCGACCCATCCAATTTCTTTGCATCTGTTTCCATAGCAACGCATGATTCTTTCAGAAATACCTAGAAAAGCAATGTACTCCTGCCAGAAAGATGAAAACTTCCGACATTTTTTTTTTTTTTTTTTTTTTTGACCGACCTGACTGGGCCTTGCAGGGGTATAATGGCCTTCTCCCAAGACATTTACTATGAAAAGAAAACAGGACCTGGAGTCATTGATTTTTGTTTTGGTTTCATTTCATATTCCATTTATAACAAGACAAACATTTTCAAAATGCGCAAGATTCTTTGGACAATGGTAAGAGGTACGAAACGTTGGAATAAAGACCAGACTGCATGGGGGCAGATAGGCACAGACTGTACTGAGACAAAATGGATGTCTTTATTCCCAAGTGCATCACTTACATTTTTTCCCCACTGCTGTGTCTTTTTGAAGACACCTCACGACGTTGTTCATTGAATTTATGGTTATGCTAAAACATGTGCAGCGAAAGTGCATGATTATTATATTTCGGTAAAAAGTGAAAGGGGTCGAAATGACTATCATGTCCATTCAGTGTAAGAAACTAAAAAAAAAAGTGATATCATGAATATTCCTTAAAACGTTTTCTTTCACAGGACAAGATGGGCAACGGTAACGAAATATGTATCTTTCTTTCATTCATTCATTCATCTATTTTTTTCATCTCCGACAGAACTTGTAAATACACTTTTTTTTTTCTCACATAAAACATAAGTACATATATGTGTCAACAATTACAAAATATGAAAAATGATATTTAAGGATAAGCAAATGTAGGGTGGAAAATAAAGCACAAAAGATTTTGAAGTTTAGAGGAAGCAGGAGATGGGGAGGAATGCTGAAGAAGCAATGCTTGTAGGGTGCATTCCCCCAAACATAGTGAAGCAAAATATACATAAGATATCATTGATCTTTTACTTTTGTACACGAAATTGAATTTACCAAAATGAATTACATATCGTAATTTGTTTGTTCTTTGTTTGACATCTTGTCAATATCTTGTCAATATCTTTGTTTGACATCTTGCAAGAATGTCAAACAAAGAGTTCAAATTTTCGTTACATCACGGTATTCAACAATAATATTGTTATTAAACAAGAAAGCGGACTGCTGGCATATTTTGATTAAAAAAAAAATATATATATATATATATATATCATTAAACCATAATGATTTCACTGTCTTCAAGAAGGTCTACCTGTGTATATCTTCAGATTGTATAAAGAACAATCTGAAAGCTGTTTAACCATTATTATTTGTCCAAGCACAAGAGATTCAAACATTGGTTCAATCCCCGCTTCCCCTTCACCCCTCACCCTCAAAGATAATTCAGCTTACCCGATGGGATATACGCACTACAAACTGTGCACCTTCTTCTTCTTCTTAAAAATATATTTGTGTTTTCGATGTTTCCTTTCAAGATTTTTGAAGTTTCCAACTACGATGTCTACTGGATGTGAATCATTATACACCCAAAATGCCCCTTCGATAATTATTCAGTGTTCATGCTAATTGCTGCATGGATCCTGCGGGTAGGGGTTAAATTAAAAGACTCTCCCCTAACCCTGCTTCGACCTCGGATCTACTGTTATCTTAATCATTCGCTTGCTATGTATTTATGCAAGAAACAACATCATTATCATCGTCATCATCATCATCATCATCAACAACAACAACAAAAGCAACACAAAAAGAGACCAAAAATATCCAAGTGAACTAACTCACTGCCGACTGCGAACATGTTAGAAACTCTCACACAAAGTCCTAGGCAGCGTGACGATGCCAGGGCAGTTGGTAAAAGCGTGGTAACTGACAGGACACGCAGACATGTTATTTGGGGTTCGAATCCCTCAAGGGCGAATTATGTTATCTCACTAACAAGATATGCGAGCATTTTGTTTCTGGTAAACCTGGGACCGATGATTAAATCAGGACACTTGAAAAGAGCTACCCTGGGTTAATTCCGAACATCATCTATTCAGTTCAATTCATAAGTAATAACAGTCGTTTGGAAATACATTTTAAAAGGTTTACAAAATGTAACAGGTACAGAAAATCAGAGGCTTGTTAAAACAAAATGTACCATTGAATCATAAAGCAGAAATCAATTTATGAACTTAATTGCACTTTATACATTAAAATGTCAAATGATACAAGTTACCGAGAGTATAAAAGGATTACTAAGATGTTTCTAGTCTTTAATGGCAATCTAATAGGCATGTTTCCTGCACGATGTTCTATTTTTCTAACAATGAATTTATCCCTTGGTCTAGTACCCTGGTCTAACGCCATCTGATATGATTGCTTTCACTCCATTAAATGCTTGGATAGCATTTTTTTTTTTGACTGTTTCGTTGTCCCCTACGAAATAAAGAAAGTGTATAGCTACACCACACTTGACTTTGCATGACAGAACGCATAAGGGTATATATCGCAGTAAGCAAAATGCCTGGAAGTAAAATTGTACGATTTCGAAACTGCCCAGTTTTGCAGATTGGGTCCAGCCCATGTCATTTGACAGACACGGACATTAATCAATCTTGAAATACAAAGTGTTAAATATTATACTGTCGAAAGAAATCTATTTCTTGTATAGTAAGGGTAACTAGCGCCCTTGACGGATAAAACGATTATTTCTTGAAATTCAATATGATTAATGCTCATTGATACATAAAGAAATGAAAATAAAAGGTCAATGGTCAATTGTTATCCTTTATACACTCCAACGTGTTATTGATACACTGACATCCACAACATTTTTGTTTGTGTGTGTGTTTGAGATTTTTGTTGTTGTTGTTTTGTCTCATTTGTCTTCTATGTTTGTTTTCTACATTTTGCTTTCCCGTCGCTTTGTAATCACGACTGGTTGTGGTTGTACCCTAACGCTCCATGGTTGTACCAAAATAATAATACTTCATGAATGCAACAATTATGTATTGTCAACCTCACATCTAATCCTCGATCAGAATTACTAGTGACGCCTCCATCAGGTGTTGGAAGCTGAGGTAGCTGATGTATGCTGACTTGCGCCAGTAAAGCCAAAACCGGAAACAGTCTGATTGTTTTGAAGTGCGTTTTCCTTTGATATTCAACGCCAAGTGGTGGATCAACCTCGTGCTTGGCAAGTGTTAATAGATAATTGCTTACGGGTCAGTTTGTGTGGAGGAAAACAAGACAAAAACAAAACAAAACAAAGCAAAGTTCCACTACATTACACTAAACAAGCAAAGACACGAAAAACAAAGCAATCTTATTTTTGTTTTGTTTTTATGATATTGATACGCTGCTCAGAGGCTCTGTAAATCAACAATAGTCGGATGATACTCTCTAAACTTAGATTCTTGGTATTCTTTTCTTCTTCTTTTTTTTTTGGGGGGGGGGTTAAATTGCATATGGGTTCTAGGCATTGGTATGCACAAACCTCAGAATGTAAAAGAAGGGTTGTTATTATTAACATGAAGTCGCTTTTGTTGTGTCTTAATCCCTTTGGGTGTGTTTTAATTTTTCTTTCTGTAGAGGTATTGTCTATCTGTCCTTTCTGAAGAGGGTAACACACTCAAACCATGTAACATTGGACTACTCAAACAATCAGACAAATAAACATAGAAAGAAACTAGGGCTAGATCTTATATTGGTAGGCTGCTTTCGTAGGATGTATGACTCGAAATTATAATCATAAAACTATAGCAAGACCTTTGTCAATTATGTAATTATTTTACATATTTAAAAGACTGTCTGTTCTGGCATGTGACGTTCCTTTGGATAATCTCTTCAACCCCAGATACTTGTGTGGACTCTGACTTAACTGAGCGAAAGGCATTCTATAAAACTGTGGTGATTAGATTTCAGAAATTGTCAAACTGTACTTCCCTGACTTTAATAGTTGTGTGGCGATGCTCAAATGCTTGACAAAACACTACAGCGTGCAACAGTTTCGAGAATTATGTTTCAGTATCAAAGATATATAAGAGCATGGTAACATCATGAACTAAGTGGTTCGTTCTAACACTATTTTTGATGGGAAATACCGACTATCAAATATCAGAACTTTTTTTCTCCCTCTCTTTTAATTTACTCTTTTAAGGAATGGTACAGTCTCAGTTGAGGTGGGGCTTCAGGTTTTCAACATTTTTGATGATGATTTTTCTTTTTGAGATGATAAGAAACATGTCATGAAATATGAAAAAGCATAAAATTCTAAGAGGATTTCAAAGTTTATTGGGTGAAGACTGGTTTTGAAATGGCTGAGATATAAACAAACAACAACATCACAATCCAAATAGAAGGTGGGACTATTTATTTTGAACTTTGATATCTCAGCCATTTCAAAACCGATTCTCATCAAATAAACTTTGAATTCTTCGTAGAATTGTACACTCTTTAACATTTCATGAAGTGGTTTCTTAGTATCTCTAAAAAAAGCAGCTGAGTCCATGTTACTGATAACATTGTTCAGCAGGTGCCTTTTAGGTTTATACAAAACATTAGTTTGACCTTGTCAAGCTCTGCTTATGATGATGGTCCCCTGTATTGATTTCTCCTTTGTTAATAGATACAGTATGCCTTAATATGTTATTTTGATTCATAATTATGCCACTTCAGACTGAATGTTGTTACGCAAATGATTTTTTTTTGTATTGATTTGTATGTATCTGTATCATTTTGTTTTCATTTGCAATTGTATTCGGAGAAAGAAAATGCAGAAATAAACCAAACAAACAAACAAACAAACAATATCCATCAGTGTTGATTCATATGCTGGACAAGACGTCAGACGGAAAACATAGTAAAACCACTGTCGTGATTTGATCATGTCAGTTCGTGATAATCAGTACTGGCTATTCCATTTCTTAAAATTTGGAATTTCATCGAGTGCAAATGCTTTATTTCTGTTTCATTTTCACAGAATCCTCTGATTTTGTGGCAATATTGCAATAAATTCATCGCTTCTCTCGATACGTTGCCAGCTCCAGCGTGCAATATAACTGCTTCGGTTACAACAGTGATCTTGGGACTTGGTCCCCTGTACTGAGTATGTTGTCCCCCGTGCAACAGTTTGTGTATGTTGTTTCTCATACCCGTCGAATGTGTGTGCGCGCGTGAGATTTCCAGCATGGGCTGTCGATCGGGGAGTTTGATCTGGGTCGCATCTGGCGTAACACTATCGCCCTTCCGACCACTTACTCTTTCCTGCTCTTTCTTTCAATCGTTATTCTATCGGTGGTAATGATCCGCCACACAAGAGCGAGTCCCACCCAGCTGTTGTCCATAAATATCCCCATTTCACGTCCAGAGACATCAGGTGCCTGTGTGAAACGCGGTCGGAGAGCCAAAATGTTGTTGAATGATGCGGATTATTACGATCATTGGGGGTGAAGGGGGAGGAGGGAGAAACAAAGTTAATGATAACAATCATAAAAATAACATGAAAGACCTACCTATTATGCACACTAACATTTTCATTGTAGGGCACTGTAACATATCTTCATACGTTCAAGGACGCCACACTCCTGTGTTAGCGTGAGTTTCTCTCGCGCCCTCAGTCGGTTTCACTACACCCAATCGCCTCTACTCGCGGATGACGTGACGATTACGTAACGCGTTTTGTGCTCAACGCTTGGATGCCAATTCCGATATCAATTTTAATTTCAATTTTGCTGTTATGGTCAGCGATTGTCTTGATGGATTCGACAGGGAGTGAAGTTGTTGGGCGGGATTGTGTAACTGTGGAGTTGGGGGAGTGGGGGAGAGGGCGTAGGAAAAGAAGTATCCATAACGATTAGACGAGCTCGGTTACTCCCAATGGGAATACGACCAGGCGGGATCGCGTGAAAGATGTGTAAAGCGGCTGCCATCTCGTCAACACACACATCAAACGTAGAGATGGCCAGTAACCTCAAGACGGTATCTCCACTGGCGGGATTAATAGCAGGGGCAATTATGATAGCAAAACAGCGAATTATGCGAAGATAGCTACACCTCTTCATCTCTTCGGATGTTGTCTACCTTTAAATGGCTGCGCAGCGAAGTGGGAATGTCCTCGCGATACATGACTTACACTGTATTTCCTCAGCAACTACCTTCCTTCAAAAAACCTTAAAAAAGAAATCCACCTTCAAAATAAATATAATTCAAAGGAAAGAGAAAAATATTCCCAACAGAACGATACAAAAACAAAAATAGGATACGAAATAAAGAAGATATGACATTTTGACATTTCGCATTTTTATGAAAAAAAAAAATTTCTTTTGTATCTGTAGGGAATTTTATTCATTTTTTTTTTTTTTTTGGGGGGGTGGATTTTCTCCTAAGTGATCAAAGTAAACGTGTAAGTGGCAATATGATTTGCACAGGATACTGCATCACCTGGTGTGCATAATGATAGATAGTAAATAGTTCATAATGGCAGACATTTAAAGAACATTTTCGCTCGTCATCCGCCCTTACATTGATTTTTGACGGACACGTTTTGCTTTTTTTTTTTTGGGGGGGGGAATAAATGTATTTCCTAAAACTGCAGTTCCCTCCCTTTCTAAGGTCATTACATTACGATACAAAATGTATGATAATGTCAGAATGTGAAAAGAGTGTGTATAACTGCGATTCATATTCTGTAAGGTTTTGTGTGCAAGGCAATACGAGACCAATGTGGTCAGTGATATTTCGATCTCCTCATATAACGTGGTTATGACCGTGAGCTACGTCACTGTTTCGTCAAAATAGTCACATTATGAAACAGTCACACGTAAAGGAGGTCTTTCCAGAAACATTTTTTATTTGTTCCGATTTGATGAAACTTCATTTTCCCATCTCCTCTTCCATCTCTCCATATTTCCTTCTCTTAAACCAGTTCCCTGCAGGAACCCGATGGCATGTGTATTAAGTCTATGGGGCTGTCAGAATTCAGTATGAAACGGGTTAAAAACAGTTCTTATGAACATTGGCACCTTGGTCCTATCTATTACAGTCAGAAAAACCTGACAGGTTATCTTTCTATAAATGAACTTTTGTGTTTGACGAGTGTCTAGTATATTACGAGAAGTCGAAAGACAACCATTATAATCATAATGATAATAACAATGATGATGATGATGATGATGATGATAATGATAATAATAATAATTTGTATTATATACTGTTATTATCATTGTTATTATTGTTATTATTAATAAAATAATAATAATTTGTATTATATACTGTTATTATCATTGTTATTATTGTTATTATTATTATTATTATTATTATTATCATTATTATTATTATATTTTATTTAAGTTATATTAATATTGATAATGATATTCAGTTTTTAGAAATGCAAAATGCCGCAAGATAATCACTGCCTATTGTGTAAGCAAGCATGTAATATTTAAACAGTCATAATTTACCGATAACATAATTAACAATTATCAAGAGGTGAGCTATCTATACCAAGAAGGACGCGCAGTTTATAATAATAACATATTATTAGCAGATCTAAATATAATTGTATGGACTAGGCCTATATAGACATACGTATACCCATATATATGCCTACCTACATAATACGTACATGATTTTGTGTGTGTATGAGTGTGTATGTCTTTGAAAATGATATTCATGTTTTTGTTCGACATGACATGCCTTTCTTTAACTCTCCTTGAAAATTGCTGTAAAGAGCTCGCTTGTATGAACGTCGCATTGTTAGATGTGGCGTTGGGAGTCAATTAACATGACAAATACGGGCAGTCGTGAGATAATGCAGAGAACCCAGTCATTAAATGCGCATTTTAGTGAAGTTAATTTCAGTAAAATTGCTTTGGGAGTTTAGAATGTTTAGTCTCCCGGGATGCGAGAGGAAACGAGTCGCGTCGTGTCACATGATATGGATACAGTCAGTGTCCGCACTGAGGCTAACGTTGGCTGTTCATTAGGACGGCGTGATGAAGGCGCTGAAAATGTATCAACTAATTCTGACTTACATCAGCTGTCAGGCACAATGCTTTTCATCTGTTTTCCCCGCGTTATTATCACGAAAACTGTGATCCGGGAAGCTTGTAGAAGGAGGGAGAGCTCAAACGCAAGGGCATTGCCTCTCAGCGGATGAAATCGTATCAGACGAGCGTACACCTCTGTCAGACAACCCATTTAAGTCTGTTCGGTGTAATACATTTAGTCACCACTCAAAAGGCTTGATTACGTGCAAACACGGCATCGAACAGACGCCAGACGTTTTTCATTAAAATACTGAGTGCATAACTAAAAGGTTAGAATGCTCGTTTTAACCGGACATGTGTATCTGAATCAGAGTTTGCACGGTAAAGGACAATGAATTATTTTGAATGAAGGCAAATAACGATTATTGATACTTTGTAGAATCGAAAAAGAAGCAAACGAAACAGAATTTACCGATAACTGTTTTATGCAACATAGTCATCTAATTTAGATGTCAAATAACACGTATACAAACGTTTTTGCAACACAATTGCAATTATTTGCAACGTCTCGCGTGATATTTTCACATGTTTAACAGGAAATGCACACAAACACACACAGACACCCACCTGTACACACGTTGGACGAGCGTATATCAGTTGACATTAAATTTAAAGCAATCAACTCGCTTCGTTTGCGAGTATGTGGAAGAACGCCATTTAAATGCACTTAACATGATAATAATATGCGGTTGTATGCAGTTGTGGGTCTATGTTTTTATTTTTTCTGGTCTTTTCAGTTTTCCTTTTTCGAACAGTGTGCCTCAGTTTCATTAGTTCAGTACACAATTGTAATTAGATATTGGCGATGAGGGACTGCACATTACAAGCCAAGCTTTTCAGCTATCCCCTCTACTTATTAAACAAATTTTCTTTCAGGCTTTATCAATTTCAATTTCAATTTCAATTTCAATGATTTTATTTCCGTATAAATTAAGACAAAGCAAAATATAGGCCTACATAACGCTTACATGAGTACATAATATTTTAAGGAACTTTGAATCACATAAGTTTCAAAATAACATGGAAACAATATTATAATAATATCAACTTTGGTTTTTAGATAAATGAACAAGTAAGCAATACAATCTTAGTCTTATCACAACAAGAAGCAAAGCTTATAAAATTTGTGAATTACTCTACGAGATGAGGACATCTTGTATTTCATGACACTATATTTTCCCTTATGATAAACAAGGCCTATTAGGCCTATTAGCAATTATCATGCTGTATTCATACTTTGTAGAAAGTGAAATTAATGAAATTTAATGAAACGAAAATTCAAAACAAAACAAAAAAATCTTTGATAGATACAACATTGGAAGTTATATTGATGAATAAGGGGAAATACTCCTTCAATATCAGAGTTGTCCATTTAAATTAAGAACATCATAGATGATTTGGCAACTACAATACATTTCCCTCTATCAAGACTACAACGATGCTAGTCAAGAAAACGATTTATTTCTGTTGGTTAAAGAAATATAAGATTAAGTGAAAATGTGAAGTAAGCTGCACGCTGAAGCAGGGAGGTGAGGTTCTCACCTCCCTGGCTGAAGTGCATGCATGCACACAGCTTGAGTCCTACGGTGTTTAGGTTTAATTCCAGTGATAGGGCTAATGGAGGTTGTGAAGCGCTTTTAGCACATTTCCACATGGTGGTATTTGGAAGAAAAAGACATAGTTTTATACAGTATTATGTAGGCCCATATTATATCTGTATTCATGGATATTAATTATTTTGTGCATACTCGTACATAAGGGAACTTAAAGCAAGGCCTTTCTGGCTTTATTCAAGTTCTTTTTTTTTTCATTTTCACAGATGTAAATGATTGATTATCTTTGTTTTTTCTGTATTGTAAAATTCAATACTGTTGTCTTGTTTTGTCAGAGAATGAGATGGATAACCAAATTGAATTGAATTGAATTGAATTGAATTGAATTGAATATTAAATCTCTCTCGATGTAAATACAAATGTTCATAAACATATCTTTATCATTATCCTCATCATCACTGTACTGCTACCGATATGTGACCCTGCACCACAGAACCCGCAATTATCCAAATTGCTTGGTTTTCCAGTGGGCCTTAGGATATCACTTCAGATCAACCTGAAATTTAATCGTATCTTCCTACACCTCATCTCTCTGAATTCGAAATTAATTTGCCAGCACAAAATTAAAGTATTAGTTTCTATAAACATGAGTTGTTGTACACCTGTTTGTTATTTTTTTATTTTTTTATCTCAATTTTAATCTCTCGCATTTTCCATGCATTCTGATTTACTTTGACACTATCATGAATAGTGTGTTGTTGAAGTTAGTGTACAGAGTGTCATCATCTGATAATCAATCCACATTGGCTGCCATGGAATTTTAAACCCCCACATTTTGTTCTACACACAAAATTGGGTTTGCAAGTGGCCATGAATTGATCCTTAAAGGTAGGGAATCCCATTTGCATGCCTTAAATGAAGAGCTGTATAAATACAGTGGTATGTTGAAGAGAGTATCATTTTAGAAACTCCCATAAAGTATTGAAAGTGGAAGGTAACATTTAGTACATTTTTATTGACCGTTAGATTTTGAATTGATTTTTTTTTTTGGGTGGGGGGGGGGGGGGCTCACCGTAAATTTCAGTACATTACTAGGCTACCTTTGCAGACCCATGCACTGCATGTGTGTCCACCATGTATATTTTGTGAAGAAAGTTCATCAAAACTTACAAACATTTCTATATACGTTCTTGCCACACACTCTATATGTTATTACATCAGCTCTTATAGAGTTTTTAGATTTGTGTTTATAGATAAAAAAATACAGAAGACTGCAACTAAAAGGCTTAAGTGTGGCTGACACACAGAACTACTGAGTAGTTGAGTTTTGTGCATTATTCAAATTGTAGATAACTGTTGACTTCCAAATTTCTCAGCAGTGGCCTAAACAAGTCCCCTGAGGTTCATATTTAATGTTTTGCTACATTTTGGGAGGTCTGTAAAAGGTATCCCCTACCTTTAACTTCAAAACCCTCTTTCTCCAAAATATAATTTCTTCGTATTCACTCTTCCATCTGATATATGATTCTGATTGGTTTTGGGTATTTTTTTTTAGCGTAGAATCAATCACGGCTTGTCCTTATAAATGAAAATTTACACATAATGGTGTTTACATACCTATTTTGTTATATACGTTTCTTGGGTGTAAAGATGCAGGGACTAATAACACTGTCATCATCATTGCCATTACCTTCTTCAATCAGGAGTGGAATAGGAAAAAAAGTGATAAGATGTTATTTGTATTTCATGTCCATCTTTTTTATGCTTGTGTGTGTGTTTGGGTGTGTGCGATTTCAAACTCACCGAAATCTACCAAGTAAAAGGGGCTGATAATTACTCTCTATAATTCATTAATCAGCTGCAAAGGTGGAAACGAAAATATATTTTCATTTCAGACCAGCTCATAAGTCCGATCATCATCATGCCAACATCATTTCCATGAAGTGTTTCACTCATGCATACCTTATACGAAGTAATCTCTTAGATTACTGAGAAAGAAGTGTAGCAAAAAAAGAAAAAAAAAAAACTGCTGAAAACTGCTTATCCAATAGTGGGGAGCTAATGGAGTCAAAAGGGGCCTGAGCTTTCGATCTTACTGAGAAAGAAGAGAGAGGATGAGTTATAGTAAATGTACATGATGTAGGGCCCTATTTATGATCATAACTGTCAGAGTTTTTGGTTTCACATAGTCATTAAGACTCATCTAACACAAACTCTAATCACAAAGTAATCTTCTGTCCGGATACTAAGTAAATATTATGAAGCTTTATTAAATTGATTTATCACAAGTAAAAACTCTGGCCTTTTACTTTTACTCTTCAGTCATATTGCGAAGAAATTGCTGCTGCTGTTGTTGTTGTTGTTGTTGTTTTAAATATATATCTACACTGCTAGAAAATGGGTATATAACTGTCTATAATTAGAAATGAAACATCGTCGTACATTACTGGTTAGAACCCAGGGTGGGCCACAACTCCCCCCCCCCCCGTAAGCTCATTATGGTGGATGACCGATGATGTCTTGCCGTTCGAAATGAGCCGTGAGACAGCTAACGGTGATGAAGTGCCGTTATCAAAATATTCAGGGCAAGTGAGCATAAAGACACACAACAAACAATCTATATTCCCTGGAAGAAGAATTTGTTTGCTGGATATGTGGGTTTGTTCCTTTTTTTTTTCGTTGGGGCGTGTATTTTTCGTTTCTTTTACACGTCACCTTCAATGCACCTTTGGAAGTTTGGAAAGTACTTGGTAGTTGATTAAGGGAATGCATGCAGTCAATATTCGTCGATGTTTTCTCATGGTTTTTATAGCAACTTCTATCAATATTTGACTGTAAACAGTACACACATATATATATATATATTATATATATATATATATTCACCGTAATATTAAACTAATATACAAATGTTATAAATGCTTAAAGAAGAAATTCACTCCAAAATAATTGTATCAATTTCATGAAAATGAGAAAAATATTCCCTGCAGAACAGTGTAAAAATGGTCAATATCGGATTTAAGAAGTGAAGACGTTATGACATGTTTAAATTTCAAAATATTCGACCAGTCGTTCTGAATATTTAAATCAGTAAGTTGATGATGTCATGCTCTCACAATTTCTTACTCATTTCATATACAGAAATGACAAAAAGTTCATATTTCAGCTGCATAAATATAAAACTTGCCTTAAAACAACTCAAAATATAAAAGAACAAACAATGTCAACT
This sequence comes from Diadema setosum, assembly GCA_033980235.1. Taxonomy (NCBI): domain Eukaryota; kingdom Metazoa; phylum Echinodermata; class Echinoidea; order Diadematoida; family Diadematidae; genus Diadema; species Diadema setosum. The sequence goes on from CM067067.1 coordinate 36,250,670, forward strand.
CTGATATATTTTGGTTTGGGAATATTTATTTTACCCGCATGAGCTAAAACTGTGCTATTGTTGTTGTTTTTTTTTTTTCAAATTTTATACATAACATTAGGTCCTACATGAAAAATTGTGAGGGCATGACATCATCAACTACCTCACGTTATTATTCATAAGGACTGATCAGGAAATGTTTTAGGAAGAAATGTGAAATTTCACAAATTTCTTATCAGATTTTTGCCATTTTTTAATTCCTGTAGGGATTTTTTTTTTCTCTTTGTTTTAGAGGTTACTCAGTCCTCTTCTATAAAACCGGCAAGGGACCAAATTTCCATAAACCGTCGTGTTAAGATAATCGATATGTCATTTTTGGATTTGCAGAATGGGAGTATATACGTACAATTACAATTTCGTAGATCTCTTTATATGGAAAACTTAATTTTCAAACCTTTGTATGCCGAAGTGACGCACGCATTCGAACACCATCATGCAAATCATGATTCTAGTCAAATTCGACAAAAATTCCAAAATTGAGTCATCACATGAACACATTCTTAAACAATGCCTTTAGCGAATCATATTTCCTGAAACTTTCTCGAACATCCCCACCCCCCCTTTTTTTTTTACATGTGCGAGCGCCATCAATCGAAGAGGATGCAATATTAATCGTCACACATCTGTTTGATAAACTAGCACTTCCCTTTGGAGGGGCTTCTGTTGGTTGTGTTGTCAGCTCATAGAAGGACATGTCATGAATTTAACACGACTTCCGAGACGAGAAACTATCTGGGACGTTAGGGAAATACGCATTGCACGTTTGAACATTGACAATTTACAGCAGTTTGCTAATTTAATGAATTCGTCTGCCAACTCCTGCACGGAAGCTTTCAACATATCATCTTCTTGCACAGAATACGAAATACGAAAGAATATTAATTTCGAAAATGGACAGATAGATTGGATGATAGATATAATAGATGATTGCAATAAAGAGCTAGAAAAGCTACATTTTTCATGACACAATATTTCTAACGCATAAGACTGTCGGGGATGAAACACAATGTAAAATCAGATTTTCTCTTGTCATCTCCACTTCAACTTCTTATCAACATTTCACAAGTTGTTTTTGATTGGCACAGTACAACGTGGGTTACCACACATAGTAATCATGACAAAATAAAGCTCCCGTCTTTGCTTCTACAGTAGGCATATATAGGATGAATGACGACAGTGCCCATAGTGGTATCGAATTCTTCTCGACGTATGCAACATCTCCGTGCGACGAATGTCCACCCTAAGATAATCAATTCATGATACAGTATTGATGGAGATGAGAATTTGACTTTTTACTTTTTGCGAGATATTAAGAAAACACTTATGAAATAGTACAGAACATACCATTTTAAGAGAAATTCAAACGTTATTTTGATGAAAATCGGGTGTGGATTGACTGAAACCTCCAAAAACAAAGTAAAGCAAAGCGATCAGGTGGGTCCTACACTTTATGAAAATCGCTTTGTTTTGGATATCTCAGCCATTTCAAAACCAATTTTCCTCAAATTAACGTTGAATTCCTCATGGTATTACATGCTCTTTCATATTTCATAAGAGGTTTCTCATTACCTTACCAAAAAATGTTAGAAACCTGAAATTAGGTCTCAACCAAAACTATACAAACCCTTTAACTTACGAGAATGTTTGTCCGATTGGTTTGTATAACGCTATAGGCCTACAATGTAGATGTATTCGGCCTAACTCACTGCGTTTGTAAATGCTAAGACTATAGTGTCAGGAGAGCAGAATGCTTTTGCAATTTGTAGTAATGTTGTTGGTGGTTGCTGCTACAATTGTTGTATCTTCGACGACTTTCTGACAATATTTTGTATATTCATTTTCCACGTTGTCTTCTTTTTTATTTAGTCCCGTTTTTATTGATGTTATTGCTTTATTCTTTTTCATGAAAGGGACTTAGATATTCATATTTTATAATACATGTATGTAAATATGTTTGTATATATATTTTCCGGCAGTAAGTAAATTATACTATTATGTTTTATTTTAGAGCAGAATAATAGACAAACAGAGATGAAAAGTTGACTGTGACCGAGTAAACTTCTCGTGTCACTTCTCATGCCATAATTATCACGGCAAGGAACATGCTGTCACGTTCTCCCCCCGACCCAGCAGCGTGAGAGAGGCGAGAGCGGTACGAGAGTTTCGGGGCGGACGTTTATTACCCGTCTTGTCGACGGTCTAATTATCGGGATTTTTGAGCGATTGATGGGTATTCTTCGCGGGAACAGATTTATGATCGGTGCTATAAGATGTATGATTTCATCGACTGGGAGTCTTGCAGCCAAGGGGTCCCCTGCCCGATCGTGACCGTGGGATTGTCGGCTGCAATCGCAGTTCGTAAAACTTTAGTCTGACCCTTGACTTTTCAATTACAACTTGCACATCCACTTTATAGATCTGTTTGCATTTTAGAATAGTTACTCCTTACAGTTCAGAAAACGTCAAGAGAAAGGATGTGTGTGTATATACGTATACATATATATATATATATATATATATATATATATATATATATATATATGCGTGTGTGTATGTGTGCATTCAGTTACTATAATCCAGTACTCCTGCTGCAAAAAGAAAAACAAACATTAATATGTTATAATAATGATCATTTATCACTTTTTTTTTTCATACACGCATGTCTTTGGGATAACTTATGACCAGATTTATGGCTTGTTAACTGAAACCAACGGAAACTGTCAAGACTCTAGTTACTATAACTGTTTAGTGCTTATGATAATAACATCTCTTCATTTCGTCTCACCTCCCGGCTCATTTATTCATTTACGTCACTGGCGTAAGTTTCCATCAAGGTAAATTGAAAGCATAGCAAATTGTCATTCCTTTACACTTGAACATCTAGGCCTATAGCAAAAACGTTCATCAAATCATATCACTAATGATTGAATCTGCTCCATTGCAAACAAAATAACTTCTTTATGATGATGATAATTAAAATAATAATGACATTAATAATAATAATGATAATAATAATAATAGTAATAGTAATAATAATCATAATAATAATAACAATACAAAACCTTTCATAATTCGCCATCACTCTAGTCTTACGCATCACTCAGTTTTCTGTTAAGAGCACATGTCTATTAATGACCCACTGTCAAGATACATTAAAAAGGGTAACAATGTACACACATTTCCACTCAAAATTCACCCGATGTTCCAGCCCAGCAATTTAATATACATTGTATAATAGCGATACAGTCAGCTTCTTCTATGTGGAATCGAAAGATACCAGAGGCAATCTTTCGACTTCTGTTAAATTTGACTTCTGTGAATTTCGACTTCCATGAAAAATATTGAACGATTACAATGAAATGTAAATATCAATGAGCAGTAGAACCTTCCTTGACTCACCAAAACCAAAATTTTCAACCTGTGCGAGGCCACTATAAGGCGAGGTTGAATGTATCTTATACTTATAGCTCTTTTCCACCGTAGCTTGGTGTCAAAACTAAGCTGTGCAGCGAAATAAACCTCGCTCACTGCTTACTGTAATCAAACCCGCACTTATATTCAAATTCACCCACACCACTTCCTGTGAGCTACTCTTAACGAGACTGCCTCATTGAAGCGCACAAACTCATATTTCCAACCACACTAAGAATATTTACCTCACTACAGCATATCAACTCTACACCAGGATAGAAAAAAAAGTCAATTATGACTGCCTTGCTCAAAAGCAGCAGGGCTCGAATCCAGGCGCGGATAAACAGTACACCACGACGCCCTCACTCACTACGTGTGGGAGCTCTGCAGATGTGAATGCCGAGTGAGATTGCTAGTTCTTGCATGTCATAGTATTTGATAGGGACATGGATTCCATTATTACATATACATTTATGTAGCGATACAACAGAAACATATCAGTACTGTGGTCATGGTATTACTCCAGCGGTAATGTCTTCGTTATTAAGCGTAAAGTGTAGATTTAAAGACATAATATACATTACAATAGTATCATGACATGCTTGAATTATACAATAGTATCATAACATGCTTGAATTATATTTGTAAGAGAAGCATATATACTGCTGATGTTAATTTTTTTTTCTTTGTAGGCCATATGAATTGCCATTTACATTCAAGAAGACGGTATAAAGGTACACATTACACAAAGGTATAAAATGTGGCACATACTGTTGATTGTCGAAAGGGCGATACGGGTCAAGTAATAAACATGTTATATTCAGATGATTCCGAGTAATATTATAAGCTTTAGAAACAAGCCGGTTTACAATGTTGAATGAACCGTCACCGCCGTTTCATTCTCTTGTATTCCCTTCTTAATATGTGTATGATTCTGAATTGGTAAATAAATTTCTGGTGGATTAAAGATGGAAAACAAAATAATTGAAAAGAACCAGGGGCTGAATATAGCTAATAATATGTGTTATCAAACTTGCGCCAATTGTTAGCTTTTCGAAACGTGTCTACCAGCCTCGTAAGCAAAATGTTTATTGATATAAGAGACCGGCCTACGTGGTAGCATTAGTAACTCGTGATACCGTAGCTGGCTGTACGCAGATATTATTTCTGACTTCTCGATTCTCTAGATGTAACGTCTACTCGGTCGTGCCACTTCCGGTTCCGGTTCAGTTCATCCTGTGACCCTGTCAGATTCCCACGATCGTCTTACATCGCACGTCTTCCAGATTCTATGACGTCTAACTCTGGACTATGCTCTCGAGCAAAACCAGAAGACATGGAAGAGTGTGACCGCTGCGTGCCAACTCTGCTTGCGGCGGCTCTTGGATTTCTTATATTCTCGACGGATATTCCTGTTTACCTTATTATTCTCTCATTGCAATGTCGCGAGCCACACACCAGCAAACATAGGTTCCTGGTTCGACGAAAAGTTGCACGCATACATCCAAACTGTGTTTGAAATTGAAAGATACAATGGATTTTTGTATTTGTTTTTGCCTTTGTTTTTGGTTCTTAGAGATCTTCGTGCATTCTATCAACAATTTTAGTGATCACGCAAGGCAACGTTGTCGTAATGTGTCATGTGGGTGTAAATGTAAGTGTAAAATCAGACAGGAACCGGTGGAGGAAGCGGTTGATTCTTTTCCTTCAATATCTATCATTTTTGTAGATGCTGTGAACTGTGCCGGGTTTTCCACACTTTTGTTATTACAGTCTACTTGAACCTAGAGTTGAGCTTCCCCGAGAATGGAACAATACTATTATATCACACATTATTCTGGTAATGTGGTTTCCATGAAGATTAATAGCAATCCTACTCATATGATTTTTGATTCTCTTCATTCGTTTATTTGTGAAAGAAACTTCCCCGTCAGAAAGAAGAAGAAGGCAGGTTCATTTTGTATCATTTAAGGTTGTTTTTTGTTTTTCTGATTCTTTACTGTCTTGCAACTTTCGTTTGAGTTGGATAGGTTATGTTAAATAAATATGTATATGTATAATTGTATGTATGTATATAGAAACATTATTTGCATCAGTTTTGCTGACAATTTTTATATCAACACTTTCCATTGATGTATCATTCGTCTCATAATTGTATTTTCATTTTCTTCCTTTTTCTCTCCCCCCCCCCCCATTTCTCTTCTCGTATATTTTTATGCCTTCTCTACTGCTTTCCTGTCTTTACCCACCCCACCCCTACACATCCCCTCTTCAACACAAACACACAAACATACACACTCGTATCCAGGTACGCAGATCATCGGCACGGATCGTAAACGAGGCCGCCAGACCTACACGCGTGCGCAGACCCTCGAGCTGGAGAAAGAGTTCCATTACAACCGCTATCTGACTCGAAAACGGCGCATCGAGATCGCGCAGGCGGTCTGCTTGACCGAGCGACAGATCAAGATCTGGTTCCAGAACCGACGGATGAAGTGGAAAAAAGAACGACAAAGGGACGGGGATGGAGCGGACGATGAAGGAAAAGACGGTGATGATAGTATCAGCTGCAGTATAAAGGAGGATGAGGACAATGACATTGAATCGGATAAGGAACACGAGAACCATTGATGGTGGAGTAGGGAGTAGTACTTTCGACTGTCAATTTGCTAGAACAAAACAAAAATGTGTCATGCTGATATGTCTCATCTCTAACCACCCCAAATTCCTTCTCCTGTCAATTCAATATCAGGTTTATGAATGGCAATTTCGACAGGCTTCTACAGTTGAATGAAGTCAAGAAGTACCGGTCTTGGTAGACATGCTTTATACCATGCGCCGGCACCCCGCCATCTAGATAATCGGCTGCCTCGCCCGTTCAATCATGGTACATGAAGCGGTGCATTTGGTCATCGTGTATGGACTGTTAACCCTTTTCATGCCACATTAATTGTGTGGCCATTGGTATATGGGTAGTATTTATGCACAAGTGACTCATTGGCACATAAATTCACCCAAATATAAAGCATGCGAGTTGAATGAATAGCTAAACATTAGAAGACCTGGTCGGTGAAGTTCGTGGTGTCACAGTTGTGGAACAACGTGGAACGGTATAGAGAAACTATAAAGATAATTACACACACAAAGGGATTTTTGGGTTAAATGAAGGAACACTTAACGTACCTCCTTTAAAAGGCACTGGGGAAGATGTTACTTATGATAATGGTACGTCCATATCAAGTCTCGGGAATGCATGTTTTTCATGAAACTGATTTTTTTTTTTTTTTTAATATTGATCATACATTATTTACTATATCATTTCCTTTACACCGTTCCGGTAATGTGTGACATCCGGAGCTTTTCTACTCGTCTTATCCATGTGTGAAAGCGCACGGATTAAAGCGAAACTCTTGAGGGATCATCCAGATTTCCTCCAACTTTACTGAGGTGTTCTACCAAGATCTACCTATCTCTCGATATTGTCCCTGTGACATTTTCCGTTACCTCTTTGCCTACTGGGTGATGGTAATGGCCTGGTGGTACTTGATAAGACCTTTACAGAGTTTACGAGGATTTCAGAAGTCAGCAAGGAACTGAAACGTAAGCCTTCAGGAAAAAAAAAAAAATTGTCCGAAACAAGGTAACGAAAATGCTTAGCTGATACATGGGAGAGAATAGCACATTATCTTTATCATTTCTTTTTTTTTTTTTTCAGTTTACAAAATAGATGCTGTTTATGATGAATGTACAACTGTCATTCCCACAGGGAAAAACGGGGTAGGGTTTTTTGTATCTACAATGTATTTTGATGCGTTTATTACAAAGAGGGGTGTTTTTGAAATACCAAATTATTTTTTGTTTTAATTATTTATGTTTTGTATCATTAGCAAACGATTGATTTGTGAATTTAAATATGACCCTGAGCATTGTATTGTTTAATGTGACCTTACAGAACAAACTCGTGTCCCTTCTTATTACAGCTATTCACAGCCTTCACTGGAACATGATTTAAGACTTTTTCGATGATGAAATCTCAGTACTTGGGACACATTGACGCCCTGTATTCGTTTCATGCTACAGTCTGTTCAAAACGTAATACTTGTACATGTATACCAACAAATTTCTTTTGGCATTTACATTTCAGAAAAAAAAACACACACACACACCACCACCATTACAAATTCCTTGTGATTATCAGTTGCCTTTTTACAAAGAAATTACCAATTTACACGTGACAAATCAATACAGTTGCATTACTATTAGCAACGATTTGATAAATCAATTTGGAATATTGGGTTGTTACTGTAATATTCCCGTAACCTTTAGAATTCGCCGACACAGTTCCTACCTAATTACAAAAGTAGTATAATAGTATAGGCTATACAAGAACATTTTTAATTTGATTGGTTTATTACGCTTTTAAGCAAAACAGGTCAATGGTTATTATCAGTTAATTATTAGTTATTACTATCCATAATAGCAAGTTTCATGAAAATCAAAGTCATTTCTACTGTTGTTGTTTTTTTCAAAGTACATTGTAGTCTTACATTTTGAATTGCTAGTTACATTTAATCCTCGACATGCTTGACTTGAACAAATGCTGGATTTAAAACCTTTCGGCCAGATTTACCTTAGTTTACAGTTTTTCACCATTAATGCATTTTTGGAGACTTTAACAGGGTACCTCGTGATGGGGTGTAACACATGGACAAAGGGTAATTTTCATACACAGACGGGCACCGTTTATTTTGTGCATTATGATCGATCACTAATACACTGCCAGCTTTGCAGTCATTTCGCACTGAGAGAATTTTTGACACAACTTAATGTGTGCATTTTTTTTTATAGAATAGGTGGGCAAAGTTGACTTCAGCATTGACTTCAGCATTCGCCCTTCAGTGACTTAGCAATCTGATCATGATCGTAACTATAATTTTGCCGACAGACAATGATTTTTTAAAATGTCAATTAACCTTTGACGGGCAAGGAATCGAATCACGGGGTTGAGTTAATGTTTAAATAGATGTCTACATGAATACGATGTAACTGTACGATTGGGTGTTACAATAAAGTTCAGAATAGATTTATCGTGTCAATATTTTCGTAATCAATACTTAGTTTGAGAGTAGCTGGGTGATATTATACAGTTAACTCCAGTGTCTAAGAGAGTTAGGAAAAGAAGTGCGAACACTAGTTTTCAGAATGATGAAGTGACTAAGGCCTGCCTTTTGTGTTGTCAATATGAAAATATATGTCATCCGTCTTTGTTGTTTTTTGGTTGTTGTTTTTTTGTAGAAATATCGTAGATTGTTATCTAGCTTAAACACTCTAAAACCTGGAATGTTAAATCAATATTTAAATCTTGTCACTCCTCCAGCCTTTTGTAAACTGTTATACTGCCGTTTCATAAATGTACATTCAACATTTTGAGAGTTAACATTTACAAAAAAAAAAAGTTTGTATGAGTGACAACATTTAATTGATATGTTGAGCTACCATTTCAGAAATGTTAAATCCAAAATTTAAAATGTTAATATACCATTTAATTTTCCAGAATGAATGATACTTATGTTCTTAAAAAAAAACAACAACTAAATACCAACGTGTCAGAGAGAGAGAGAGAATAATTAATGTTCTCTACCTTTTCTTATATTTGTTGCTCTGTAAACGGATCTCTCAGTGGTGGGTAAACACGTTATAAAGTACAAATGCATGACTAAAGTATGACGTTCACTATTGACTCATACACATACATGTACCAGAAGAATCCTAAAGTCCTGCTCTTTTCAGAGTCATTCAGAGATGAAACCTTTGTAGGCTTCAGTGGCGGTAGAACCATGACGTTTAGTGGTAGAAGGCTTTAAGGTGCACCACGTATTCATTCTCTTGAAAACGGCAAGAACATGCCTGCCGAAACATCGGGAGTGGATAGGCCCTTTACAAGACCACATACATACCCAAGAATGAATACGTGGTGCACCGGGTAAAGCCTTCTACCACCTACTCATTATGAGATGTTTTAAAGAAACGAATAGCTGCAGTCAAAAAAACGATAACTGAGGCAGGATGCATGTCGTGAGACTACTGTACCTTCAATTCGCAAACACTCCATCAAGAATGTCTTTTGGGGTCCGTGGCTCTTTCAGACGATTCGACTGAATGACACGCTCTCTTTGTATAAATATTGTACATATATTATGATAGGTTTACTTCAAATGTACTGTGAAGGACTACACGCGGAGTGCATTATGATTATGCGTGTCGAGGTAAAAAAAAAAGACATAGAAAAAAAAAGCTGAAAGTTTGTTATCATTGTTTGTAAATAAAACAATATGTTATGTGTGGACTTTGTGTACAAGTGTATATTTGTTTGGGTTATTGATGTTTTTCGGTGAATGAAGTCTTTTATTTTAACCGGTCCAAAGAATGGATCTAGAAAACCTTAAGATTAGAAATAGATGAAATGAGTACAAACGTATTGTTTCAAACAAACGGCAATTAGTATAATCAGCAATACCGTATTGTTTTATATACACCAGTTATTTCAATATATGGTAGAACTTTCAATGCTCATCACACAATCTTAAGTCCCAGTGTAAATATTGCAACAAGAATATAATTTCAGAGAAGCTTCTTGAAATAAGATTTTTGTTAATCATCGAGTATTACTCAATGTCCACTTCAAATTTGTCGTTTTATAGAGACAGTGAAAAGAAAATAGAACATAAGAAAATCGTTTTCATATGACATCGCACTCCATACAAAATGTATAAGAAAATAGACTTGATTCATCCAAGAGTTCAGAAAGTATTTCCTTTTGCCATTGTGAGTATGCGTATGCGCATGCGTATATGTATATATACAATGTATATGTATTATCATATATGTATGTATATATATATATATATATATATATATATATATATATAGTACAATATATAGTAGGATGGAAGGCGTTGCTTTATTAGTGACTTAGCTGGACAGTCTGTTTCGGCCGAAGCCTCGTCAGCAACTCTTTGCTGACGAGGCTTCGGCCGAAACAGACTGTCCAGCTAAGTCACTAATAAAGCAACGCCTTCCATCCTACTATATATTGTACTATATGGGCTCCTATTATAGTTGAGCACTGTCAGCCATATTGCAGTTCACACTCTACTTACGTATATATATATATATATATATATATATATATATATATATATATATATATATATATATTCTTCACTATACAATGTATATATGGAAATGCAAAATTTGCAAATCATAGATTTTTGGTGGAATCTTCTTTCTCTCCCCATAATTTCTCTCTTCTCATGTGTTTTTGCTATGTTTTTTTTTTCATATTAAATTTCATTGTTGAATTTAGCCATCATTATCATCAATGCGATTGTGTCTCTTGTTGATTGCATAATTATGACAAACAAAAGTAACAATTATACCAGTAGCATCAGTTATAAGATGAAATTCGTCAATATCATGAAAATATATGACTATCATCTAAAGAAGAATAACCTTGTTCTCATCGTCATCGTGTGCGCAACATGGACTGATAAATATGAAATTATTTATCTCAAAGATTTCGGTTTGAACCATGATACGCAAAGTTGATACAGTGCACTTGTACTTTGTCAACATTGCGCAGATAAGATGCAGATGCAGAGTTTGGAAAGAAATGAGGAGGGAGGGGGGTAGGCAGAGACATTTATGTACCCGAAAAGATCTAAGTTCGGGTGAAATACGATTATGACTCTTAAACAGTCATAAAGAAGTCGGCCATCGGCCATAACAATTCGACTGAACGGGGAAAGCTGATAAATTACTGACTTGAGATTTTTTTTCTTTTCCGAAAGGGCTCGCGAGTATCTGATGACATCTCATTATCATATCGTACTCTGACTTGATACGTTTCAGAATCATTCATCAAAATGACAAATAGAGAATATCTTCTTGAATCGGTTAATTGTTCAGCACATCACATGTGCCGGTGTTATCTGGGAAGCGATATTTTATTGCGTGTTCGGCTCTTCCTATTTCAAATCATTTTCTCCTCCTCCTTCACCTCCTCCAGTCAACCCCCACCCCCCACCCCCTCTCTCTCTCTTTCTCTTTCCATTTCTTTTCCACAATTTATTTTCAACAAATCTTCCTTGAAATGTGATAATGCATTTTTAAAGTCACATGAGCCATTCAAAGAGACAACTGAATCAAAATAATTTGAATACAAGCTGTTTACTTCACTTAGCTACTAAAAGTGAAAGAGACGACTTTACTCAATAATTTGAATACAAAGTATTTAGGGCCTACTTCGCATTGCTATTAAAATTCAAAGAGACAGCTATACAAAATAATTTCAGTACAAACTATAAATTCTGCTTAGATATTAAGATTCAAAGAAACGACTTTACAAAATGAATTTAATACAAATTTACACTTCGCTTGACTCTTATTCCCCACACAGAACATCTACTCGAAACAAAACCTCTCACTGCTACTCGCAGTCTTTTCACACAACAACTTGTCCAGGTTGCGACAGACATACGAAACCACTGCTCCGACACTCACGTCGACATTGACAAACATCTCGTGCATGGAGTGGAGGGGTCAATTACGTGCACACAAGGGTACATTCAGCTGCTTTGGAAGAGGGTTTGAGTTTGAGCAGCAGAATGAAACAATAATTATATCAAAGTTGACTACGCTGATAAATTTCTGCACATTTTTACGTGTAACAACTGATTTCCATTTTCTGACATACATGTAACAAACTCTGGATCTTTTGAAAAAAAAAAAACACACACACACACAGAAATGAAACAAAGAAGAATAGAGACTTATTGTCATCGATGAAATTCTAAAACTTTTCATAAATTCCTTACTCCTTCAAAAGAAACGAGGTGCAATTCGATGCGCTTTATTTGACCAGTTTACAGCGTCAGTGGTGCCGACGACGGAGAAGAAAAAGCTGCTCTTGCGAGAATGCCCGATGGGTTGCTTCGGGGGCACTTCGTATGATTCTTGACGCCAGCCGGTGCGATCGAAGGCTCACGTACCCCCTCATCAAGAAACCTGAACGCTGGAGTGACCCGCTGTTGTTGAATTTACGAGCCCGTAGAGGCGGCGATCGGGCTCAATGTACGACGAGTAGGAGCTGGAAGACGTGATGCTCGACCCGGAGTCTAGCTTCGCCGGGGTTTCGGCGGCGGACAGGCTTGCTGAGAGATGTGGGTCGCATGGCATGGGCGAATCATACCGTTCTGTCCTTTTGTGCTTGTTATCAAAATTTCTTTCTCCTTCTTTGTTTCAACAACTTTTGTACTAAAATAGGGCTAAACTGAATCAATTGCGAATAATGAAGACACGGGTGATATGAAACAGCCATGCAAACTCAGAAGTGAGAAATGATAGAAAGATACGTCTCTTTCTTTTGTGAGGATATTTTTGCTGAGCATTTTTCTTTTTCGTCTAGATTATAATCAAATATTATTCATAAGCTTGACGTGCTTTGTTACAACTACGCTTTAGGGTTTGGTGGTCGGTTACAGAGTTATAGCTACAGTTTATGTCTAGAATAACAAAGATAATCAACAAATAAACACAACGTCTTATCTGGCTTACACCAAGGTACAAACAAGAAACGCATCAGCTAGCGTGGCAGCAAGGTATATAATGAGACTGGCTGTACCTTGTATCTAGGGATTATAGTGCTGAAAGAATAACGATAGTATTACTAAAGATAATGATGATGACGATGTTGATGTTAATGATGATGATGATGATGATAATCTTGTTGGTGGTGTTGTTGTTGTTGTTGGTGATGATGATGATGATGATGATGAGAGTTATGGTGATGGTGGTGGTGGTGGTGGTGGTGGTGTTGGTAGTGGTGAGGATGATGATGATGATGACGATGATGACGATGATGACGATGATGATGATAGTGATGGTGGTGGTGGTGATGTTGTTGATGGTGAGGATGATGATGATGATGATGATGATGATGATGATGATGATGATGACGATGATAATGATGATGATGGTGGTGATTGCGTTGATTATTAATCACACCAATGCTGATGGTGGTTTGAGACAAAATGTAATTGCAAACAAGATCTGAGGGGCCCACGATCGTAGTCAACGACAACTGCGCTGGTGATAGCTCTGGTCATCTTGACGACAGTGATGTTGACAATACGTTTCTGATGGAGAAAAGAATAATGGTGCCTGACGCCATCGTGACCCTTGAAAAGTTCGAGCAATTTCTAATCGTACATAAAAGGAATTGAGGTATCTATGACTCTGTTTCAATACAATGTGTAGTATCAACAATGTCTAGTTTTGATATGTAAATAAACGTACTGGAAAGCTAATGGTGTAAAACGTAGAGCATTTGTAAAAAAAAAAAAATAATAAATAAATGAATAAACATGACGTTTCACTTCATTTTGGAGACTTTTAAGGTCAAAGAAGAGATTCAAAATCGATGTTGAAGGGGCTGTACAATACTGGATGAGGTGGGGATTCATGTTTTTTATATTCCTAAGTGATATAATGAATAACCTCTTATGAAATATGAAAGAGCATGTAATTTTAAGAAGGATTCAACGTTTATTTGATGAAAATTGGTTTTCAAATGGCTGAGATATCCGAAAAAGTGATAATAATAAAAGACGACAGTCCACAACTTTATTAGGATCTCTTTGTTTCATCTTGTTCCGATTTTCATCAAATAAACTTTTGATACCCCTTAGAATTGCATGCTCTTCGACATCTCATAGAATGGTTTCTGAATATCTCGCAAAATGTTAAAAGCTAAATCCTCACCTCGACCAGAACTGTACACACCCTTTAACATGATGATTTCAAGGATGACAAAATAGGAAAAGTGACTCTTAAAACTTTTTGAGGTTTCCATGGATCAACATATCTGTCTTCATGAAAATAGGTGCGATTGTCTTTTATCTGTTTGTCTGTTGTTGTTGTAGTTGTTGTTGTTGTTGTTGTTGTTGTTTGTTTGTTTGTTTGTTTGTTTTTTTTGGGGGGGGGGCGTGGGTGGTGGTCAGGGGTGGCTAGAGGGCAGATTTGTATCTTATCGCGACACCAATTGGTAAGGTACATATTTCGTGCACCTACAGCTGTGTACGTACGCGTTTCAGTGGCACACACGTTTCGACGAACGCGAGAAAGACCAGAAGACATAAACACAGCTATGAACAATATAGCATACACATAAACTGTGCGCGCTACAATATCATTACAACCCAAGGTGTGTGTCCAAAATCTCACGTTTGACTGTAAGAACTCTATGAAATGGATCCTAAAAGTTCATTCTAGTAACCTTTCGATAATCGTAATGATAAATAGCCGTCAGTACTTAGCGTTGAAACGCAATCTTATAGAACAAACGTCACTAAAACAATGAAAAACAACCATCAAAATACAGTTTGCTACAAAATTAGTGTTCGAGACATGAAATTCTCTATCACCTTGTTAAAAGTATGTAATACTAGTCTTTAAACCGATTGTCATCTAGTAAATATTTCCTTTGCGGATCCACTTGAAATGATTCATTGGTATAAATGGGTCCTCCTATTTTTTGAAGAATTATGCGATATTTGATTTACGCCCTTTTCACTGCGTTGTCAACGTAATGAAGTACCTACCAGACGTGATTATTTCGTTGGTGCCCTCGTGGGAAATGATCTGAAGTTGAATTGATTTGCGCTGAAATTGAATAGGTGTGTTTTGCAAGCCTTTTCGTCATACTGTGTGGGAGACTGACACTTTCCATCGTAAGATGGCGCTATGCAGATATTGCCCCCAGTGCCAGAATCTGGCCAACTTTGCTCCGGTGGGTAGCAATATGGCGGCATGATGCTATGTTAGGAGTAGCAACCATGTAACAAAGGAAATCACGCCATATTGTCACAACTTGAAACCAAGTTGGCCAAACTCTGTGCATCGATAGACCGATATATAGATGCATCAATGATGATGACAATAAGGATAACAAAAATTATAATCATGAGGACACTACTACAACTGCTACTTATAAGAATGATATCAAAAAGAAATATGAGTCGGAGAAAGAAAAGAAAAACAGCTAAAATAAGTATAACAAGAAAAATCTTAATCATGAGAGGAAAAAAAAATCCAGGAAAAAAAAGTGGTAAACATTACTTTCAAATTTATTTATTTCTGTCGGTCTTTCTTCCCTTCTTTTTTCCTCCTTTCTTTCTTTCTTTCTTACTATCATTTTTTCTTGTCCTCTTCTTCTTTAGGTTCTTTCTATTTTTCTCTTTCCGGTAATTGTTTGTATCTAAACCACATCTCTTTGGGAAATTATGAAGGCGTGCATTGGAGTATCATAAAACTTTTACCGTAGGTGATGCCGCCGTGCATAGTGTCCCTACGACGCAAGAAAAAGAGCGCCATCTATTGACGTCTCACCGCCATTCACTGTCCATCTTGCAAAAATGCGATGAACTTGACAATTTGAAGCTAGTTTTGACAGTTCACTCGGTCCACATTAAGAGTTAATGTAGAAAGAGGAATTAATAAGATGTAACGGAGATGCTCGCTTTGTTGTTGTTGTTGTTGATACGTTGAATCTTATTGTCAAATTTTCCTTCTGCTTACAATTGTTTTGAAACATAATACCTCATTAACTCTCAATGAAATCATAATGGTATTTTGTTTGACATCTAGTAAATGATTGCAAAAGTTGCAAAGATACTTCAGACGATGAGAGAAGTGGTACTTTTGTTTTGTTTTGTTTTGTTTTGTTTTATACAGATTCAATTCACATTATTTTGCATAAAGTATTCTTTGACGTGAGATGTTATGTTTGGGGTATTTGTTTTTTTACATATTCAAAGGAAAATAAGGAAATTTAAAAAAAAAAATGCTGAAAAGAAAGTGCGTATGTGTAGGCCCTACTGGTAATATTATTATATTTCATAACGTTATGTTCCTTTCTCTCATTTTTCTGTATATAAAGTAAAGGCATATTTTCTCTAAATTCTTCTACCGTTTCCTTAGCGATGGACATAAACGAACATTTAGTTTCTGTTTCCTTTTCATCCGTTAATATATTGCCAACTAAAAACCTCTACGCTGCCAACACGATATCAATCAAATCACTTTTTTTTTTCGTAGAATATTGTAATAAAATGGGATAAACTATACTGACTTTATGTCATTACTCAAAAAGAAGAAGAAGAAGAAGAAGAAGAAGAAGAAAAAAAAAAGAGGATATAAGGAAGTCTCCTTTCACCTGTTGGGACAGAATGAGACAGAGATGTCAATTTCTTAACTGGCTGGGAGTTGTGAGAAACTGCGATTTGATGATGTAACTAAGGTGCCCCCCCCCCCCCCCATTGATCTTTTCTTTATTTTGGAATTACAAATTGTGCAATAATTCAATTTACTTGCATAATGCTCATCTAATAAAACTCCCTATGAAAGACGGTCCCGCAAAACATCATTTGCGCATTTTTTCAACCCCAATTTTGGTCAAGGGTCTAAAATGTTATGACTGACATGATTTAGTAGATGGCAGATTTTTAGAGTAGGGCTTACCTCTTTAGATTATTTATTTGGAAAGGAAAAATAATTGTAAGATACAGCCATGTGTCAATCCTCTAGCCAACAAAAGGAATAAGAGAAAAAAAAATACCTCACTCAGTTCAGCATAAGCGGCCTTTATCCATCGTTTTTCTTGTTGATCTACCTGCCGTTTTTTTTTTTTGCTTTTTTTGCTTTTGTTTTGTTTGTTTTGTTTTTTTTTTTGTTTTTTTCCAGGGAGGAGTGAGGAAATGGTTGCTTGGCGGGTGAGCGTGAGATGGCTTGAGACCCATGCGTGAGACTTGGTAGGTCTGATCATGGAGCTACAAGATCTGAATAAGATGCAAAGACATTGGTAAGGGAAAGAAAACTATATCCTCCCTCAGACCATACTTTCTCCCTTCCCTCATTCGCTTGTACCTTTATTGCCCATCTTCCGCAACGCCAATCTGTGTAATTTTCTCACGTTTAATGTTTCTGATTCTATTAAAGGCATAATTTACAATTTGCGGATGAAACAAAACAAAACAGCATTAGTGCTTCAAAACAGTTTTAAAATGTGAGTTAGGTATAGAAACAACCAATGTAAACATGTGAACCAGTATAATAGATGTTAAATGTTGTTGAATATACAAAATGTGAACAACAGTTATCATTAAAATGTTTCCAGACTAAGCCATCTACAGTTATGGTTTAATGAGAAGAATAGTGATATCCCCTTGTATTTTAGGCTTTATTGCAGAAAAAAAAAGATATATGAAAAGATGTTTTGTGATACAACTGATCTACACATGTGCATCAAGAGTGATATCTTGAACATTTTTTTAATCACTACTCCCAAAGGTACAAAGAACCTTTAAAACATACGTTTTATCTCACTTCCCTGGTCAAACTAGGCAGAGGTCACCAGTTTGCTCGTTTGTATGCTTTTTAAACAAAAGAGCTCACAACAGCGAAAACAAACACAGGAACTTAAACGCTGCTTCATTTTGAGAAAGACAAAGTCGCGTGATGGTAAATCAAGAGTCACCTTGAAATGACTTTGTCAAACTGTAAATCTCGACACCTCTTGCCGCAAATTTACTTTCAAAGGGTAAATTGGAACGAGAGAGAGAGAGAGAGAGAGAAAGAGAAGAGAAAGTGGTCTCGCAATAACTGCACGCTAATCAATCAGCGAGATCTTCATTCCGATGACCTTTGACCCTAACTATTCCCACCCCTCGTCCCTCGCTTGTCACGTGACCGAGGCCATTTGGTTGCAAGGTGATTTACGGAGCACCCCCTGCGAGAGGGCGACTCGCGAGAAAGATGCCGTGTTATTATGGTTGTTGTTTTTTACTTTCATGTTTCTGTCGATAAGTGTGGTGCATGGCGTAGTCGAATTCATGCAATCATTCAGAAGATTAATAGATTTACTGTCACTTTTTTCTTTAATTTTCTCTCATTTCCTGACAGCTTTGATATTCAGTTCGATCCTATTTGATCTATGTTGTTTGCTTGTTTGTTTATTTGTTTTTGTCCTTCAGTATGACTGCGTATTTGCATCTAACAGCTCTTTGATTTGCCATCCTCCCTTTAACCATTTGGAATACAAAGTCCATGTATAATTCCTTTTGGTTTTCTTTGACAATTCTTCGTAATTATAAGGATCTGCATTCGTCATAAAGATGAGAGTGCCCAGAGCTGGTAAGAAGGAGGCAGGATATAATAGGTTTGTGGAACAGGACCTCCACCAAGATCGTCACCAAATGCATACAATGTTATAGAGTACACATTCATACACCTGTTAACATAACAGGCACATTTTCCCAATTCGCACACGTTCAAAAAACGCAAAAAAAAAATGCCAATCCCAGTTTGTTTGTTTGTTTGTTTGTTTGTTTGTTTGTTTGTTTGTTTGTATGTTTCTTTCTTTCTTTCTTTCTTCTTTCTTCCTTTCTTTCTTTTCTTTCTTTGTTCATTTTGGCGCTCTCATTGACAACTACAAACTTAAAGGCAAAAGAAAAAAAATCGCGATCTAAATCGCACAAGCTCTTAGAGAAAATCGCGACACAAATCGCACCAGTTCGTACAGGTTCTCATTGCGCTTTATACCAACAATCAACTATACATAAGACAGATACACAGGAACAGAAGAGCAATCAAATCATATTAGAAATACAAGTAAGGCATGGACGATAAAACGGTTCTTTTCTTCTAAACGTATGGCTCAATGTGCTCGGTTGATACTGCCTGCTGATGCTGACAATATCTAGTCAATAAGTACGCTTAAAGTTTTTGATTTAAATTCATTCGTTGCGGAAAATGTTACTTTTTTGTTATTTTGTTATTATTTGATCCGGTTATCTACCTATTTATTTTGATGGTGGTCTCTTACTATTTTGCATACGTTTTGCACGAGTTTCAAATACCAAAGAGTTCAGCCGACTTACATGCAGTATGTGATTATGTAGCAACTGCTGCGTAATATCTGTTGTCACAATGCCAATGTGTGTAGGTCATGTCATTGTTATTATTTGAGATCATGATGATTTGCGATTAAATTCAGAACTCGAATAAACTTCTTTAAAGCCCTTCAAACGAATAACACTTGATTCCTTTACTTTGAACTGGAGGCGCAATCAAGATGGACTTTAAATATTGATCACATCTTTCGCAAAGGTATTCAAGCACTTTATTAACAATCAATAACGACTTATGCATGAATAAAAAAAAATATATTATATCCTTCCGGGTAATCTAATAAAAACTATCTCTCACGTTGTTATGCAAATGAAGTGTGATTGTGCAGAAACCATGACACACGGTGATAGGTCGTAAAATGAAGGAGTTTCTACACAACCGGTAACGTAAATCAAAACGAATCCTGGGGGTAGACGCGCTGTTCATCGTCTGTTCAGTATGCATGCATAACATTGACGCGAACATGTTGCAGCCGTCTTGATGAGGACACATACCCGATGGAGACGTCGGGGAGATTTCGGGGCCGTTCGGCGGAAGAATTATGGACCGGGAGGTGGAGCGCCACTATCCTGGCAAACACACAGGGGTGTACTTGAGGGTCATACCTTGGAAGGTTCAACGACCAGCAGGATGGGCGGGACGATCGGCCTCTCACATGCCTGCCACCACCCTCGCTGGTGGCGACACCGCCCACTTCGACAAGGAGAGAAAAAAAAATGATAACAATTAAAACAAAGCAAAACAAAACAAAAACAAAACAAAAAAGAACGCACGTATAGTCATTCGCAGTGATGACGTTGGCTGTTGCCTTCATGATAGGGTATAATGCTTTCGGTTGCTTGATCGACCTGCACAAAATAAATTTGAATGCATAACTCATCGTGATTAACCATAACTGTTTTTCTCACAAAAAAGCAATCAAATCATAAGAACGCAGTCTACCTCTGTTACATTTTCCCTTCTTTTTCTACCCCATCCCTTATGTCCCACTCCTTTTCTCTTGTTCATTTTTTTTTCTTCCTGTCATACATTTTTCTCTTACTCCCCCTCTCTCTCTTTCAATATCTTTTTGTATCTCTTGTAGAAATGTTCTCTCTCATATATCACAGCAGAGTTAGGGGATATATGCCTATAGTGTGGGGGTGGGGAGGGGATAGGACTGGTGACAAGATGTATGATATTGGAAATGCACAAGAGTCTAATTCTCCTTGTCACGTGAAGAGAATGGCCACAGGTTAAAAAAAAAAGAATGATAATAACTTAACAATTCTCTGGCAAACTTAAGTGAGACATTCTTCAGAACTTTAGAACGATTATGACAGATTACCATGATGAACAGAATTCATAGTGTTCAGCGTGACTTTTAATACGGTGGTGTGGTTTGGTTAGGTATATGCCTACACTATAAATCGACAAACTTCCATTTTTAAAAATCAATTAGTATTTTTTTTCCTTTTGCTATGGGGAAGGGGTCTCTATGCATACAAATAATCTCCCTGGCTTTTAAGATTCCTATCGATCATATTCAATATTGGTATGAGTGAGAGAGTCACAACTCATGCACGTAAAATCTCTCGATTCATTCATTCATCGCAAAGAGAGCAGGGTGTTTAAACCGGCGAAAGGGTCCCTTCTCACATCCATCTGGACCCCATGGAAGACCAGGTAGTGTAGCTGAATGTGAGCTATCCAGCCATCTTCTCACATGGAAAATGAAACAAACTAACAAACAGACAATAAACAAACAAACCGTCGTATCGCGGAAAAGTTCACACGTCACCACTGATATTACCCACAAAAATAGAAAAAAGGGGCGAATGATGCTGACCCCTATCTACTATGGTGGTTTGTCCGCGTGACTTGCAACAGTCAGCAAGAGGTATCAACCATCCAGGCACATTTTGCCATACGAAAAGCAGAAAAAGAACCTCGGGTGATAATGCAAAGGGAAATTGAGTTGCCTCTTAAACTAGTTCAAATCATTCCAATCCATTTCTGTGTTTCTATCGAAAACACATAAAGTTATAGGGTGGGAATTGTATTGCATTTCGTGAGTAATAGAGTGTTGTCTGTGTTGATATATTGCAAAACAACGTCATCTTTACTGTTTAACCTAAGAAATTATGAGTATGAGATATGCCACTGAGATTTAAATCCAGAATAATTCGACTAAAGGAAATCTGCCAAAGCAATCCATTGAATTAAGCGTATTCAAACATGATATGCTGAATAAAAGAGAAATGAAAATCTATAGATGAAATCAAGAAGAAGTTTTCACAATGTTCAATGACAGATAAAGCAGTAAAAAAAACTAGTGACATGCACACAACCACTGCGCCGTGGTAGAAATATTCCACAGATATTCACGATGTTGCACGTTTACATGAATCAGCTAAGTTCTTTCAAAATATTAAGCACAATTAAGATGGAAGTCAGCAAATGCAATTATCGCGCTTATGCCGGCACATCGACCGTTGGTGTCTTATTCTTTATAGGTTGTAAATCTTCTTTCTGTTGAAATAACAATGTGTTTTATATTAGCTGCATTATTTTTAACATTTGCACCTAATTAAGCTTACCTAGATTTAGTTACACATATTGGTCATGTATTGATTGGTCCAAGTGTTACAAGCTCTGCTCTTCAGTGGGTCACTCTTTTCCACCATCAAAATATTTTTTAACTTTCCTGTTGACCTTGCAAAAACAAATGCATCATTCTATCATTACTGAACTCATTTGTTGTAGTCTTTTGTACTAAACCTATTCCATATAAATGGTTAAAACAATAGGATTTGTTTAATTTGAGCTTTGTATCATGTCTGACCCTCTTGTTGGATGCAAAAAAAAAGAACACTCATTGATTGGTAAATTTTCATGATGGTGTAGGTATAAAACATGCTTTTATTAAAATAATTCAATTATTTGGACATTGATGAGCATTACAGTCCTCTCTGATTTGATTTCGTGGGTTTATATCTGTTATTACTACAATAATGACATATCTGTACAATTCAAAGACCCTCCTTTGCTATTCGTTTTTTTTTTTCCATTTGTATACAATCCTAAACATGCTAAAGGAAGAGTAACCTGTGATAGTGCCAAAACGATCAAGCTTATAAACGAAGACAGTTAAAACTAAAAAAGGAATTATATACAACAACAACATCGCGATAACTCGAGGGTACAAGTTGTCCGGCTTTATCTTCTCCTTTATCAAAGGATGATCCCTGTAAGTAAACAAAGGAGACAATCAGAAGTAGTGTCGGGATGAGCCCGATAACCAGAGGATGTGGAGTAGGAAGTTCGTGAATCATAAATCAAAGGAAGCGATCAATATTTTGTGGACTGAACCGACACAAAAGAAGGATTACCGCGAATGCCAAACCGTAACGTTGGTTACTAGTACGAAACGATATACTAGTACGCCGTGTGATCAGCACTGTGCAATCATTATACAGTGAACACTTCTGAATACCTGCTCATACACAACACTGATATTGCGGTATTTGCTATGCACTCATGTAATCCGGTCTGTCAGATGTATTTCGTGGCATCCCGTATTTCCGTTGCAAGTTAATTGTGGTCATCTGGAATGGAACTATATCACTTTTTTTTTTTTGTTTCAAGTTCAACAGTTCAAAAGTTCAACAGTTCAAGCACAGTAAAGCATAAACAATCAATATGACATATCTTGCGAATTAAAGATTTGCACATACAATTGTCTCTTTCACTCAATGTTGTCAACATTCTACGGGCCAAAATGCAGTGTGACTATACTCTGAATGACTGATTACGTCAGTCTTATAATCGACAGGTATTGATTTGTTTAAAGACATATTGTATAACAACAAAAGGGAATGCCCTTTTATGTTCATATCTTTCCGTTAACAATTCAGTTTCACTATCATATCCTGTAATCACGATTATGGTATACTCCCTTGAAAAAAACAAACAAACAAACGAACAATAACTATGTACGTGTGAATGAACACGATTATGTTGCTGAATTTTTCCTTATGCTTATAATTATCAATACTACTCCCTAGTATCTTTCAATGTATTTAAATCCATCTCTCCTTTTAATTGCGTTTTTATTAATTGTCAGTTATTGTTGTTCAGTTCAGTTTCATTTATTTTTCCATCCGTCACCCAACAAAAAGTACAACAAAATACAAAGTATGCATTCCACCATAACATTATTTGATCAGTTGTTGTTTGTTGATCGGTTCAACAGTTGTTGCTATTTAATCAGTTGTTGTTGTTGATAGTGTTGTTGTTTCACTATGTTCTATTGCAGCATAAGTTATCCCATGTCCTGGTGCCACTAATTTCGGTAAAAATCAACATAGAATAAAAAAAGAATGAAATCAAAATCAAAATCTTTCGAAAAGTTGGATTGCATTGGTGTGATATTATGTTATGATATAGGCCTAGCTGATCTTGGCAGCATATGATGCCTCAGTCGATCGTTACCATAACCGCTCATTGTTAATGCTAGATTAATTTTTATCTCTACACATCTTGAATTAATGTTCCTGATTCCTTTTGTTTTATTTAGCAAAAAGATTGAAGTATGGAAAATATGGAGAGATAGAAGTAGGTGGACGGTAGAAGCTGCAGTAATATGCAAAATGTGTTTTTCACAGTATCAGCGGCAACAGAAGCAAAAGTAGGGACAAACACAGCTATAGTAATTATTGTTGGTAGCAGAAAGATAGTCTGCTAAACAACGATGTTACTCTTTTAATGATTGTCATTAGTTTACATGCTGTCGTGATAACCAAATCCATCAGAAACATGTGGTAAAGCAAAACTGATAGACGTATCGCTTCAATGCCTTCATATATACGTAGTGTTGCAGCTGAGTGCAATCCTCCTTAAGTGTTGGTGACATTGTATAAACAGCCGTGAAAGTATAATGCAGGACATACATGTAGGCATGTACATGTGGTCATTAGCGCTATATGACCTTACACAGTTGGAAGTGGTGTTACGACACGCAACCACTGCAAGGGGAAAGAAATCTTCATGAAAGTACTGTCATATTTCTGGGGTTTAATTTACCAAGGGCAAATTTATATGGGGATTACCTTTAAAACCACAAAGCTGATATTTCGAAATCACGGAGAAGAAGACATTAAGTAGTAAGAAAAAATTGACCTTGACCGCAAAACCTATTGTCATTATTATCAACACCTATGACCCAGGTATACCACTGACCCCTGTAATTAAACCCATGACGTCATCATTTTATGACTTCTTCCGGAAGCTATATTGTTTCAGCTCACCTTGTTATTGTTTCTCTTTCGGGAGGGCATGAAATGAAAAAAAAAAAAAAATGTCTCCGCCGTTCAACCAACTTCCATCGTTTCCGCCATTTTGACTGGTTCCGTCTATCTTAGTCGCAAGCTCTCTGTCGGTCATATCAATTTTATCTAGAAGTGTGTCCCGTTTCAAGGTAAACTTCTAAATTGAGCCCCTTGGTAATACAGAATATACAGAGAAAATTAAACAGGAAATGAAGAAGTACTGATAAGTGTCTGGTTTCTTTGTCTGTGGCAGAAAGGTAGCGGCGACAACACCTGCTTACCTGAGAAAACGGATGAAAAAGAGACTAAAACATAGCGCCCATATTTGCCAATAGATGCCTATTGGTGTGTGTGACTGCAGCTACTGGTCTTCACCGACTGACCCGCAAGAGTAAGTGTTGCCCAGGCCAAGAAGAAACAATGTTGTCTTTTTGTTATGCTTTATGTCTGCTTTCGTCTCTTCGTCTTCCTGACTTGATTGGGTCTATGGGGACAGGTGTCAATGTGGGCCATGGACGCGTGCCATCTCCCCTCCGTCTTCTACGCGCCTGTATTGCAGCGGCCCACGTGTAGTCCGACGTACTTGTTTGTTTGTTTGTTTGTTTGTTTTCAATCACAGCAATAATACACAGAATAATTGAATTAAAAAAAAAATCATAATGACATGCACCATTTATATCAATATTATGATTTGACTACTACAATATTCTCAGAGTTTGATTTGCAGTTATGTTCGTCAGATTTAGCTTTGTATTATTTTCTAAAGTGAGATTTGGACACAATATGGATAATGGAATTGCACATGGACTACAAAAAAAAAAAAAGAATTCTGATTTCAAAAAGCATAATAATATTGTATTTTGCCTTCATCAGAATTGAAACTTTCAAAATAGTATGATCATTCTTAAATGCAATTGATAATTTCCTTTTGCATTTTGGCTCACAGGAATTTCTGTTGTTTTTTAATGCTGTTTCTGTTTTGTAAATCAACATGATCGATACAGAACTGAATGTTTTCATAATGAGGCATTGTGTTAGTATAAGTGTGTGTGTGTGTGTGTGTGTGTGTGTGTGTGTGTGTGTGTGTGTGTCTATGTGTGTGCACGCCTCTGTGTGTGTACTAGTTCGGTCATGATAGTGACGTATCTCATAAAATGTGTAGTGTTGTCATGACGTCGTAAAATCATTGCTTCCACCCGGAGGTGTTGCTGTCTAGCACGTAATATCATTTTGTTTGCTGACGAACATGTTGGTGTGTTGTTGTCATTGTTCTTTGTTCACGTTTGTAAAACATAATCTTAGTGATGAAACGATTATGCTCCGTTAGATATGCTGGAATGAAACGAGGTGAACATCAATATCACCACCTTAACAATATTATTATCGCTGTCGTTGTGCTAACGATGCTAAAACTATGATTATAATGAATAAAAATCTTTACTACAGTCACTATCATTTTATATAGCTGTTATCAATTGCGGCTGCTGTGGTTGTTATCATCACTTGCCTTGTTACTAGCACACGCGTTGGTGTTGTCATTATAGGGTAGACATTATCTGGTATTAAAAGTAATAAATTAGAGTATTGCTATTTCAATCATCGTTGTTATTCATGATTTCCAAATTAAATTGTGATTCAGGCTAAAATTCACACTGCGACATAAACTAAGATCCGTTTTCATGCAACTCTGCCGTTATTACAGTTTATCCGCCTGCCATAATATGAAGATGTTGCAATGTTGTAGAAACTTTACATTAAAATGATTGTGTTACCACGCGCTATATCATACGCTCTAGTTAATGATAGCATACATATAGTTATGATGGTACGATTGTATTATCGTTTTGATATTTCTATGCAGTTTAAACATAATCCTCTCACTTGTCATAAGCATGTGGGAAGAAAATGACAGTGACCTTTCTAATTTCAAGAGTTTTATCGCAAGGTGAGCTAACTCCATTCTTCTTAGGTGCTTCTACTTGGAACTTAAAGCTCCTGTGAAAAAAGAAAAGAATAAATAATGATATAATAATAATAATAAAATAAAATAAAATTATGAGAAACTAGGGGATATTTTTCATCTTAACTTTTAAAATACCAATTGTTATGTTACAAGTGAGGTATCACTAAAAAGGTATTATATCGCTCTATCTGATAATGATCTTTTATCTTTTAAAAGTGGCGCTTTGTCCATATTGGGATGAATCTCTAAAGTTAAAGGCCTCATTAAGAATGTGTTAAAGGGATGATACAGTTTTGGTGGAGATGAGAATTGGGCTTTTAACTTTTTGCGAGATACCAAGATAACACTTATGATGTAGTACAGAACATGCCATTTTAAGACGAATTCAAAGTTTATTTGATGAAAATCTGGTTTGGAATGACTGAAACATCCAAAAAACAATGTAAAATAAAGCGATCGTAATCAAGTGTGGGTTCAACACTTTATTAGAATCGCTCTTTTTTGGATATCTCAGCCATTTCAAAACCAATTTTCATCAAATAAACGTTGAATTCCTCATAGAATTACATGCTCTTTCATATTTCACAAGAGGTTTCTCATTATCTCACCAAAAAAATGTTAGAAACCTGAAATTAGATCTGAACCAAAACTATACGATCCCTTTAACATTCTTGAAGGATCGAAGTTTAAATATTTTTTTCTTGTTCAAATTAATGTGTTATATTTTCCATCTTATTTAGGAAGATGAAGATAGGTCTTTGAATTCCAGAGCAGTGTAATGTAACAGCTGTGACATCATAACTTGTATAGCGCCATCTCTTGATCTTTCCAAAATTACAAGAGTAACTGCATTTGATTTTGATGGTATTTGGAGAGAGGGAAGCGAGTACCAACGTGATACGAAATGAAAAGGTTATACTGCCTCTGTGAAGGGATATGTAAAACATTATTATTGTTGTTGCTGCTTTTGTTGTTGTTGTTGTTGTTGGTTGGTAATTATTCAGACTATGATTTTAATCGTGGCGCAAATTGTAATAGACATAAATGGAAGTTTCAAGATCAGCTACTGTAAAAAGCCAATTATGGCGTCCGTAGCGGATCGCACAACATTGGGAACCCAGCAATAGGGATTTTATTGGCAAATCAGATTGCGTTTGGGTCAAGTTCAGCTTAACACGTTCCAAAATGGTACGTGCAAGCATGTGCGTGAGAGAGTAAAGTGAGCGTCAGTTCCCATGATTGTGTTGGTGTATCTGTTTCTGCTTAAATGTGTTTAATACATACACACAGATACAAATGTTTGCTACTCATTTTCACATGCATTGTGTTATTTTACGTTTCTGTTATTTTGTATTTACGTTATTTGTGTGTTATTTTGTTAATTTGCGTCTTTGCAATTATCACATAATTATACATTGTACACAATTTCTTTGTTTATCTGATGGAATTGAAAATCAGTTTGAACTTTGAACTTTGAATATGTTGCCCGGAAGATGAATCTTAAGGCAATAAAACATTAGACATACCTATAATTACGAGGTTCATTTCATTGGCTTCGATTCTTTTTCTTCCCTGTTCTTTATCTTTTTTATTTTTCAAGTGTAAGTGTGGAAACTTGGACTACTTCTGGTCGGAAGTAGTCTGATTAAGCCTTGGAGGAATTGGTGATTGTATGTTAAGTCTCATATAACCAATTTGTAATATCTATAAAGTGAAGCTCTTATAGATTTGTTTTCTTTGAAACGTATTTTATTTACTAAATGCTTACTTATATATTTCTATTAGTTAATTCGAGCGCAACAATATTCACAATGAAGAATGGTATAGATGTCAGAGTACGTCCTTTGAAGGCAAATGTGATACTCAAGAAGGAAGCAAGATTGCTCTGAATATTCTAGAGCAGCGAGTGACGAAGAAAGAAAGAAAGAAAGAAAGAAAGGAAGAAAGAAAGAGAGAGAGAGAAACTAGAGGAGAAGTGACATCATTATCAACGGTTAAATAAAAAAAAAACATAAAATCAAAAAATCATCTAAATGGCAACAATAACTTCATTATAAACAGGTGCTTGTTGAGTAAAGTAAGACAGATTGTGTCCCTGTAAACAGAAACTATTACTATCAAATCTTGACTGGCATAGACATCTCGGACAACTGGTTACTGATATTTGGTGAAAATAAAATGGCAGAGCGCTCTGTGAGCAAAAAAAAAATCAAACAAATTAAAAAAACGGTCTTAACATAGTGTGGAAATGATTGGTATTGATAGCAAAACAAAACTAAGTTTTCGAAGACGGATGTAAATGAGGAAAGAGACGATATCAATACATTGTAATATCTATCTATCTATCTATCTATCTATCTATCTATCTTTCTATCTATCTATTTATCAATCTGCCTATCTTTATATAATTAGATAGATTGATAGATATAGATATAGATATAGATATTTCTCTTTTTTTACTTATATACTGTATGGGTAATCCGAATTCAGGATATAAGTTTGAATAATTATATGACTACGTGTCACAAAAACTACAAACGAAGTTGCACAGCTTGATTTTCCAGAAGGCTTATAGGCATTATTTACCATTTGCAGATGAAACAAAAAAAAACCAGCTTTAGTGCCTCAAAATAGTTATAAAATGAGACTTAGAATAGAAACAACCAATGTAAAAATGTTAATCACTATGATCAATTAAATATACAAAATGAGATTAATAGTAATAATAGAATTGATTTTAGAATAAATCAACAACAGTTATGATTTGAGGAAAAATAGTCATATCTCCTTATACTTTAGGCTTTCTTGCGAAATTCTATTGTGGTAGGATGTTTTCTGATACAACTGACCTATACATAATATGCATCAAAAGTGATAACTCGAACTTATTTATTTATTTTTTTTTTAATCACTGCTCCCAATGGGAAACAGTACCGTTAAAAACAAATGTGTGGGGTGTGCTTGTTTGTAAGTTTGTTTGTTTTTTTTTTTCGGCATGGTCCGTTTTCAGTTTGTCTAATCTAAGACAATTTCCTTTCATTTTCTTTGATTGAAGTTTGGATTTATGGACAGAGATATGAGAAATTTTGTAATTATATATTTGGTTACGATAATGTAAGTGCTCTGTTCTTAGTAGTTTAGACTTTTTAGATACTCAAGGATGAAAATGAAAACGTTTCTGAATAATCTGAAATTTATTTTTAGTGATTGTTAAAATTGTGCATACATTATTTGGCTTGTGAGCCAATACAATGCAATAGAACGTTTCCTTCAATGTCCATATTTTTCTTTTCTCATAGCTGCTTTCCAGAGGTTAGTGTTGTGCAATTTCTTTTAGCGGGTTTGAAACATTAAACATGACCCAACTTCTATATTATTTAGGTTGAAAACCACATCTTTTAGTATTTGATGAAAACTATACAAGTCACGTTTGGTGATTTTAGGTCTTTTTTGTGATTCAAGGTCACATTTTGAAATATGACTTTCACTGTGGTCATTAATTATGCAAGGGATAGACATCCAACTAGACAAGGCAATTACATTTACGGGTAAAAGGAAATGACAGAAACCACAAAAATTTGTTTTTAAAAATAACATTTCAAAAAATTTAATCGGCCAGGGGCTTCCCCTTTCACAAAATCGAGTGCTTAACCACTGAAACACAACTGTTTCGAATTCAAAAGTCAACACTCACTCTCCGTGGTGTTCATTTTCATTCTGCGTAAGTGCAATCTCTGGCAATACGCCATGGAATCGTAAAGACGTGTAGACATTCATAAATTATGACCTTCTTTTTTTCTTAATAGATGATGATGATTCATTACAGTACAGCACCCCCTTTCTTAAGAGGGCAAGGGGGTGGTTTGGTTTCATTACGAATTCTCTTTATTTTATCTTATTTTTATGTAAATACATCTGAAAACAAGTATTTCTATCGCTTAGTATTTCTTTGATTTTTTTTTTACAGAATCTTTATTTAACCATGTGTTTCGGCAGAAAAAAAAAAGTTTCCTTTTTTCTTACTGTTGAATACAAGCTGAACTGACATCCCTTTGTACTCATTTTCTTAAGTTTTAAGCTTAAAACCTGGTAGTCGCAAATATAATCCCTATGCAACCATCCTGAAGGTGTGAAATAGTTGGACAAGTCTGGCGGTGCAGCAAGAGTGTTAAAAGAGCTCTCCGCTTATACACACACGTTAGCTAGCACTAACACACACATACACACATTTCTTCTTTTTTTTTTTACAGTTTTTCGTTCATTTCAATTGAGATTATATAAGGACAGTAATCTAAACTGGTATTTACGTACAACATAACAAAATGTTCGCCTGGTCTGAACGCTGTTCAGTGTTTAAAAAAAAAATAATATTTCCTTCATGTGCATTTTCCGTTTTACACGCAGTCATGGTGACAGTAGAGGTAAAATTAAGGGTTGACAATAAACACATACTGCTCATTTCTGCCCCCGGATTTTGCTTAATTGATAACCAATGAAATGAAAATGCAGTTGTACAATGAAATAGAGTGGAATCACTAAACAAACTGACCAAACTAGAATCCCCCCCCCCCCTTGGCTCTCTGAGTCAAAAAGCCCACGAGTCTTACAGCCCACGAGTCATACATCTCATGAGCTCAACTCTAGGAAAAGAAAGCCCATCAGTCCGACACTAGGGAAAGAAGACCCACGAGTTTGGACACAAGGCCAAAAAAAAAAAAAAAAAAAAAAATAACCAACACACCGATCAACCGTATTAAACAATACAAATTGCTGAATTATGCATAATGATCTTTCAAAAAAGAAGAAGAAAAAGAAGAAGAAGGAGAAACAGAAAGCCACGGAAGGGTGCCTACATACTAAGACAAGTCATCCCATCCCAAATGACCCCAGATAAACAGATACATGATGACCTACGAGTCTGTGACGGTGGGGAGGAATTCAAACTTAAAGGACAAGTTCACCTTCATTAACATAAGGATTGAGAGAATGTAGCAATATTGGTAGAACACATCATTGCAAGTTTGAGGAAAATCGGACAATCCGTTCAAAAGTTATGAATTTTTGAAGTTTTTGTGCAGTCACCGCTGGATGAGAAGACTACTGCAGTGTATGATGTCACATGCGTACAACAATATAAGGAAAATATAAAGAGAATTGCACAAAATTTCATCTTTTGAAAAAAGACATTCCCTCGACTCGTTAGTGACATATGTTATGGGTAATATCATTCCCATTGCCTTTAGAAAGAGGCAAGTCAAGTGCTCTTTTATTATGCGAAAAAAGTGAAAATATGTTGAATTTTCTTTACATTTTCTTTATACTGTTGTACTCATATGACATCACGAGCCTTAGTAGTCTCCTCAACCAGCGGTTCCAACACAAAAATTTTAAAAATTCAAAACTTTTGCATCGATTGTCCAATTTTCCTCAAACTTTGACTAATGTGTTCTACTAATATTGCTGCATTCTCTCAATCCTTATGTGTATGAAGGTGGACTTGTCCTTTAAGAGCTTTATGATTTCTTTTTTTTTTCCAAATTCAGATTTGTTCCCTGAGAAGTCCCGTGCATTGCAAATTACGGAATGGATCAATGGGAACAATATGAAATCTCGAGAAAGAAATATAGGATTATTAAAGGTAAAATTACACTCAGGGATTATTATGTTGATTTTAGGCTTATTCATTATATATCAGAGAACACATTCAGGTAACCCATTTGAACCTTTGAAGTTTAACTGAAATATGCCTCTATGCAATTTTATGCAACAAATTTATATATATATATATATATATATATATATATATATATATGTGTGTGTGTGTGTGTGTGTGTGTGTGTGTGTGCGTGTGTGTATTTTATCATATTATATATACATATAATTTACATATATATATATATATATATATTATGTATATATATATATGTGTGTGTGTGTGTGTGTGTGTAGTTATATATGTGTATGTGTGTAAATTATCATTACAATGATCATGTTTATCGTTCATTATCTTGATTTATTCTACCTTCGATGTTTCGAAATGTTCACACTTCTGTTACCAAAGTGAGCCCAATTTTCCTGGTTGCTTTTGAAATTACTCTGATGAAGAAAATAGAAGCACATGACCCAAAGTGAGGCCAAACATCAAAACAAAACGAGGACCCGAGTTCTCATCACTTCAAGTCACTTCGCTCTCCGATTCAGCCAAAGCAAATACACTCCCAATTTATGATGGTGTCAGAGAACATAGAATTATGTTTGCACGCTACAGCTCAAATATTATCGTAGTGACAATGATGACTGCAAATAATACCAGCAAAAGTGACTTGTTCCTGGTCCTGAGGACCGATTGCGACTTCCCCTCTGGTCTCGCCGGTCTCCAGGCGACCGGATTGCGTAACGCTTCTCCTCCCGAATCCGGGTTTTCAAGTCCCATTGCATTTCTGCTCGGTCTGTTTAATGTAGTTTTGGTTTATCTGTTTTCTTTTTTTTTTCCCTTTCTCCACCAGTTTGTAGGAGTTTGATGGGGAAGTACAGATACCAGGGATGACTGTTTTGTTGCCTCAAAGTCGGAAATCGGAATATTTTCTTTGGAAACATACTGCGTCAAATTGTTTTTCAACAAGATGTTACGCGACACCGGGTATACATGTATAACGTCTGGCTGGCATTGTGAGAGGAATGAAAGAGACAGAGGGTGAGATCGTGGAGCTACGAGGTGAGATAAAAGAAATTCAGCTGCCGGTAGAGCAATAACAAGGAATATAACTGCTGAATTTACATCATCCGTTCATAAAATACATGTACACTCACAGACACAGACACACATTATAATACACCAGATTAAATACATGATTTGATAGATAGATATATATATAGATAGATAGTTGGATAGATCAACAGATAGATAGATAGATAGATAGATAGATAGATAGATAGATAGATAGATAGATAGATAGATAGATTGATTGATTGATAGATGGATAGATAGATTGATTGATAGATGGATAGATAGATAGATAGGTAGATAGATTGATAGATGGATAGATAGATAGGTAGATAGATGGATAGATTGATAGATAGATAGATAGATAGATAGATTGATAGATGGATAGATAGATAGATAGATAGATTGATAGATAGATAGATATATAGATAGATAGGTAGATAGATTGATAGATGGATAGATAGATAGATAGATGGATAGATGGATAGATAGATAGACAGATAGGTAGATTGATTGATCGATTCATACACAGATAAATAATTTTTTACGTACCTCAAATAATGTATAATGTGTAGTGTTCTTAACACGTTTAAATAACAAAATGCACGACCACGTATACATCTCAGTGGATGTTCATGCCTGGAACAATAAGAACTCACATGAATATAAGAATAGCAAGGACCAAAAGCAAAAACACGTTTGTTGTTCTTTCTGCAATGACACACCTACACCCACACAAAGCACACACGCATAGGCCACAATGTACAAAAATAAGCCGGTAGTTAGTGTAGATATTGTATTTCTTACTATTTTAAAGAAACTAGCAAGAGGTGTAGATGCCACCAACTGCACGATCCTAGTGGTTTTATTTTTTTTTTTCAAATCAAATTATTCAAAATTACTCAAACAAACTCAAAACATTCAACCATAGTCTCCTTTTTCTTTTTCTTAACATTTCTCTCATAAAGGTTTACACAAACAAATGTTGGAGTGACTGCCACTTTAGTTGTTGAGAGTACCCATACAGAATAAATATATCTCTCATCTGCATAATATTCAATATTTTTTTTTTCTTCATAGAATTAAACCTAGGGACTTTGTTTTTTAACTTTTGTACAAACAGTTGTTGCTTAATCAAAATCACAACACAATTTAGAGCATCATTTCTCTTTTCTTTAAAACCAAAAATGATATTTTCCAGACTAAATTTTATCTGTGCTCTAGAACCTTCATTTATCCATTTTTCAGTTTCATTCCAGATTGACTTACTAGTTTCACATTCATAAAAGAAATGTGCAATATCTTCCAACTCTTCTTTACAAAACGAATATTTATTACTAATGATTTTTTTTCATCTTGTACAGTTGCTTATTTAAAAACAAAATCTTATTTACTATTTTATACTGAAAATATCTCGACCCAATGTCCACAGTAAAACAAAATATCATGATATGATACTTTTCCATTTCGACAGTTTCAGAGGGACTATCTAAATGTCGTTCCCAATTAGAACATTTCAAAGGTAAACATTTTGTGCAACAAGATAACCCCAGCTGAGAAATCACATGGTCCATCATACGGATCCTGATCTTATCATTAATGACATCAGGCAACGGGTTCGCACATGCTTAAATACTCACACCCTAAAACACACCATCACAGACACATACACCCACACAACACTCACACATACAATTAAACACAAACACACAGAAACACACACACACACACACACACACACACACACACATTTGCGTGTATACACCCCTAAGATCTGTTTTGTAGTGTGTGTTACTTGTACATGGACTTCTCTGCCAGTTTTCGATGCACGGAATTGAGTACATCACTATCGAACAAAGCAAACAAACAAGCAAATAAACAAATCAGGAGAGAGAGAGAAAGAACAAAAAACAAACAAACAGAAAATATACATCACATAAGCAATTATACAATCTGTCATTGATGCGAATCAATAATGTTGATGGCCAGTGATATAATTGTGTGACCGTAAGATGACACCAACAATTAAAACGTCGTTCGGTAACTCATTGTGGATGCAAATCTCCTGGACTACTGACTAAGAAAGGAAAGAAAGAATTTAAAATCTGACTATATGTCCTCTGTAGTATGCAATTAAAGCCTAGCATTAATGTTGATTCTTAAATATCATTAGCATAATATTTCATTATTGTTGTCATCGATATTAAAGCAATGTTCATAATCATGATTATTATTATCCTTGTCGTCATTATGTTCACGCCGTTGTTAGCGTCGTCAGAGCAACATGAAAATTGGCATCATGGGCAGTTATAACAAAACGGATGAGGTTAAATTCACTATAAATATCTCTGTCATTATTTTCTTGTGAGCCAAGGAGCCTGACGCACATTTTTATACTGCCTTTACTATTTATAATATACGTAAAAAATACGTTAAAAAAATGGCTGCTGAAAACTGCTTATCAAATATAGCAGTGAGCCAATGGAGTAAAATGAAGTCAGGGTCAATTTTGCTTCTGACGAAAATTCTGCTGGGATCGAAAGTTCGGGTCACGTTTAACTCTATTATACATGATATTACACTGTAGGATTTTATACTGTATATGTACAATGATGATACAGAAACCAATAAATCAAATCAAATCAAATCAAAAGGATCGACAGTTTTTTTTTTCTTTTTTCTTTTTCTTTTTTTTACACCGTGCAGTTAGCACTGTCAACTTCATTCCATTCATATCTTTGCGTTCCTTTTTCCGTTCTTGAGGTTTGTTTGTTTCAATACGGTTAAAAAACATTATCAGCTTCAGGGCTGTTTTTCAGTAAGTCCGTATATGAATTTACAGAATACAAAAACAACACAATGTGATACAGGAAAGAATGTAACACTCACATCACGAGAAAAACAAAATATTGGCAAAACAACAACAACAACATCAGCAACAACAGCAGAGGCTAACTAAAGTAAAACAAAAGTCATAATATATAGAAAAAAAAATAGAATATAATCTTTTACAATATCATAAATCATGAATTAAATCACGTGAATGGAGAGAGCAGGAAAAAGAAAGATATACCACACAATTTTTTTTTCTCTGTATAGAATGTTGATATCATTCGGTAAAGGGAAAAACAAAGAGACAATACAGATAGGAGAGAGAGAGAGAGAGAAAGAAAAGAGAAAAGAAGAAGAAGAAGAAGAAGAAGAAAATAGACAAAGAATGTCAAGACAAGTGAAAAGGTAAATGAATGAAATAAAAGAATACATATTAAAATCAAAAGAAAAATACAAGTTTTACTATATAAAAGCTATTCCCAAAATGAATTTTTGTTAATGTTGACATGGATGTAACGTACTATTACACACAAGTATATAACAACTGATGACAAACAAAACACGTAAAAAAAAAAACAACACCTATAATAATTGTTCCAAAAAAACCCAAAACAAATCGAGGTCTAAAGTCAAAATTTTGCCAAGATAATCAAAAGTTATCATGCTGTCCGCCAACCACTGAGTTCGTTAAGGTCTGTGAAATGAAGGAAATCAAGCGTGGACAGCATTCACAAAAAGGGTAGACGACCCAGAAATTAGGAAAATGAGGCAAAATTAC
Source organism: Diadema setosum (assembly GCA_033980235.1). Lineage (NCBI taxonomy): Eukaryota > Metazoa > Echinodermata > Echinoidea > Diadematoida > Diadematidae > Diadema > Diadema setosum. The sequence continues at coordinate 36,287,752 of CM067067.1, forward strand.
AACAGAAAGATCAGTGTTAAAAATTGTGTTGACCTATCTGGCATGCGCCTACCCGGCCAAAATATCTTATAAGAGTCGGGCCTTAAGAATTTTTCTGAAGGATTACCTAATGAAATCGGCATTTAGAGATAAAAAAAAAAAAGAGGAGAAAAAAAAAGTAGCTGAACAAGAAGAAGAATATATGTGGCTAACTATCAGACGTTCAGATTTCGCCGATGATCAAAGAGTCTAGGTAAACAGCACAAGAGCAGTAAGGGAAGATTGTAACAGATACAAAGATAGGTAACAAATGGTGACGACCCAATAGTCTCGCTTGGCGTCGTTGAGCAATTACGCCCTTTGTTGGGGCAGGCGACCACATAAGTGGCCGGCTGGAAGGGCTTAATGGAGGAGAGAGGGTCGTACAAAAGAAGTAATGGCGCTTAAAGAGGGATCACCTTTGTCGTATTTAACGGGATTTGGGGTTTCGAGTTCGCCCTGGCTTCTCCACTGGAGCATCTTTGTATTATTTTGAAGTTGTTCGTTGTTGTTGTTGTTGTTATTGTGGGCATTTGTGTGTGTATGTGTGTGTGTTGTGTTTGTGTGTTTGCGCGGTTGTTTATTTTATTTTGAACTCTCAAGTACCGAGTAACGTATACGGAGCCACCGCTCAATTTGCTTTATCATGAGTAAAACACGTGGGTGTAACTACAACTTAAGCCTATTTCTAGGTATCAAGGAAACATTTCTCGTCGAAGAGACGTTTTTGTGTGAAGGACACAGGAGAGGATCTAATAAAGATTCTAAAACACATTTTGTTTGATATTTCGATACAAGCACATGTCAAAATATCTGAAATATAATATATGCATACATATATTCAGGAAAGACAGGCAGACAGACAGAAAGACAGAGAAAGAGATATACAAGATTATAAGTTGTGTGTAAACTTAATCAGCTTAGTTAATAAACGTCCGAAATGTAGGTAAAGTTGTGAGTTAAACAATTAAGTGTAAGTGAACATAATACTGCTTTAACTTTTTACATCCATAAGAATGATTATTCAATCAACAAAAGTTAACTATACTATCAAAAACTCAATTACTACTTTGACTTTTATTGTTGGTGGTTCAGCGCCTATGCATAAGAATATTTCAATCAACACGTAATCAACATGATCAAGGAAGCAATGTTTCTTTGATTTTTCTTTCTTTGTCTGCTCATAATGTTGTGGGCATTTTCTTGAGTTAAACAAAACACTTTACTATATTCGAAAGAAAGTGATATCTGCGATTAAAAAAAAAAATGTTCGAAAATTAAAGTACCTTCAAATACATCCATTGCTTTACTCTTGGACAGTGTGTCTTGTTATTTCTTTTCATCACAGACAGTGCAGACCGTTAATTTTCACAGGCCATAGTCTGTCATGTTTGCTAGTCCAGTCTCCCTGCGCTTGATATGCTGGGGTGCTCCTTCGGCCGACAACTGACCCATCATGGGTTGTGTCACACATTGTGACCCCATGACGTCACTCATATGACCTTGATGCGAGTCTCTTCAGGACCTCTTAGTATCATTTGCATTCAGACTTCCTTTAATTAGTTCGCGGATTTTCGCGTGCAAGATTGACAGTGACGGAGAGAAAAAAAAAACAACAGAGAGAAACTGAGAGACAGAAAAAATTGGAGAGATAAAGGAAGAGAGAGACAGAAAGAGAGAGGAAAGATACTATAGACGTGAGGAAGAGGAAGAGCTACGTGTTGTGCTGCGTACAGCACAACTGAGTTCCTATTGGTCAGTTGCCTGTGCGCGTGTGATCGGGAGAAAAACCAAAACTATGTTGTTCCTTCATTCAGATAAATGGAGGACACTTACTGAGGCGAGGTCCAGAGTACAGAATGCTTAAACATTAACCCAAGAGTTACACAGCTTTGAATTCAAAGTTTGTTTCTACACGACAATTTATAGCATCGTTTTTCCCAAATAGTAAACATCGTTAGTGGTCGCGACAATAGACAGGAAAGAGAGTATAGTGAGCCCGTTGGCAGGCAGCGCGTGGCCACTGTTTGGTAGTATCATCGCGTCTTTAATGAGCAGGTTCTATTTCTGATCAGCAACATGAGTTCGAGTTCGTATTCCGTGAATCCGGCGTTTTTCCCGACATACCTGCACACCGGGGATCAATTCTACGCCTCTCCCGCCGGTAGCTACGAATTTTCATCTTGCGCTTTCAGCAAGAACCCCAAATCGTCCACCTACTCGACCAGCACGTCCCCGGGTCTTGTGGCCAACAACAAGTCGCCATGCACGCAGCAGCTGGGCCCAGCGGCAGCGACCTTTTACGGGGGTGGAACGTTGTCGAATTTCCAGACGACCACGGGTTATGTCGATCACGCTGTGACATCGGCGGCCTACGGGACCATTAGTCAGCCGATTTCGCCGACGAGTTCGTGGGACACGAGGATGTCGGCCACATACAACTCACAGTCGACGTGGGGAAGCACGGCGGCCGAACTCGGCGACGGCCCGTACCGCGGGCGAGTGAACGCTTTGGCAGCCGGCTCGGGGTGCTTGGTTTCAGGGGCTACGGAGCCCAATAACAACCACTGTTCACAGGTTATGTCTCCGTGCAAGTCAAACTCTGGCTACCCGTGGATGCCCGTAGCAGGTATGACAGTATCCTATTTCAGTCGTTATCATTTACTTTCTTTTTCAATTGCTCGTTGTATTAATTGACTGACCAACCTTCTATTTCCGCCTGCACTTATGCATTGTGTAGTGGATAAACTTCCGATGCTTTAAGGTGTTTTACAACAGTCGAATGTTTTAATGTAAACCACAGCATCAATAAGCATTGATTCTACAATGTCTTTATTGTGTCTGCATGATATTATTTGATGAAGAACGAAGCATCTCTGCGTCTTGACAATCAAACACATTGGTTTGTATGCGCATACCCTGCTTTCTATTTCAGATTACTGAGAGGGACTGTGATAATATTTTCATTAAATGTTCGCTAGCAAAAACATTTCTTTTTTGTTGTATGAGTCAGGGCGCTTGGCTTTGCTTGCTTTCTAGCTAGAAGTTTCAGTGTCAAAGACATCAGATATTATTTGGATAAGACAGAAGAACATCAAGAAGCTAGCTGCCAGCCTGACTTGGCAAGCTCCAATGGTATCACGTACCGAAAGCTCGACACCATGAGAGCATTATCCAAGCGATATAAGACCCTCGCGTCTATAGCACGCAATGACAATCTCACACCACTATTGGAAATCATTCATTGGCATTGCAGTTAGACACGTTTGCTGTACCTTATCCCAGAGGACGGTAGCTTTATTCAGCATAACAATGTTATAATACTCACACAACTTAATTAGAGGTCCGAGCTTGATATTGCGTGTAATGTGAAGTCGGTTAACCTTACAGCGGAAAGCGAACTTTAGTTTCGGCTTCGATCTGAGAGTGATTTCCGTTGAATATAGAAAGTACAATTCGTCAACTCGATGAACAACGGGACAAAAAAAGCCACTTAATCAGGGAGAATGAAGTGAAAAAAAGATCCGTGATAGCGGCATTTGTGCCGTTGAAAATGAAACGTTCGATGACTTTAAATTCACTCAATTTCGAGACACTTCGAGATAGGATTTTCCATTTTGAAATTCCCAGACCGTGAAATTCTCGTTTACCTGTTCATTAGGATATCACTATTTTTTACTGTATTTGTAGCATGACGCACACGTTAATACTTGATAATGGGTTCGGTATCAAAATAGGTCCAGAAAAATATTGCAAACATGCCAATGCACGATGCAAAGTGAATGTGATCAAACCTATCCACACAGTGGTGTTTATTGACATTATTGTTGATATCACATGCGTACAGCGCAAACAGAAAACATCCGAAATGTAAAACAAAGCACAAAGAAAAAAAGACAAAGCGAAGACAATGTAACGGTCATGTGAGGACTATAACTGACGGCGAATTCCTGACGAAATTGTGACGTTTGCACCTTAAAGTGCCGGATTGCACATTATTGTCGCAATCTGTGTTTAATGGTGTCATAAAAACCCGAGGCGACTATCCCTGCGAAACAGACGGGCCGCTGGGCGGCTGACAGCACGAGCCGGTCTGCTGCATTGCATCCCACCCGCGCGATCTTAGTCGGGTCAGAACAGTCATAGCAGTGCTATAAACATAATATACTTAAACTTGATCCTACTGTTACAACTGATAGATTTATTGTGGCAGTGATTGTTGTCCACATGATCCTGCATTTCGTTTGGAAGCTACGCCCAGAATTAGGTTCATTGCTGTGATTCGTAATTTTTCCTGTCATGGAAACTCTGTATGATTTGTAATTTACCATGTTCTCAACTTAGAAGTATTGTGATACCTGTATCATTGTGCAATATGCAAAATGACTGTGGGTGTTGTTTTGTTCCACGTCTTACTGTTATGTAGCAGAGGGCAGTGTATGCTATTCGTGACTTGTACGACGAAACGACCCTTTGTAAACAGCTCATTAGCAAATTATGATTAGCTAATACTAACTAAGTGCTTGAGTACTATACTAATACGATACTATAATATACTAATATAATAATTATACTAATAACAATAAGATGACAGTCATGTTCTTCTTTTTGTTTTCTTCTTGAGTTGATAGTGGCCCATATTGCCCCCTGATAAAATTACGCGAATGACAAAGTGTGATAGTAAAAGGTAATATTAATGATATTGACCACAAATTTCCATCCCCTGTGTCCCGTTACTATCGTTTCCCAAACAAGGCGAGAAATTCATGTGAACTCCTTTGGCAAAGGGGGGGGGGGGTGGTGGAGGGTGGACACTGTCTTGTTACACTGGGTCTGATGGGCCCAATAGGCCTTTACTTCTTGCAAATAATCCATATCAATCAGCATTATACAGCAATGTTCTTACTGTATCTAAATACTTAGCTACCAGAAATTAATCAAATATTGTGTTGCAATGAATTTCTTCAACTGATTGGATTTCTGGCACTGTTGTATAGAATCATAAATCATTTGTTCCAATTAATCGAGAACTCTAACATCATCAGTATTCTATCTAAATACAAGGCGTGTGCCATATAGGTCATTTCTGATTGATAGGTTTTCGGCATTTACACGTTATCACTTGCAAAGAATGAACACATTACCTTCTTTAACCATCGATGACATTAGTATCATCTCGATCACTCAGAAAAATCAGTCTCGTATTTTTTTCTTCACTGATTCGTGTTTTTTTTTTTTTTTTGGAGGGGGGGAGGGGGGGGGGTGGGGAGGATCCAGATGTTGTTGTTTACTGCTTGATTTATATATATTTTTTATTATATTGCATATAATCTAGTATCATTCAGGAAAATCAGTTTTACATTGTGTTTCTGTACTGCTTCATTTTGTTTCATTTTGATAATTGTTGTTGACAGTTTGTATGTATTGTATTGTATTAGTACATAATATTCAGCATTGCTCAGAGGAAATCCCGGCCCTGTAAAGTTGCACTTATGGAATGTATGGTAATATCTATAACGACATAACGATAATGAAAAATTGGAACTGTTTAGACTTATGCCTTGTGTCATTGAAGTTGTATGCTGTATCAAGTATTTTTTTTTTTTTAATATAAAGCAATAGATTCGCCTCAGGCCTGATTCATGTGATTGCTGCAAGGTGGATAACTACCCTGTTTTTAGAAGATACAAAACTTGGTGTGAAAATAATGATAGTTTAGAGTTTGTGAAACCTTATTTTCTGACAATTCCCAACTTCTTTTTAACACTGTTTTATGAAATTCGATAATTGAAAAATAGAGAAAAGTGACTATCAAAAGGACTTAGTGATTGTGATGATGATTATTAGACGACATTACATTTGGTGGGTTTTTTTTTCCCTCACAACAGAAACAGTGAATGATGAGAATGGGACAGTCATGGAAATGTAGAAGAACAACTTTTATTTTTTTTTTTATAGAAAACAAGTATTTTTCAAAGTGATGTAAAAAAAAAGAGAGGAAAAAGCTTTGACTCAAATCAAGAATGTTATTGATCATTAGGATAGCGGGTATACCCGTGTCCCGTTAACAAAGCTGGTAACTATCTGCAAAGTTTGATGAGCTCTATAAAGGTGTCAAAGCCACCTACTAAGGAAGTTGTAGATCATGCTATACAAGGATCTCTTAACTTCTGTAACCTCAAAAAAGGGAGAAAAAGTGATTGTTTTTTTTTCTTCTCTCTGTATGTGTGGTTCATGAGTGTCCCATCTTCATATCATTGTCACAGCCACGTGTGGCGATAATTCGTGATAGCTTGGCTTGTCTGGGGCTTGAGGAAACTGGAGAAACGGGCTGATATTTTTTATCTTGATCAATCAAGCCACTCTTCATTTCCGGCAATCACTTCCCTATTCTGACAATTGACTATAGCTTTTGACCCACTAAACTGGTATGTGTTCTCTCTACATTTTTTTTTTTTTTTTTTGTGTGTGTAACTCGAATCATGGCTCTTTTTTCTTTCTTTCTGTATGGAGATTAAGAGAGAAATTGAGACAAAGGACGTAAAACCCTGCTCAAATTACCGATACAGTTTTCTATTTCATCATCGCTTTGCCTCTTGAATTGAAACTCACGGTTCGTTGAAGGTACGCTGTCATGACTTTTGTTCGAATTCTCCTAATAGCCGCCTTGTCATGACATACCCACCAGTGAAGTCAAACTCGTGGAAAGGGAATAGGTTCAATATAGTTATTGTAACAGATAACCAATGTTACATTCCCACAGAACTACCCTGCTGCATGTGCTATTCTGGTCACGTGACCAGTTAATTCGAAACTTCTCTCTGTTTTGACAATAACTATTATTACAAAGTATAATTGCGATTTCCCTCTCAGCAACGGTAGGTATAGGGGGATAACACTTCACAATATCAAGGGTGAGGGGACTGACAACTGATTCAAAATAGATTCACGCTAACAAAATATTATTGACCCTATCTTCTTCTGAACTGTTATGTCTTTATTTGATAGGCAGAAACTGTTGCATTATTTTGGTATATTCAGATGCGTTTTTCTCATCCATTGATTGACATGACCTCTCCACAACCGTCAGCCTTGACTTTGCGATTCAATCACGTGATGTTCAGTTTTACACGATTGTTGAAACTTCAAGCTGAAATCCAATACATCGGACTGTGGTTATTTCCCGTAACTACACAACTAATACGAGCATCTGGGCCTGTCGCTTATGTCACTTTGTCGGGGATTGTGATATTCTCTCCCAAATATCAATTTGCTCATGGTTTCAGGCCACAACTCAAAACACTAAATCGATGACCATGCAACCCTGTGACATCGGTTGATTGTGGGCGCAATCGAAACCACTGTATTCCCATCAATCGAGTCAACTCAACAATTGACTTTGCAGCTAAAACTCTTCTCACCATATCCCTGAACCTAACTCTTGATTTAGGTGAGTTCTTTCAATTAGTGAAAAAAGAACAAAACAAGAAAAAGTCCGCGATTGAAAACTGATACCCTTGCTCTTCTACCAACCAGAGTGTCATTGTAAGATGTTGGACTCTGTGTAGCAAACACGTTTCACTTACACTGTATGACAAGATTTACGGCATAATGCGACAAAAGAGAGATAACAAAACCGACGCGCAAGCCAACGGAAGGCATGTATATACCCGAACCATTGGGGCCAGTTGGGCGGTCACGCAGTCCGCAACCCTGCCTGGACTCTGGCGATATCTATCGCCCAAGCTTCCGCGTAGCGGGGCGAGGCTGAGATCCACGTCGTCCCGAACTGCGCTATACGATATACCCATCGCGGCATGACCGTAGTCGTGAACCTGAGAAAGTAGGGAGTACAAAATCCACCAGTCTTCCCCCCGAAACCACAGTTCATTCACAAAAACGCTCGCTCTCACAGAAGGCAGATGAAATCAGCAAAATCTGATGACATAATCACGACGAAACCAACGAAAATCCACCCCCCCCCCCCCTGGTAAACACACACACAAAATAGAATAGGCTTATTTTTTTTTCTGTTTTGCATTATTTTGGGTGTCTTTTTCCTCTCTCCCTTTCTTTCGTTGTTGTTTATGCTCCGGATGTTCAGCCAATTGGCTCCAAAAGTTTCCCTTGAAATCGAACGAAAACATAGCATCCTGTAGAGTCAGTATGACAGTTTAGTGGATAACTTCCGAGCCGAAACCCCAATAGCTTCACCATGTGTAGCTCTAGCGACGTTTACACGCAATAGTCATACGAGGCACGCACCCTAAATTTAGCACTCTATACATAAATAACACTTATTTTGGAATCGTTTGTTTATAAAACCGTATAAGCATTCAACCTCAAGTAATATCTTTTGCAGATTTAGCGCATCTATTTCATTGTCTTTTCCTTATCTGCAAACAAGCATGTACTTAACTGGTAATCTATCAAAATCAGTCGTACATTACCTAAACGTCATTATACAAACTTAGGAAATATATCTATATGTGATAAGAGTTCTCATGATGGTAAATACACACCCTTGTCTGATGTCACTTTATTTCATTAAAGAAGAACAAAAGCAAAGGAAAACGTGATAAACTGGTCACCATTTTGTCACTGCTGCTATCTACTGATGATTTTCCCCGGTTTGATAGCTCACAAGCTGATAAAGAAATTGATTTCACCTAATGCTCTAAAATTGCCTAATACTGTTGTGAACCCTTTAGACTGCGAATTTTTAAGTTCATTTTTTTTTTTTTGTCTTTGACCTTATTAGTACTTGTCTGTGTTTCTTGTGGTCTGTTTGTTAATTGTGTGCCAATAATCGATGTCAATAAAAATCATAGATGGTGTGAATACAAAATTCATATACACACACTACACACACGCACACGCACACACACACACACACACACACACACACACACACACACACACACACACACACACACACAAATCTTCGTTGGTTTTGTTTGTGTTTTGTACCTTCAAAGTATTAAGACAGAACATGCGTAACCTTGACACTTATTTTACTGTATGATGAGGTAAAAGAGTACTCAGAGCATTTTTATTTTGACAACATTTGATTATAATGATATGACTGTGGAGTGACCTAACGCTTTCCCTTAGTTTCGTGCATAGCCAATTTTAAACTTGAAATTCGGCGTTTGGCGCGAACCGATGGAGGTAGCGGACCGGTGACAAATTGCATCGGGGTCGGGCTGGGGCGAAGCGAGGACACGAGACCCATTAGCGGACGGGAGAAGGCCGCACGGAGTCGCCAGTCTGTATACAGTGGGATTCGCGATGAAATATTGGCCGATTCTCCCCGTCTGACCCGCCGAAAAACACGGATGGTGTGAACGTTTCGCAACGGCTCAATCTATCACCGTGTTTGTGTTCTTTTGCGGACACCGTACTTCTCAGCACGCCATGATCAGAAGCGTGATCAGAAAATGAGGGAAAATATCGCTACAGTGTCAAGCACGAACGTGGAAGTGTGTGTGTATGAAGATGTCCGCGTTCGTCGCGAAGCTGTAATTTATTACTTCCGATATTTGGTCAGGGTGCTAAAACAATCTCCCATATTTCTCCTACACGAGAGTGCGTCGTGGAAGCGTTGTTTCAAGAGACAGTACCACACAATCTTTGTAAGAAATAACAAAACACTTCACGACCAATGTTGAAGACAGAAAAGTTCGTCAAGGGAAATCGACATGAGGAGCAATACCTACCTCAGTATTGAACATATTCGTCAATAGTCATCTGCAAAAGTACAGTAATGCCTTTTTAGTGATCGATCTATTTTAAAACTATTTCCCTCACAGTAAATTACCCCCGTCCCGTTCTTGTTAAACTAAATGTACTTTATAGAAATATCTGTTGAATACTCTTAAAGGGATCGTACAGGTTTGGTTGAGACCTAATTTCAGGTTTCTAACATTTTTGGTGAGATAATGAGAAACCTCTTATGAATAACATAAAAGAGCATGCAATTCTATAAGGAATTCAACGTTTATTTGATGAAAATTGGTCTTGAAATGGCTGAGATATCCAAAACAGAGCGATTCTAATAAAGTGTGGGACCCACACTTTATTACGATCGCTTTGTTTTACTTTGTTTTTGGATGTTTTTGTAATTCCGAACCCGATTTTCATCGATTAAACTTTTAATTCCTCTTAAAATGGTATGCTCTGTACTATAATCAACATAAGTGTTTTCTTGGTATCTCGCAAAAAGTTAACAGCCCAATCTCATCTCCACCAATACTGTACCATCCCTTTAAACTTTCATTTTTGTTAAAAACTTGGACAGAAATGATTGCCTAAGTTAGTATATAGGGTAACATCCATGGATTTGTATAGTGTGTTCTGTATGTGTGTGTGTACAGTCTTGAAGGACAGATGATACCCTTTTGCAGTGTTGCTTTGTTAAAGACTTGGGCTACAGTTCTTTGTATACTGAAGCCAATGGGCAAAAGCTGTGTATCTCGTTTGTATTAACACAGACATGTACGAGCATCATGAGTATCTTTATTTTCCCCTTGTTTTCTTTTTCCACCTTTTCTATCTCTCCTTTTCCTCCTCTTCCTCTTTTAACGCCACCTTTTGTTTCGTCACTCTTTCTCACGATTCTTTCACCTCAAAGGTCAACACAAATCACTTGCATATACATACAAAACGTCATTGGTATTAGCAATGTGATACGATGCTCTGCGCATGCATGCAATATTGTACATATATAGGGTCTAGGGTATATATTGTGTTGATACTATCATGTCGTTGCCTGATTAACTATGTATGATGGAAATAAATTGCCTCTGGGAACTGGCATCATGACGATAAAGAAAATAGTCAACGAGATTCAATGTATACGAGCTACTGGCAAGCATCACACACCAATACGCGTATACATTGCAACCTGTTCATTAACGCGTGTCTTTTTGGCATCAACCTTTAATTACATCCTATGCAATGATATGCACGTCCGAAATGATAGTCGACCCACTCACAGACCTTTGCATTGGCTTCAGTTGCGTTCTGTCAGTTTCATCACACTGTTAGAGAGGCCTACCCCGAGTCAGTTGTTCATTAGTTCCTGATAATAAATAGAGACCATTGATCAAAGAGGTTTGGGGTATAAGAGACAGGCTGATGATGACAATCGAACAGGGAGACGAAGACCAACCATGTCACTCTCTGTAGCCTCCGGTCAGAAAGAGGGTTGCCATGGTTACCTTCTTTGTTGTACATTGTTTTATTTTTTAATGCTTCCTGCTTTCTTCATTCTCCAAAATGAACGTTGATTGATGGCATGTCTATCGCCCAGCCTGTAAATGCCATCGGAGTGGTGTATAGGTCTTTGCCCGTTTTTTTTTTCTCTCTTTTGTCCTGTCAGAATACAAATTGATCAACAATCTTACTGATCTCTAGTCAATGGAAAGGGGTAGATGACTGCCACGTAGATGTCAAAAAGCCACCTAGGTACCTTGACATGTGCCCCTTCTTTAATAATACGAATACTTACGCACTACCATGACAAATCTAAAATTTCCAGTCGGTCCTGGAACACCGCCTGTTGTAGAACAGTTTCTTTCAAATGGTTTTCTAAACAAGATCGAAATATTTCTCCGCCTTGAATTTTTCAAGATCAGTCTGTCTAAAGGTATTCTTCTTTTATATTCTTGCACTTGCACCCGCTTCCCTCTGTCATTTCCTTGAATGTTTAAAAAGCTTTGTGTGAAATAAAAGAGAAGAAGTTTGCTGCACATTCAGCACCTATTCATTCGCAGTCCGGCGGCTAAAGACACACATTTCATATCGATCGATGTCAATAGTAAATCATTGTAATGGATGTGTGAGTTGACACGTTCTAAGTAAACCGCTATTTTTTTTTTTTTCAGTAACGTTCTCTGAGACATAACTAGAACAGTGTAGAATGCATATAACTTATGACGCTATAGGTAAGACTTGCAATCATGTAAAAACCAATCCACCAGCAGATGGCACTGATAGAGAAACCAGTGTATATGTCTACATTGTAAAAGCAATTGTTTCATGTAGGCCTATAAAGTGCCGGCCTCTCTAGAATAGGTTTTAAGTTTCTTGATTTCAAAAGCATTATCAAGTCGATCAATTGGATTGGAAACTAAACTTCTCTGTTGAAGAGTCTCTTGGCTCCATCTTGCTCGTTAACATCTGCTTTTTGTCTTCTTCAGAATGACATGTCATGTATTCTTAAAGTAAACAATGGAATAGCGGCAAGCTGATATTCTGACGAACCATACATGATTTCACATAGGAAGGACTAGGCATAATCATATTACGCTGTGTGTGTGCGCGCATGTGTGTGTTTGATTAGTACAATACAATTCAGATGGCACCAGCTCTCTGAAACAAGGGAATACGTGATATGAAACATTTCCTTCAGGAAAACAGTTCCACAAGGTTCTGGGGATATTACAAACTTATGGAGCAAAAACTAATGTTCTCTTAGATCATATTTTATTCTATGGATGCATGTAATGTATCGTATTAATATTTAAACCAAAACCAGCAAACTGAATCTTCTCAATCTTCAAAGCATTCGAAACTATTATCTTGTTAAATGCATCGTCTGTAATGCGTATTTCTCCCAGAAACACATTGTCATGTCCAGACGTTCATGTAGCAACAGTAAAAACAAAAATAAAAACAAAGATGTTAGATTATCCATCGGAATTTGGGTCATAATAATCGTTAGGAGCCTTAAGCTTCAAGCGGTTTTGTAAATCAAACTGTGCGTGGACGGAAAGCCAAAAAAAAAAAAAAATGGGAATGTTTTGAGATTAGTTTAAATCAAAGATAGGCACGTGCCTAAGCAGACTTTGTTATCATACTGTGCAGCCATCAATTCCATGACACTCATGGCAATGTTCGTTATCAAGCTCAACAATTATTCTTGAATCCTATGCGTATGAGCAGAGAGTTATGTATATATATATATATAAAAACACCTTGAATTTCCCAAGTTTTCTTACAGGACCTCCAATAGGGGTTAGAGTTTCCTCCCAAGGTTTCAAAACTGAAGTCTTTCTTGTCGTTGTTTCAGTCAATTTTTTAATTCAATGGCGTTTTATGTTTTCGACGTGATATCCGTCGGAGAAATATGGAGTCGGATAAATGTGATTACGAAAGGTTTTTACTGGTCTTTACCCAAATATTTTTGACGCACCCCCCCCCCCCCTTGCATAAAGCCTGATAGAAAATGTAGCAGAGAAGGTAAACAAAATCGCTGAAGGTTTGAGTTAGCACGTTTTGTTAGTTCTTCCTCTGAAAACAAGGAATTAAATCACATCCGTAAACACGGTTGGAGGACGAAGACGAGAAATCCACAATTGGTATAGATAAAGAATGTGAAAAAAGGCGTAAAGTCGCCGCGACTGGAAACCACAACATGTATGTAAGGAGCATTCTTTTTTCTCACTCCCTGTAGACACAATCGTAAGCGAAGGAAAACAGAAGGACGTCGTTTTCGACAAGGAGATCCGCGTATGGCATTTCCTCAGCATGGAAAATGAAGAAAAAGAAAACAAGAAAAAGATTGGAATCATTGAGAACCAATACAAACTTGCTTTGAAGATAGCTTCGGAATGATATCATTTCGGTACTTTCTCGCAATTTATTATATCAATGACAATGGAAAAATGTGTTGCACTCAAAATATAATGTAAATATGTAACCTTAATTGTTCCGAAGTGTATATATATATATATATATATATATATACGACTATTTTGGTAGGAAGAGTTAAAACCACGCCAGCGCACGGGCCTCTGAGAGAGGAATATATGGGGAAAACTATTAGAAGTTGATAATAAGTATGTAACCTTAGAAATATGATTCGCAATATATCTTTCTGACAAAATATATTCAAATGTATTCCAGTAAGGTTTTGGAAATACTACCCAATTGTTGTGGATACTTTCTGTCAGGAAGAAAAAAAAAATCGTAAGCAGGAATTAATAGATTGGGGGTCTTTTAAGCTAAACTAGGCTGGAGAATTTGGAAAGTGTTCATTAGTTCGTCCTTTCCATAAAAGAACTACCGCAAAGTATTGTATATGATAGTTTACTTCACGTAAAGTGCGTCGGACAAGTTAGGCGTTAGGGATGGGGTTTACTTATAGAAACATTAAAACACACACGCACACACACGCACAGAGAGAGAGAGAGAGAGAGAGAGAGAGAGAGAGAGAGAGAGAGAGAGGAGAGGTTTAAAGTGCTTGTCCTATGTGTCTAAAAGTTTTTTTTTTAGCAACCTTCTATAACTTTATGTTTCAGTGAAGAAAGTAAACAAATATGATATCAAATTCAACAAACACATCCCTTCGAGGTATTGTAGTCCTAAACCATAACATTCAGAACAGCACAATAGACCCAAAGTAGCATAGAATTAACAGATTCGTACTTTTTGTGTGTGTGATTTCTTCAAATCGTGTAGGGCGTAGTTATTTTGCAGCTACGATAGTTTGGCGGTGTATATAATTATGATTTGTGTCTCGTTAAATGGTTAGTGAGGGGAAAGAACATCAGTTCTCGTTTGCATAAGAAAAGCGAGTGTACTGCGGGTCATGTCAGAAAAGATTACGAGGATAACTATACGATACCAATAAATGCCTGGCCACTCGGTGTTCATCTGCTTTCTAATTCACGCTTAAATAAGAGATCATCTGCAGTGAGATCGCCTTATGCGCCTATTAAGATCGGAAGTGTTCAGGGGGACAAAAAGACAGTCTCCTTACTCTCACGACAATGATAGGTAGCCCTTATCCTGGGCACTATATCAGCTGCTCCATAAGACAAGAAAAAAGAAACGAAATGAATGATCTAACACATTGACACCATTGTGAGCTATGTGTAAACATGGACATAGAATAACATTGTCATTAAAAAAAAGGAAAGAACTCAGACGCGTAAATAATAGCCAAGAAAAGAAAAAAAAGAACATCATAGATCACATCAGGATGAAAAGTTATCTTTTTTTTCGGTATTTCCCGCCTTGTCCATGTTCCATATATATTTGCATATTGGGCGCAGACATAACTTCTTCTTTTTTGTCTATTGGGAATTTACGAAAAAAACACACACACAAACAAACAACAAACTTACTAAAAACCCGATAAGTTATGTGATGATATAGAATATCGTTGTTCTTTGTTTATGATTTTTGTTTAGATAGTCTTTACTAATTCTCGACAACAGATCGTCGACTTGTGAAGAAACTTATCATGCATTTCTAGTTGTTAATGTCATCTCATCGAATTTGCCGCCGAATGCATTGCGCAAATCACTGTCATTATGCGTAAAAGGTGAAGAAAATAAATTAATTTGTAGGTATACAGAGCGCGAAGACTAGTGGTCACCAGTAACCCTGGGCATTCGGGCAACTAGATTCATGACTGTTGTTGATTGGTTGTTAAACCTTATCTCATCACTATCGGCTTTTTTTTTTCCCTGTCAGAGGTAGAGTTTAGTTCCCAAGCGGCAATCGACCGTGCCAACTTCCAAGGTTATCGTTTAATTCCGACAGTGATATGCCCTTGTACCACGTTTCCTTTCCTGCTCGTCTGTATTTTTTGTCTGTTTGACTAAATGTATCCATTACCCCCCCCCCCCTCTCTCTCTCTCTTTGTCGTTTCTGTTTTCACCTGCAAACCGACTTCATGTTCTTTTTATGGTCTATTGATAATGATAATCTGTCTGATCTTTACTCCGCAAGTAATATTCGCCATAAACATTTTCTCTGTCCGCCTTTTAAAAGGGAAAGAGCTTAAAGCTATTGTTTACCATTGGGAGCAGTGATTAAACAAAAAATGTTCGAGTTATCACATTTGATGCATGATATGTGTAGCTCACTTGTAACATAAAACATCCTGCCATATCAAAAAACAATTGCAATAAAGCCAAAAATATACTGAGCAAGGAGATACATTGTATCACCGTTTTTCTCACTAAACCATAACTGTAGACGGTTTAGTCTAGAAACAAGTTTATTATAACTATTGTTCACAGTTTGTGTATTCAACAATACTTAACATTGGTTATAATGATTATAATTTTTGCATTGGTTGTTTCTATCCCTAACTCACATTTAAGAAATATTTTGAAGCAATAAATCTGGGTTTGTGGTTCATCTGCAAATGATAATGTCTAGGCCCTATATAAATGTAATAATGCCTATATATAATTTCTCATCATGTAGTACATGAATCGATTGTGCCATGTATAGATTTGTGTAATTTATTGTGGTCCTTCAGCAGATAAACCAACAGTCTGAAAACCCAAAAACATAATACATTGTACATTGAACAAGGATGATGACATACGAGGCTCACACATTCCAGCAATGTAGCGATGCAATTTCATACCACTTGCTTAACAAGTTCGTGCACCTGTGGAGAATTTATGCATGCTTTTTTCTTTTGTTCTGCTTCGTATTAGAACACCCAATCACACATTCTTATTTGATGCTGCTATGTCACCATCATTCGGCACGGTTGATTTGTTTTGAATTTTGAAACCATTCTTATTCCTCATCCCAATTACTATAAATCTGAAACTCTGTACCCTGTATAACCACAGTGTAATTCATGAATATTCAAACGCAAAAGTAAAAAAAAAAAAAATCATCTGGCGGTTTCCTTTAACTAGAAGTGCAAGTTGTTCAGGTGTAGACGTTTCCTCAGACTGAATTAACTCTAAAGGGGAAGCTATAGGTTTGGAAATTGCACGCTTTAGTATAAGACAATGATTTGCTTGAAGTTATCGTCTTCAATTTTGGTTTCTATTGTCTTTATCACTTAAGATTTCACATAGGACTGGCAAATACAGTATCCCGGTTAAAACTTAGAAATGTCAGACGTTATCAAATGGAAAAGTTTTGTCATTTTGTGAGTTCTTATTGCACAGATTATCTAACATTAACCTTTTTTTTTTGGGGGGGGGGGGGAGGGTTGGTGCGATCGTTATGGTGGTTGTATCGATATTCATCACCCATCGGTCTCATCAGTACCGTCCTTCTTATTATGCATAAAGAACCCCGAAATACAAATAAAGCGACAAATAGAAAACTAACATCATGCATTTACACACAAAAAAAAAAGAAGAAGAAGAAGATAGTAGTAAGATCTCATTTTAATTAATGGACATGTACACCAAAAAGATATGTATGGATAAATCACAATCCTAAATGTCGTTACTCTTCCAGCCTTTTGTTAAATGTTAAATCTAAAACTCAAAATGTCAAACTACCATTTCAGAATTTCAGAATTTAGCATTTACGAAAATGTTGGAGGAAGATTAAAATGTTGACTCACGAATTCATTTTTAGAATGTATATGTGTATATGTATGTATGAATGTATGTAAATTTGAATTCTTACCTATGCTTTCAGAAAATATAAGAAACTGTTTGTGTCTTTTCTAATGATGTCGATGACATCAGATATTAGTGGATCCTATAATTCATATGATGCATGCATCTTCGTTTGCTCCAGTATGGCAACAGGAGGTCATCCACGGAAATTCTGAAGACATGACTATATCGTTTGTGTACTCGCTCCTCCTGGTGCTGATTTTATTTTTATTTTTCAATGAAAGAGAATGATATAGAAATTCTTAGACAAGGATACAGATAATGTAAACATCTTACTTCAAATTTGTCATTTTAAAAAGCAATGTTGTTTCTAAAAGTGATGACGAAATCCAAACCAACGGCCCTGTCATTATTTTTATAATCTAATCTGCGTGTTAGTAGCTTCAGTAGTCATGTTAGTAGTTCCGGGAACATGGTGGAATCATGTGCAATGTTTGAGACTCGGTATTTCAGAATCTTGAAGAGATTTGTCAAACCTGTTACGGTATTTCCAATTACACAATTATATTGCGTTGTGTACATCTTGGAAAAAGCAACCAAGATGCTATATAGTGTGACGTGAAATTGCATATTTGTGGATGAGAACTTCTGGTTCACTGGGCAAGCTCTGGCAGCTGCAATCGTTGAATTGAAGTTGAATCTAAAAACATAAGAAAGTTAATGATATCCTATTAAACGTCAAAAGACGACACAATCATGCATTGTATTGATATTTATTTGATAATATTTTGAAATTCTAAAACCAACAACAGGAACAACAACAAAAGTTACCAAATATTTTATTTGTTTGTTTTGTTTTGCTTATTTTTTTATTTTTTTAGTTGCGGTAAATTTCTGAAATGGGAAATTCTCCCGTACGTCTTCTTGTGGCCTTTGCGATGAAGGGGTTCATGTATCATGTTTATGCAATATATTTCTCTCTCTCATATATCACAAAATGCATTGTTAGCTACTTTGGGTTTTCGTATCTTTGTTGCGCTATACGCTTTGACTTCTCTGTCAAAATAACCACATTCGGCAGTCACGCGTCAATGGGGGATTTTTGTTATATTTATTTATTTATTTTTATTTTTATTTTTTTTTTTTGTCATAAAGGTCACAAACTACGTTTTGGTAAAGTTTACCGTTGCTCTTTTTCAATTTCCTGCAAACCCCGTAGATCTGTACTTCCCCGTAGACTTTTTGCAGTGCACCCTGTGAATCTATTTCTCCTTGAATTGGGCCAAACAGAGAAAAGAAATGCTGATTATGTTAACAAAACCCAGCCACGATATCAAAGATGTTGTTTTAAAAAGAAAAAAGAAAACAACAACAACATCATCAACTGAATAATGTTGATCATGTGTTAGGAAAATATTGTGTTCTCCACAGGCATAACAGTATGGTCACCAATTGACTGATTATGACCAGTGCAACTGCTCTGTGTCAGAGATTCTTTGGATTAAGTCTTCGTTGTTGTTTATTTATTTTTGCTGCAGGTCCTAACGTCGGTCTCGAAGTCGGCCGAAAGAGATGTCGCCAGACTTACACACGCTACCAGACGCTCGAACTCGAGAAGGAGTTCCACTTCAACCGCTACCTGACGAGAAGAAGACGCATCGAGCTCAGTCACCTATTAGGACTGACAGAGAGACAGATCAAGATCTGGTTCCAGAACAGACGGATGAAATACAAGAAGGAGAGCAAGAATAAAGAGGAAGGCGGCTCGGGCGAGGGCGAGGGGGAGAACGACTCGGAATCCACCGGGGCGGAGAGCACTCACAGCGGTGTAACTACGCTTGAAAAGCCCGCACCGATAGTACTCCACGTGGACGATGCGGTGGGGCTAAACGTCGTTAGGCATTCATGAACTTTCGGGTTCCTCTGCATCGAACTAGTGACTCTGTGACCCAGAATTGTCGAAGATTTATCAAATTGATAACTTATATTACAAAGAAGACAAGAAAACCCACAACAAACTATGTTAAAGAGTGTTGAAAAAGTGATGTGTGGACACCAGTCGTATCATATCAAGCTGGGACGTTGTGTGTGTGCATTGTCACTTGGATGTAAATAATATGATAAATCGGAGTGTAAATTATGTACATAATCCGGCATCTTGATGTGTATAGATAGACGTTGTCTCAGTGTGTTTGCAGAGTTCAAAGGTTAACTGGACTGATAGTGAAATTAAGCAGTTATGGTGTGATAGTCTTCACGTGGGGAGGCAGTGATTTCCGCCAGTTGCGGTGTGTTTAAACATTTCTTGTTTATTTCCTTTGACTGTAAGTTTGGTTCTGTTCTTGTATTTCATAGGCTGGACGACGCAGTGACTGCTAAGAAACCAGATAGACTGTGGCACGCACACAGCTGTATATGTTTACAAAGCAGTCCCACCTTCACAGTACTATAGTTTAAATTGCTGCACACACTTATTGTGCTAATGTTGTTGTACAGTGATAACAGAAGTAAACTGAAATCGCGTCACAATGGACGCAATATACGTTAAAGGCTGTTGATTTTTACCCCCATCAATACGAGATGCTTTTGTAGCATCTCAGAGAACTTGTCATCGCTTTGACTCCGGTCAACTGGATGGTGCATGTTTGGGATGCCGCCAGAAATGTTGCCAAATATGTATGATTCAGAGATTACAATAAAAACCTCGCCATGATAGCATTGTTCACTGTCTCGTTAAATCAAGTCATTTGTTCAAGTGGCTACGGACTAGAACAGAGCATGATGGCACCACCGTTTTAGTATATCTTACCTCAATTATATCATTCCATTGTGCATTTTTGTTGATTTTCATGAAAAATAAAAGTCTTATATTTGCCGGGATTTTAGAACGATTTTTTTTTTAAGGTGTTTCGTAGCTATTTTGGGCCCATTCTACAGCAGCGAACGAGTATATATCTCATCTAATTTGCTATTAACCCTACAGTTTTAGGACTACACAGATAATGTAAGGCGACGCAATCCAATGGTTGAACGCATAATTCGTCCATGGTATTAATCAACAAGTCTATATCTATTCAGACATTTTTTTTTTTTTTTCGAATTGACTTCGGAGTAATATAGAGAATAATGGTCCACTTTTTAATATCTCTTACCTCAGTCATATCATTCCATCGTGAATTCTTGTTGATTTTCATGGAAGAAATCTCACATTGACCGTTACTTTTTAAAAGGTGTTTCTCAATCTAGTTCTCATGGTTTGTTAGGTCATATAGGTCTGTGATATATCCATGCTACAGTGGCAAACGAATATATTATTTCTCAGCGGTTTTGCTATTAATCAAACAATTTTAAGACTAAAAAGACAATTTAAAGGGACGCATTATCAATTAAACTTGTAATTCGTCCGTGGTATTAAAGCGACAAGTGTGTGTCTTTTCCAGTTGATGTAATGCATATTATATTCGATTCATTTGTGTTGGAATATTTAAGTAATTTTGACATTTCTACGTAACGTAGATACTACTAATGTTCTGGCAATAAATGGGGAAAAAGAAGACATTGTTAGAAATTACAGTTGTTCAAACGGAAATCATAAAGATTCAAACTATTTTAACATGTGTGCTACTACTAGGGTCATTTTATAACTGCACCGAGCACGCAGGGGAATGTTTCAGTTGTGCATCATATAATTTATGCACTTACAGTCTTCTTTGTAAAACGGCATCATTGCAGGGGCATCGGACTCCATTTGGGACTGACTCCATTATCAACTAGGCTAATGAAGTACAGTTGTAGGTTGGTTTAATGATACTGGAAGTAACGTTAAACAAAAGATAGGTCATTATCTGAATCATTCCATTGGAACTGCTTCTTATCACTATTACCATGATATTAGTCAATGTCGTTATCAATATTTGAATTTTCACACCAAGACACACAGTGGTATGTGCGATTATTGTCACCGTCTTGCACCAGAAACGCAAAATTATAACGAAGGCGTAGTTTTTCCAGACGCACGATCAAATAAAACAGCAAAATGTCGATGTGCGGCTTTTGTTTTTTGTTCTTTCAAGTAGTTGGTTGTCAATGTCTTACTTGCTGGTATTGTGTGAGAGTTTTTTTTTTTTTTTTTAATCTCTGTGGGAAAAAAAAATATTAAGTATGTTTGAATTTCATGTTTGAGAAAAGAAAGTAAGGAAACTTCAACCTTAACCACCCCCATGAACATTTGTGATATTAATATGATGGATTAAACAATGTTTCGCGGTATGCACCTACCTCAGAACTCCTGGCTTGAGAGACACGAGATCAGGAAAAAAAAAGCTGTGCTTGTTTTAACATGTTACGTTTTTTGCTTTAAGTGGGTATTTTTCTTTTTTTACCAATTATTTGTGTGTTTGAGTATGAGCAATGCAATGTTACTTGGGTTGATGTGAACACTTTCCGTTATCGGTGTCAGAATAAGCGGCGAAGAGGAAGATTGGTGTACTTGCTTTAACATCCCAACTGTTTTGTCTGTCATAGGTATACCACTTAGTCCACTTTTTATTGCTCGTCATACAATATCATTAAGGTGCCATGCATCGGAGAGCCATCTTGGTTGTTTCTTGACCTTCACAGTGATAACGCCAAGACACTGTTTTTCTAGGTTTCTTGTGGAAATGCCAAAATGATTTCTTACACACGTCATCCAGTGATTTCACTGCAGTAAGAGGCACTTGGAGGAAAGTCTTAAATAAATCTTGAATGCGGAATTGTGTGTTAAAAATGACATTAGTTAATGTATTTAGTGAACAAAGGGGATGATTATTATCAAGCATGGCATTGATCTCGGTTTCGTTGTTTTGCTTCCTTAGAAATGTGCACTGGTAAAGGGCATCATGAGTTACGACGTGATACGAAGTTGGCAGACATTATGTATGCGGAAGAAGTAAAGTGGTTGAAGTATTTCCCTCTAATCAATTCTAGTGTAATGAAAATATCATTCAACCATGTGTAAGTACCTGAATCTCTCTCTCTCTCTCCCTCTTCCTCTCCCTCTCTTTCTCTCTCTCTCTCTCTCTCTCTCTCTCTCTGCTAATATCAGTCTAAGCGGCTTAAGTGTAGTTGATTCGATCAATGAAAACCGTAATGAATATGTCGGACCGCTACCACTGACTATGAAGACTATTATATAGCGCAGTCGATGCGCAGTCGGTGGTAGACAGACGCGGCTTTGCGGGCACCACGGGCGTTCACTACTTCGTTAGCGGCGTGTGGTGTCCTCTCCCAAGAATTCGGCTATTGATCGGAGCTTCCGAATGCGATATGAGACCAATTTCACTGGCGAGATCCCGGGTACTAGTCTTGACAAGCAAGAGGACTGTTCGAGGAGGAAATACATCCAATTCTGTACAGAAAAAAAAAATGAAGTTCAAGTTCCTTCACAGGTTTTAAGGAGTTCAATGAGTGTGTTATTTTGATACTAAGGACATTAACACAAGTATACAAATACAAGAAGATTGAATCCGGCACTGACACACACAAAAACAAAAGAAGATGTGATACCATGTAAAATTCTTTAAATAGTTACAAAGAGATAAATCGTTGCTAATATTTGATTTTAACCGTGCTCGACGAATCCAAAAATTCCTTGAAGAAGGAGAAGGGTGCCATGTAACTGTTTCCCCATTACAATCTTGTGTGGGGGTGTACAAATCTAATTGCACTGTCAGGAATCGGTACAAGTAAGATACAAATGTGCCATTCTTATCTCCGTACGCTTCATACATCCATGGTCATACTTTTTATTTGTTCTGGGTTATTTTTTTATTATTATCACAAAGTAATGACCCCAGCTCTCTGTTACCAACTATAAGACAGAACTGATCAGAGTATCTTGATCGAATAGATATGAGCTTATGAATAAAATACATATCGCACAAACTGGTTCCGATTTTCTTATTCTGTATCGCAGTGTTGGCCTTTATTGGCATGAAAGACTGCGCTTTGCATGCCTTGTACAGGATCTATTAGCAGGCGAGCTATGCAGAAGGCATTACGAGCCACTGTTGTCACACATTCATTCTCTCTCTGTATATAAACATATATATATATATATATATATATATATATATATATATATATATATATATACATATACGAATATATGTGTGTATATAATACCCATATATATGTATAGATTTATATATATATACATATATATTACAATTATATATATACGTATATATACATATACGTATATATGTGTGTATATAATAGCTATATATATGTATAGATTTATATGTATATATATATATATATATATATATATATATATATATATGTATATATATATATATATATATAATTTTTTTTTCTTTATCCGTGTGTAAGAATATTTCGCACGATACTTCCGGTGTTAGTTTTTTTTTTCTGATTCTAATGAGTCTTTAGCTAATTCTCACATGAGAGAGAGATATATAGAGAGAGAGAGAGAAAGGAGAGATAGGGAGATAGGGAGAGAGAGAGAGAGGCAATATTCGACGGTGCTTTTATATTTTCTTACTTCTGGATACCAATAAAATTGGAATCGTGAAGTTGATGATGACGTTACAATTATCAGAATTTTCATTCCCAAATAGAATGAAATGAATTATATCGTACATGACTTCAAAACTATACATTCAAACCTCCAGAAATGTTCCAAGTAATTTGATTTTCTTTCATTTGCTATACAGCAAAGAAGATGTGCAGCAATGCAGTCAGAATTTTGATGTTGTAGTAGGACTGAAATGCAGCCTTACTAAGGAACAACCGTCGCATGTATTTTAATGACTGATAATGTCGCCAACGAAGATAAGTTATAATGATATTTAAAATATATGTACAACGAAAATTATTTCCAAAAGCAAAAACAAAGGTAATAAAACTTACAAATAAGTATGTTCTTACACGTTATTGTGTTAAGACGATCACTGACATTGGTGTTGTCGTCATCATGACGATTATCATTGCCACTTACATTGAGAAGTCTGTTTATTTAAGTTTTGTTTGCTTAAATATTATGATAAATAAAACCAGTTTTATACCTACATGTAGGAAAAAAAGAGGTGGCGGAATTGAAGCCAGGAAGACGATGCATGCTCACAGTGTTAATGTTTTGCTAGCTGCTTCCCAGTTGAGGAGGTAAAAACAGAGCAACAGTGCACTGTGTATACAGGGGGTCTGTCCGATCGCTCAATGCAGTATATGTACATAAGCGAAGTTCCAAGCCATAAAACTGTTGGACCGCAGAAATAATTACATATCTGTTTGTGTTGGCCCATTGTGAGAGATAATCTCGCCCCATGTCAAAGAGGAGGGAGAGGGGGTCTTGGAATAAATCGTCGATAACATTTACGGTCGTGCCTGCCTGAATTAAACAAGCATCCCAGTCCATGATTGATAGTACCAATACCCCGGAGTCGGACGGGTTGTACCCTATGTGGTATAGAAAGAAAAAAAAAATAGCAGATGCACCAAAATAACCTCGTTCACAATGATGACAAAAATGGTGAACATTATAGTTGAATGCAAATTAGATCTAGGCTAAAATGTCTTGGTCTAGATTTTTCAAGGAGATGAGAAAAGAAACTTAACCCGCCTGAACCGTCCTGTTTTTATATGGCAGACGACTCCGCTAATTAAGCGCGATTAGATGGTTTCGCGCCACTGCGCATATCATTAGCTATCCCAAATGTAGCGATATGTTGTTCGCATGTTGAGCACGCGCTCCGGTTTGCCTGCGTGCGTGTTTTGATGAGTTGATCAGAACAAGACGCCCGGGCTTCGGAACGGACGGGATCCTTAAATCACGCCGTGATTGATGGCGTCGATTTTTGAAGAATAGATCTCGGTAATTGACCGGGCACAGGGAGGGTGAGCCAGCAACGAGGTCCAATATCTCACGCCTCGGTGCGTGATAAATCTGTCCCTCTCTTCTTTTCTCCAACTTACTGAGTAGCAGAGCACATGCTCAGTATGCGCGCGCCGTATCTCGTACGGACGCGGTCGATTAGGCGCTATTAACACGTTAACTGCTCGCCAAGCCCCCGCTGACAGTTAAGTGAGCTCCAAAAGCGATGCCGAGTTTAACATGTCACGAAGGTATGTTACAGCAGCTCACCCCGAGATCGGGTCTATTGACATGAACTCCCAACGGTCGCAAGCGGACCCATTATACAACCAACTGTTATCATAAAATATTGATGCCTGTGATGACATAGTTACATCCTGGCAAGAAAGCTTTACCAATAACGCGGTAAATAGCCTGTACCTTATACTGCTATATATTCAATTTCCCTCGTCATTATTTCAACCACAAAGATGCAACCAGGATTTTGCACACAGTGAATGACTAGACCTAATGACACATTCTGATACAGGCATTGATGTTTGCACAGCGAGTGCAGTTCCCTTGGGTGATGTGATGAGCTCTAGACTAATATTTTATCTTTCCGTGTCCTTGCCTTTTAAACGATTGGTACCAATCTTTTTTATTCAACAATCAAGCAAAATATTTCTTTCCTTCATTTTGTGTTGGTGTTGCATTCATCATTAATTTAACGATGTATTTCAGGTCCTCTTGGTGGCATTTATTGTGATTGCCCTTGCAACGTGGAAGATGTCATGAAAGTGAAAATGCAACAATTTAATGCATGTACTGAATTATAAAATAATAGTTAATCGAAATCGGTGTTATTGTATTTTCGTTTGTACATCGTATGCTTAAGAAATACAGAAACAAATTGAAATTGAAATCGAAAAAAAAAAATGATGTGCTGTCTAATTGAGCGTTTTTTTGTATATCAAGCCTGTACGTATTTTCTTTTATTCCTCATTACTTCCCACTTTCCTTTTTCTTTTTTACCTGAAATCGAAGGGTTTTAGTAGTAATTTATTCTACTTATTACAATAAATGTTTACAACAGGAGAAAAATGTATAACAATGTCAAACTGAATGCAAATTGTATGATAAGGAACAGTTCAAATTGGGTGTAAAGAATGTATCAGGGCCCTATATGTATTATGATATATATATATATATATATATATATATATATATATATATATATATATATTATATGTTGAGATATCACGTATTTGCTCCAGTAAAAATGAAAAAACAAACTGGTAATGCATTTTTGGCCAATAAAGCATGAGTTTATTCGACTCAAATTTTCGGCGTCCTACGTCTTCTTCAGGCAGTTAATATATATATATATATATATATATATATATATATATATATATATATATATAATGTATACATACATACATACATACATACAATATCAAATTGGAAATGCAGGGGAACATCTTCATAAGCAGAGGTTGGCTAGGAAGATGGCCCCAGACACACTTGATATGGCATAAAATGCATACTATCTTATTTAAAAGGTACAACTCGATATCGCCATTCATGATACAGTGAATCGCTATATTGAAGGTTCACAGTGTTGTGAGGTGTGCGTTGTGCTGTGATGATGCTGATCTGTAAAAGTAAGTTTAGTACACTACAGAATATCTTATATAGTTCATATGATTTGTAGAACATTATCATCATGATATCATCATCACCTTAAATTCGTTATTCAGAATATAAGAGCAAAACTTATGAGGTGAATTTATTCAAATTTTGGGAAAATATAGACATATATTACAATGATATATTTGGATTATCTTTTAAATACATTCAATGATAAACACCGTTTCATATCTA
The DNA here is from genome assembly GCA_033980235.1 of Diadema setosum. Taxonomy (NCBI): domain Eukaryota; kingdom Metazoa; phylum Echinodermata; class Echinoidea; order Diadematoida; family Diadematidae; genus Diadema; species Diadema setosum. The sequence continues at coordinate 36,314,851 of CM067067.1, forward strand.
AAGGCAGAGAATCCCATGATATTTAATAATTTTGGAATATGATGATTGTATTTCTTCTTTTTTTTTTGCATAAAGAATCTGAAAAGAAGGTATGTCATTAAATTTCATTATTTTCAATCAATTAAAAAATAATCAGAGGGGGTTGAACACGGGGAACTAATGACTGATAGCAGAACACATTTCTTAAGAATAAGAATCGAATTTATTCTACTTCTAAGCCACAGTTTCCACATGCAATATTAGTTATTACAGTATTCTATGTATGGTAAAATTAGAGCATTATTTAAATAACAAGATAATTTAGAAATATAAGGCTTTTTAATTTGTATACCATTCTTATTTCTTTGGAAATAGATGTGTGAATATTATGAATATGATCATTCCAAGTTAAATTTTAGATTGGTAAGGTCAGTTAGATCCTATAGATCTTTTATTTATTGTTTTTTTTCCAACGTAACGTTTCAAAGGTCACATGTATTGTCAGTTCCGTAACTGTAGCGGTGACATTGCGTATCGTATAACCAAACGTTAAGGAGGGAGAAACAAGCAATATACTGGAAGACTGCCATGATAAGCTCATCCTGATTAATTGTGTTAATTTGGTCTTCTTCTCCGATATCTACACTGCTCTGAATATTTATTTTCCCCGGAGAAGAACAACAAACTGTGAGTTAATAGGTTTGTTTGTTTGCTTGCTTTGTTTTGTTTTGTTTTGTTTTGTTTGTTTGTTTACGCGTGTGTGCAGGTAACAGGTGTGTTGTGTTGTGTGATTTAATAGGTAAAGTTGGAGCATCATTGAAATTCTGTGAGAACTTCTGTGGTCACTGTGCGGGTATAAAAGTGATTTCAAGATGATTTAAACTCTGAATAATTATGTTTGTTTGTTTATGTTACACCTATGTGGGAGTGATAATATAATTACGAATTGTTAAGCAGTATAATCTGTCAAATGTATACTCTTTTTATTATAAATCATGATGGATATAAGAAAAGTTAATTTAACTATTTAAAAGAATAAATTGAATAAATGTCCTTTCATTATCAACGAGGAAAAGGATGGAGTGCAAGTTCGAGATCAGATAATATTATGTAAAAGTTGTGGAGTGACCAAGCTTTATGAAACTTAATGAACAACGCTACTGTCCAATGTACAATGTATAAAATGTTATTATTTTCATCGATACTGTAACTTAAGAATATCATTTAATAAAATCAATATTATCATCAAGTTTGTTGGAAATAACACTATTTTTAATTATGTAACAAGTACATATATAATCAGAGACATCGTTACCTTTACAAGTCATTATCACCAACTCCATTGTCTTTAGCACACATAAGAACCCGTAACATTCTCAAAACCACCAAAAATGAACTCATCCTCACGAATAGCTCTAATTCTTATACTTTCCCCAAATTTACACAAAAACCAGAAAATCTGAATCCAATGTTTGATTGTTTGTTTCTATGTTTGTTTGGAGTTTTCTTCAGCAACTCGATTGATAATCTCCCTATATAGTAAAATAAAACTTGAACATTTTATCGTAAAATTTAAGAGATCAATGTGTGGTTGTTTTTTTTTTTTTTTAGATTTTCATGCAGGTGAACATCTAAATTGGAAACCAATCTCAAATATCTACTGAACTCATCAAGAAATTGATTAGTTGAATACAAATTAGAATCATTTCTTTAAAAAGAAAGAAAAATCATTTTGATTATTCTGCAATAATGTTACCCCATCACAAGGATGGAATACTCGCATACTTTCCTTTTCCTGACAAAACCCAGAAATACAGAAAAGTAAACATCCATGGTTACAATATCCTAGCTCATAAGGCTCCCCTTTTTTCCGAAAGGCAAATACTCAAATTGAGGATCTGTTTGTTTAACCCTCGAACGCTCAATGTCGAGATTGAATAGAAATGCTTTCTCAGCAGCAGTACTAGAAAGCTGTTAAAAACCAGATACATGTGGATTCAATTAAGCAAACTAATTTGCATACGACCTCTCGAAGGCGAAATTACGGATAAGATGCACAATTCTGTTCATCTGAAACAGGCGTTTGCATGCATGCAGGCAAGTTTTCTTCTTTTTTTTTGGGGGGGGGGGTTGCTTTCGCGACTTTTGTGCATTACGTTTCTTTGGGTAAATTGAGGTTTATCTGAATGTGTACACTGTACTGTCTATACGTGTGCGCTACGTTCATGCTTGTACTCCCATTATTTTGTGTGTCTTTGTATGCTTTATATTCTACTGAATGTTTACTACCTGAATGTCTTATAGTTTCGAGGTTTCTCTCTGTCTAATTCTATAATTAGTATTCTTTCTCTCTCCCAATGGTCCGATTTCTGCAGCGTATGAGCTGTTTTGCAGGTTTCTCCCACTGCAAATATAGCATGATAACTTACAACTAGTTAATTACATACAATGTAGGTATGTTACTCCATTTCCAGTTATGTTATACTTAACGTAATGTACATAGAATATGTATATAACTAAACATTATACACATGCTGTAATTCAAATTCAATTCAAATGTGATTTTATTTCCAATATCACATTTTTGTTGATACAATTTCAAGGGAAAAAATACAATGTATACAACAATACCAGATATATACATGTGAAAATTATGTTCAAAATAATTGTGTCATTGGAAAAAAGAAAAAACGCACACAATCGTGTTATATATATATATAGTATTTGATATATATATATATATATATATATGTAGTGACCAATATATCATTTAAAAGGTATTATTTTGTACTTTATGACAGAGATCGTACTTCAAAATCTTCAAAAATGAACTTATCGGTTTTTGCAAACAAACCCTTCATATATATATATATATATATATATATATATATATATATATATATAATTTACAATATGGACATTGATAAGCTATGACCTGCGATTGTAGATTGCATTGTTGTGGTTGGTTCTTCCTATTCCGGGTAGGACAACTCTTACCCCTTTTGTTATCTCTATTTTCTTCTCTCTCTCTCTCTCTCATCTTCTCTCCACTTCCCTCTCCCTCTCTCTATCTCATTCTCTCTTACTCCCTTTTACTTTGATACGGTTATCGCTTCTGGTCACGGAAACACATGAGAACGCTGCCCTGCAGCAGGTGTTATGTTGTTTTCGTTTAGACGACCTCTTTGTGACAAGTCATGGGCCGGTGATAGTAGCGGTAAATTGACTGTAAAGACTTTTCGCTTCTCATTTTTGTTGTTGTTGTTGTTGTTACGGTCCCTTTGTCTGCAACACAAGAAGTCACCTTAACGAAGGGAGGGTCAAAATGTTTTACGAAGAAAAAAAAAAAGAACATGATTGAATAGAAAATGGAACACGTGTCTTTGATAGTCTTATGAATGAGCACATAAGGTCACTTACGCCATAGAAGGCAGAAGAGAAAAAAAAAGACCAGGAAAAGACAAAAAACAAACAAACAACCAAACAAACACAATAGGTGGTTTGCAGGGGGGGGGGGTTGGGATGATGAGATGATGATTACATTATCATGTTTAATACTTCTTATCGAAATGTGGATGGATGTGCTACTTAATGTGTATTTTTCCGCGGTGTGCGGAACCCACTTTATTCCAGTTTTGAATGCGATTGTGGATTCTGTAAAAATAACACACACAGAAAATGAAAGTCATTAAAAAAAGGAAAGAAAATCGTTTCATAAGCAGTTAGACGCCAGAGATGCATGCATTGTAGACATCACAATAATAATTCAAAGTATTAAGTTTTCTGAAATCTATTGTTGAGATTTTACATTCACGTCTGCATACTAAGTGTAATGCATTCCAGTTCTCGGGTTCAGGATGTACGGATTCCTGATTATCAGGCTTCTTTCTTCAGTATTAGCCCTATACGATGGCCGTGACAAACTGGATCGACATTGTAAACACAACTGTTTCTTATGATAGATCTGCACGTTCCGTCTGGGCTCGTAGTTCCTGCGTCTTGTTTTCTATCGGCTGTTACAATACTCTCAAATAGTCCATGAAAAGGTGCAACAGGCGCCACGAGTCGTCATTTACATCCATCGCTGGCAATATGCAGTATACTGCGATTTGGAATACGGCACATAGATTTGACACAACATAATGAGATTTGTGACTGAATGACGGCTTTATTCTTAGCTACACTTCATATGGAATGCACTTTATACAAGTGCATTCCATTGCTTCTTACAGAGGAAGATAGAGTCCCAAACCCCATTAGAATAAGATACTGTAGACATGCTATTATAGATACATATGTATTGAACGCATGTATCGAAGGTATGTAGGTTCTCTCTCTCTCTCTCTCTCTCTCTCTCTCTCTCTCTATATATATATATATATATATATATATATATATATATATATATATACATATATTTGTGTGCGTGTTTGTGTACGTGTGTGTGTAAATTAAACTATATTGAATTATATTATTGTGTGTGACCTATAAGCATACATGTCAGCAATGAATTTTCATAATTGTGCAATATGATTTGAGGTAGTTACAAGTGCTTCTTTTTTTTTTTGCCGCTCCACCTCTTTAACTCTTGTATTCAATAATAGTTTATGACACTTATCATTTGTTTTTGTCATCGTTGCTATCGTTAATATGTATTATCAATATGATTATTTTTATCATTTTTTGTCGCACTCTAACGTCAGAGGAAGGATTATTACTGTAGTTCCGTATATGCTTCCAATGACCACCCAACCTACACTGAATGAAGTATACATTTCCAAATCATCTCCGCATCATAACCGGTAATGCCTAGTGGAGTTTTCCTTTTCGAAAGTTGCTAGAAATCCCCATGCAACTTCAAGAGCTCGAATGGTCGAAGTTTGCTAACGGAGAGGAAACAGCATTAAATGAACGCACATCAAATAACATCACGATATATTTTGCGTGGTCTTCCTATCAGCCCTTCCCCTTCCCTCAATTCAGATCTAATGTAAAAAGAAATCAAACAAAAAACGAACAGCAACGTGATAAATATATGAGAATACATTGCAATTTAGTAGCGACTGATACAACACACTAAACCAACACGCCCACGCATGCGCACACGCACACGCACGTTCATATCGTTGTGCTGTGGAGTTATTGAACGGTAAATCCTTCCAAGTTGAATATAATGAACAAAAGCCCTCATATTTTCCACAGTGTGCAAAACAATACGACGCATGCAAAAGCTTTTGTCTTGTATAGCTCCAGTGGTTTACAATGTCACAATGAAAGCCACAATACATAACGTACAAGGTAAAAAAAAAGAAGAAAAGACAATAACGGCGGTGAAATTGAGTTGAATGATGACACTGTGGTTATTTCGGTTTCTATGTGTGTAGTCACCGAAGTAGCAAAAGATATCAAAATGGTTATTCAATATCTTCGACGAAGGCGAAGGCGAGGTTTGGTGACAAGAAAGAAACCGCTCTTGACTGACATTGGAAGAGTGCCGCATGGTTTCGAGTTTTGTGTGTGTGCGTGTGTGTGTGTGTGTGTGTGTGTGTGTGCGGGAGAAAGAAGGAGAGAGAGAGGGAGAGGGATCTGTGTTTGCACACTCTGACTCGTCAGAGTCTGACAGCTATGGAAGAACTCTTGGTTCGATATGAGGGCACAAAATACTACAAGTTCCGTAGGTTTCCACCAAACCCCAAAGTACATCACATGGATTCACCACATACTCACAAAGATGATATAAATAACAAACACATCACATCTGAGGATTATTTTTTGAATATAGGGAAGAGTTTCAGAAAAAGAAATAAAACAATAGAAATAAATAATTCTCAGTCTCATATACCGACGTTAGAATTGGTTTTTAATAGTAGCTTGATGCTTTCGATCTTTTCCTGTTGTTTGATTTTTGTGGCTTTTGTGTGTTTTCTTCAAAATGTTAAAGATTTACTGACATGAGTGACTACAAGGTTTCCATAGTAAGTGGGTTATGAGTTTGTTTGTTTGTTTTTATTTTTCTTTGTTTTTTTTTGGTTTTGTTTTTCCCTCCACAAAGAGCATTATCAGTTTTAAGTGACATCTGTAATCAAGGGATGAAGATCACACTTAACGCATGATACAAAATAGATCTCCGTATTAGATCCTATAGTGCATTATATATGCATTATCTGATATTTGTTTATTTATTTTTGTTTTAAGTTTGAGGTTCATGCAGCTGCAGGTCAAGGGCTAAAAGTCACGTTAGAATGTTTAGATTGTATGATATTTTCCATATAATGGAAATCACTGAATGTATATATTATATATATATATATATATATATATATATATATACATAAATATATATATATATATATGTATATATATATATATATATATATATATATATATATAGTTACAATGTAATCAAGTTTGATATACATAGATGTATGTGTGTGTGTACGTGTGTGTGTGTGTGTGTGTGTATGCTGCACAGCAGTTCAGTTCAATTCAAATTTATTTCTTTTTTATAATGATAGAATAATACATAAACATAAATCTTAATTTCTTCAGTGGCAAAAATGATATATGTAAATTCATACAAAGAAAACAACAATAGAAAAACTTTCAGTAAGGATACATTACAATAATTGCTAAAGCAACGAAAGTGAAATATTTTTTCATATAAGCATAGTGTGAAAAAACGGAGTCATTGTGAAGGGAAAAGAAAACAGCGATGGTGAAGAGAATGTCCTGAGCTGTGAGGTCAAGTAAAAATGTTACAATTTCTTCTTCTTTTCTTGTCATTTGTCAGCTATGGCTCAAGGTATTTTTTTTAATACTTAACTTAGTGTATAAGCATATATTTCCTGATATTGATTTTCTGACTTTTTTTGGTTATCCAGTTACTGGTCAAGGGTTAAAGGTTATGATAAAGTGTTAGATTTATATCAATTCATGCTGAAATTCTACCATTTTTCCGCACCCTGAAGATGAGTGAATAAATGCATTCACATTGTAATTAAACTTGGTATGCAAAATGCATTACTGCACAGTGATTATATACGGAATGTTTTAGGCCATGGGGTCAAAGGTCTAATGTCCCCTCTTTGAAACTGAGTGTATATATATATGTATATATATATATATATATATATATATATATATATATACACATGTATGTATATATATATATATATATATATATATATATATATATATATATATTGCCTTCAGCTGTTGTTTTTTTTTTTCTTTTTGGTGGAGAGAGTTTTGAGTTATGAGGCTAAAGGTCAAGAGTCAGAAATTATGTAGGGAAGGGTTTGGACTATTAAGGAGTTTTGCATGGGTCTGGTGAAAATGGTAAAAGATGTTGTGAAAATTTGTGTTTCTGTTAAATTGGTAAAATGTGAAATCGGCTGTGAAATGTGAAAGCTTGCTCCCAATTATTTCTGAGAATAATTTCATGAATGAATAATTAGCGAGCAATATTCTCAGTGCTTCTATTCTAGTACTGATAGTTTTTTGATAGATAATGTAAAGATTAATTTCAATATCATAACTCAATATGGGATCATATTCATTTTGTTATTATTCTGTGTACTTTACATCTCTGTCTTGTTTATTATTTATTTACATGCATTTATGTATTTCATTTTGTATCAATCCTCAGTGCTACATGTTGGGCTGGCATGCTTCCGACCGACAGCAATTCATATATATTATTATCTTTTCATTTCATTTCATTTCATTTCATTTTATTTCATTTCCGGCCAAAGTATACAATATGACAAATGTATATGAACAAAGCATAAAAACAATATAACTTATGCATTTTTTTTTTTGGCCAGCCTTATGCATAACTTTTGCCAGCCCAGACCGCCATGCAACATTTTCTTTTCTTTCTTTATTGTCCCTTGTCGGTCTTGTGTATAATGTATTTGTATATTGTACTTGTAATGATGTAATGATGTAATGCATTGTTTCTTTGTCGAATAATGATGATGATGATGATGATGATGATAGTAATAAAAATAATGATAATAATAATAACAATAACGATAACGATAGTAGTAATAATAACAATAGTAATGATAGTAGTAATAGCAATACTAATAATAAACAAGAAAAAGATGGCTGGGAACAAAATAATGAACATTATCAAAACAGGATTTTACTTTGTAGTCTAAAATCCTCGGATATAAATTGTGGCAAGGTCAGCAGAAAATGATCGACAGGTTTTGAACAATAAGGCAAGATATTGAGAATGAGGATTTTTCTTTTATGGTATGGAATCCTTTGGGTGTAAAGTGTGGTGAGGTCAGCTGAAAGAGACGAACACGTTGAGAACTATAACGCCAGATAATGAGAGTACTTTCACCACCTGCATCACTAACCTTGTGGGTCTGTGTATTTAGTGTTGAAACATCCAATGAAGCACTATGTAGACGAGAATTCGATCTGTTTGGCCACTGGATACCACCTGGTGAGAGTGATAATGAATAGTAAAAAAAAAAAAAAAAGTGAAATAATGCATGCGTCACTCGCCTTTTCACTCAGGTAAGCATGGTAAGTGGGCATTCATAAATAAAGGATTACAGTTTCCGTTTGCAGATTGTTCCGAAGTCCGAAGTGATTTTTATAGTCCACGAACACTAATTCTTAGTGCTGAGAACAGATGTGCCACATTTTCTTTGAAGTGAAAATACTTGAAATGGAGTGGATTCTTAGAATTTTATTTTAATTCATGCACATTAGCAGATGCGAACAAGGTAGTTAGTTTGATCGATCCATTCATTCAATCTGTACTACATTTCTGTTACATCATAATGGGCATGAGGATAAGAACAATGTAAAACCCTCCACACCGATCGGTGGAGTGGGTCCCTTTAGTATAGGTTTTCCTGGCCAATTTCGCACTTTTGCCAGTCCAATTCCTAATTGCTGCATTCAATTTAGCAAAATTTAGCTTAGATGATATGTTCAGTAGTTCAATTTTATGATCTTTTCATTCAAATTCGTTTCGGAGCATTCAAATTACCTTTAGCCTCATTCTAATAAACACTTTTTCAATTGAAATTCGTAAAACAAGCACCATTTAGATATTCGTTCATTCAATTTAGAATGGCATAGTCACGTGATCACGGACATACCGCACTCGTGCATTCAAATTCATTTTTGGGCATCCAATTTAACATCTTTTGCAGTCAATTTAGCACGCATGTTCATGCTTTAGTTCTTTCTTTATTTTTTTTTTTCAACAGAGTTATTGCTTTGCAAGCACCATTACATTTCATATTTTCATACTTATTTTAGAGATTTTGGCATCAGTTTTTTTTTTTCTTCATTGTGCTAAGTGATTCTTCCAGTTTGAAGATATAGTGCATCATGACTGGCCACAACTTATCTGGCCGTTGGGTGCTTTATTCCGAGTGTGTAGGCCAGTTCCAGGAAGTCAAGGTTATGATCATCAAATGTTTCTATAATTCTTTTTCTGTCTTCTTGAGAAATACGTCTGTATCTAACTTGTGCTGTCATGACTGTAAGAAGATGAAGTTAATCTGTAGTATTGGTACATGTAGGCCTAAAATGACATGTATGAAAGAAAAGGGGCGTTACAGAACAACAAACTCGAGTAATATATTATGATAAAAAATATGATATTTTTACTGCTTAACAGTGCGTGGATGAAACAAAAAGTCACATAAAAATACACGTTTAAATTGTATCACCTTTTCAAAAAAGAAATAACATGACGTTAATTTGAATGAACATGTTAGGAATTTGACTGCCAATACGCGAAATTGAATGACTGAAATACCCTTTTCGGCCAGTGTTCGCGAATTTGAATGACTGAAGAGCACGTGCCAATTTGAATGCTCGTTTTACGAATTCGAATGGCACATGTGCAAATTTCATTGATCGAAATGCTAAATTGAACGACCAACTTGCAATTTTGAATGACAGAATGTGCAGTGACGAGGATTTTCGCTAAATTGAATGAACCTTTTATCAAATGTGACTGTGCACCTCAAAACGAACATAAAGTCGCACACACTGATTTTGCGTGAGGACTGAAAATAAGTAAAATGGGTCAACGTAGCCGAACTTGACTTTTTCATATTTTCTGAAAGAGCGGGTCTTCTTTTACATTATGCTAAAATTTGGTATCATAAAACGGGCAGGAAAGTGTGTTCTTTTTAGCAGTTTATCTTGAACATTTTTGGTAGAATAGTGTGATTAGGTGTGTCTTTAGAATCCCTTTTTCATTTCTGAAAAACCTTGTCCACACTCTTCACTTTCAACTCTAACAACTTTTGAAAGGATAAGGCTACTGCTTTGAAAGTTGGCATTAATTATGGACAGAATGTGTGAATAAGGCATGCTTAATTTAATATTAATCCCTTCATTGTTGTTACTCTGGTGGTTTACTTCCTGTTTTTTGTCCCATTCAACACACAGCCAGCACAGTTTGGTAAAGATTAAGCGCTTGGATAGACATTGTACTTCAGAGCCTCTTTTCTCAGTTCACACTTTTCCTGAGTTTGTGCTTTCTTTCCAATATTTAGATAGGTTAGGAGAGTCCATTTGATTTGAGCTATACATCATTTTAAAGCTTGAAGTCTGCTCTTTCAGAATATGGTCTTAACTAAAAATTCATGTCTGGCGACTTTTTGTTTGTTTTGAGGTGCAGGGTCACAAATGGACTGACAAAAGTGCGAAATTGGCCGGGAAAACATATAGTATTTGAGTGAGTCATTTCTGGGGTTTTTTATCTTACTTTTTTTTAATCTCCCAACCAACAGAACACACATGCACACACACACCCACACACACACACACACACACACACACACACACACACTCCCTTGGTACCTTCTCACTCCTTTCTAATACACGCATACACACACACACACCAACGCACACACATACATAATAAATACACTTGTCAATTATTTCTCTGACTTTGTATTCATCTCTTGAACACTCCCGATCCTTTCTTTTTTGTCAACATTGATTTGTTTATCAAATGCTTCATCTCGAAGAACTAGGTATAACCGAAATCAGAAGCGAAAGCTAACTTTTAGAGCTCTGCTTCAAACTTGAGTGCCCGTGTATATTAATTCCCATTTATTTTGTTACTTGTTGCTACAGTCCAACCGAACTGCGTGTGTGAGCAAGCATAAAGCACGGGATCTCCCACCGAGGGATATGGCGCTTTAGTCCACTTGATTACACCACTTTTTCTTTTCTTTTTTTTTCTCCCTGACTCTACTTTGCCTCCTCAAGAATCTGGCTGGAGTGAAGAGCAGGACACCGTGGAGTCTGGCCGGTTTAACGGGCATGGCTAATTCGTGACGTCTTCATCAAATGCTGCATGCGTTGTGAATGCCAGATTAGCGATCCCCGTTTAAGGGATAAACCACATTTTTCGGCTTCATTGAATGAATTGTTTTCTTCAGCTAAATCCCCTCTCCCCCACTTCAACGTCTTCTGTTGCATAGCTAAAAAAAGTGGTCTTGTCTCAATGCCGAATTCAGCGGTGTCTGTCCTGCGGCAAAGCAAGCTAGCTGCTCTGTATTTTCCCGCCGGCTGGCGTCGTGGGTCCGCTCCCCGCATGCAGCCGCCAGAGGACACGCCATTTCTCCACAAACTATGCTCCATTGGCGACATATCAGTATCGAGAAAGATTTGGTCTTATAACTCTCAGGTATTACGGATAAAGACCGATGGAATCACGATAAAGAGGGGACGAAGATGACAGAGCAGACACACCACGTTCATGTAGCCAGATAGAAGACATGAATCCTCTACCCGCCCGTTCGATTTTTCCCATTTCGAGCTTTTTTTTTTTAAACATAAAGTGAGGATCAAACAAGAAGAAGCAATGCCTATTCATTATTTTAAGGGTAAGACAGCCATGTATAAAAGCTAGGTCGTATCGAAATTGAAGTTATATCGTTACATTATTTCATTTATTTTAACAGGGGAGGGTACAGAGGCGTAATCTAGTTTATTTTCTTCTTCCATCACTTATTTCCTTCTCCTTCTTTTTACAATCTTCATAGAAAAATGAGTAGATTCGTGGAAATACGAGTGTTTGTTATAGAAAGAAAATATCTGCACAAGTCGACCAAGGAAATGCTAGAGTCTCTGTCTTGTTGTTACCGTGAGGTCTTGTTGTATGCTATTTTCACATCGCCTCAGCTCACTCCGGTCTTAGAGCAGGCGATTTGACTGAACGGAATACCAGAACGGTCACGTGTCCGCGTTTTCACGGCCGGTCGATAGTACATGCGTATCTACGAGACGCCACGGTGCGAGTTGGAATAACCTCCAGGCCGCCACAACAAGAGGACTCCAGGACAAGGGCGCCTCTCGAAAAGCGGGTACTAAAGTAAATGACTGGAAGGAGTTGTTCTCTCTCCAGCCGAAATCACATCAAAGCAACCGGTGCAATTATTCCCCCAAAATACACGGTGTCTGTTTGCCAAATAAGTTTGCTTAGCGGCGATTATCGGTTTTGTGCTATTGTCGTTTGCCCATCCAAAGATGTGACAAGCAAAACTGGTCACCTTTACGCTTTTTTCCCCTTTAATCGTTCTCTCTTTCTTTTTATTTGTTTATCTTTGCCCATTTGATACGGGGTCAGTGCGACGCTGTACGGCTGGAAGACTTTACTTATACTTATTCCAAATTTTGAGACTGAACAAGAAAAAAAAACTGTAATGACTTCTGCACTTCGTTTTGGAAAAGATCTACGATACACAGTACATAAAAAAAGACTATGTCGAGGAATTTTTCTCCCCATGTGTGTGTGTGTGTGTGTGTGTGCCTTTGTTATTGCGTATGCAACAGCCTGTGGGATCATGTGACAACATCATTTATTGGCTTATGGGCTTATTTTTGTCGTTTCATCAGGCCATATGCACTTGCACCCTAACTCACCGATGCACTGATGCATTTTGTAGCTACCCTACTCGGTTACAAAATTTGATATGTATTAAATGATTTGTAAACAAGTACAAGCCATATGCTGTTCCAGAGGCCTCATCAAACTCATTTTGTTTGTATTAATTCGACTGAATAAGCAATGATTTTCCAATTGTTTTTGTATGATTATAATTCACCTGTATAATATTTCATTATTGATACATTATCATGTATGTGATTATATCTATATTCATTTTGTGTTGGATATAATGTGATTAGTATTGGAAAATTGTTTGTTACGTTGTATATATTTTGTGAAAAATGCATAAATAAATCAAATCAAAATAAAACAATTATCGATATGATACATTTATATGTCATTTACTGTGCTTAGAGGTGTGCTTACGCATAATATATATGATTATGACAATGTATAATTTATAATATTATGTGTATGTATGAAATAAAATGAAATGAATGAATGAATATATATATATATATATATATATATATATATATATACATGTATATAATATTGATATGTTAAAAGAGAGTGAGGGAGTCTTATTCATCCATCATGTCCATATTATATACGTTTCTTAATGATTTTAGACAGTGAATTAGCTTTTCGTGAATATCCCATGGTCACCCTTAAAACAGAAGACAGCTTCAGTAAGCTTGTACTGATAGTCAAAGCGATAGGAGTAACAGGGCAATCATATAAAATCAACAAATCCACAAGCTATGGTGACAAAATAAAAGAAACAATAACTTAAAATAAATAAATATAGAACAATATTATTAAATCGTATCAAATTACAGAGAGAGAGCATAACCATTTTTAGCACAAACCTTGATCATTGTTGATGAGTAGTGAATGACCCGAACCAAGTCATATGTTCTTAAATCTATCAAAGATTGATACTACTGAAGTATAAGCACAATTTCTATTTTGTCAATCACATGCATTCGATATACATTTGACATATCTGAAGCATAACATGTGAAGACGTTTTTCTTCTTTTTTTTTCCGATCATGTGTTCCAGATCCCCTTATACATTTAGAGTTTACTGCAACGTTCTCGCCATTAATAGATGTCTCTATCGTTACCGTTAATAGCGTTTTTCCTGTTACTTAATTCCCTGTGGAATCATAGCATCATCAACAAGTGAAGGGTAGCTTCAGTCGCTCTTGAGAATAACGAAAAGGAACAATTAGCTAAACGACTACTCAGAGAACGGTTTGACAAGATGAATAAAGAATATAGAATTTCAGAGCTGGAATTGAAGAAGATATAAAAGTTGAGAATGCAAGTTTTTTTCAGCTTTGCAGTATTTCGCTGTCCACTAAAACCAACTGAGAACAGCCAGTGTGGTTTCAGAAAAGACCACGCGTAGGTTGAGTGACGTATTGCTGAATTCTTTTGTTTTTGTATGTTTTGATATTTTGTTCCTACTTTGTTCTGGAAGAAGCTCATCACAGGGTTCATTGCACAAACCCTAAAGATTCACAAGAAGTACACAAGCATGTGCGTCATCAAATTTTATCACGATCTCTTATCCTAATGAGCATTCCATCTCAGAGCCTCCCTACTGGAAATATGCAAAAGATGGCAATTCTCGGAGTAAATGTGGTCATTTGCTGGATTGAACATAGCAAAATAAAAGAATAAAGATATGAAGAAAAGCGCGCGCTTCGTAGTAGCGGGCGGGAACGTTATTCGCTGGTCCACATAGCGCGGAATCATGGTCTTTCTTAAACGCATCGAAGGAAATTAAACATTCCCTAATTGGCAATTCTGCTCCCGAAATGGCCGGACCTGAACAGATCTGCCAAGGAACGTCTCAACCAGTCGTTCCACAGCGAAATGGCGAATTGAGTCCCTTTATGGTCCTGCAGAAGCGTATTACGGCGGGCATTTATGGGATCGCGAAATTATGACAAGAAAAAGAAGACGTGTCATGCATGAAGTGCGTCGCTTAGTTAACGAGCGAACGTCTCTTAAATATGACGAAAGCAACAATGCACATTTCATCTTCGTCATGCATCGATAGTCATCCGAGCTTCCTCGTCACATCTTCTCGTTGCTTTACGAAGTCCAAGAACATTTCAAGTGACTTCATCTTACTACAAGTTTTATCTTCTTGAAACCATTGTTGAAAGTAGCCTAAAGGGGAGAGTTTTCTCCCCCTCCCCTTTCTTCTTTTCTTCTACCGCACGTCCAACAATATGGAAGAGAAAGTTAGCGAGAATAAAGTGAAAGTGAAACTCGTTTGTGCAAGGTGACAAACCACAGGGGAATTCTGACAGACGTTCCGTGAAAGAAACAAAAAGTATATGTATTATGTTTATGAGCATGCATTTTCTCGTGGGTTTTTTTTTCTGTTTGCTTTACGAAACGCTTGTATTCAAAACTTCGAAACTGATTGAGACATGGAAGAGATATAGAGAGTGAGAGAGTAGCTGGGACAGAGAAAAAGAAAACAGCTTGCACGCTCGTAGACTACTGAAATCATGCTTCTCTACATCTTCCGTCAACCGTTGACGGAAGATGTAGAGAAGCATGATTTCAGTTAGGTTGTATGTATGTGTATGTGTGTGTGTGTGTGTGTGCGTGTGTGTGTGTGTGTGTGTGTGTGTGTATGTATGTGCATATTCTTGCTCATTTGTTTAGTTTGTTTAATTTGTTGATATACTGTTGTTGATTTTTTCCTACCATGCTAAATGTAGATCACTCATCGACATTTTCATATGAAATGACTACTGTCGGAGTAGGTTGGTCTGCGTCAAATATTGTTATAATAACCCTGTCACACATGTCCTTAATTGACATAACGTATTTAGCCAGCGTGTAATGACGTGTGGAAAATTTAGCAAATACGCTGACATACGTTGTGTACGTTACGGATAAGTTTTGTATAAGCTGTGAGTACGCTGGTGTACGTCATAAATGATCATAGTATACACCGAGGTCTTCAAAATTTGTCAAGCATTCAGCCAATTATTTCATCGTATTCCAGCGCATGACTCACAAGTCCAGCAAAAGTTGCATGCATGTTACGAGATCGTTGACAAACGTTCACCACAACTACTAGTTTTTAACTTGTGGATGTTTCTCAGGGACTTGAACAACCCTTGTCCATGACCTAATTGGCTCGGACCTCGTAGAGCTTTACCCTATTGTCCATCTTCCGATGGTCATCAAAAGGTTCTTGGTGTCGATGAGCTGCTCCTCCTTACCGTGTCTTCTTCGCTCTTTCTTCTTGACAAGGGTATAGTCTGATAGGAGATGAAGACCATGGACGCAGGTGCCGATGTCACTGATGATGCCAGAGAAAAGAGTCCGCTTCATTTTTTTTTTTTTTTGTCGTATAACTGCGGCAATCTGTAGTCGTTGAACATTGCAACAGTGCAAAGATGATTTTTTATTTTATATTTTAATAAATGCGATTTTCAAGATAAATCAATGCATGATTATGTAATGTATTTTTTTTTCTAAATTACGTATTTGTAAGAATTTCATAAGTAAGGAATTCAGAAATTGAATTAAATTGAATTGTCTTCAACATGTGATAGTCGGCGATATTCTGCAGCGCGTCATACAGTGTACAGTGTACATAAGTTAAGCTATCGCTGTGCACAAGTCGCATATAGCCAACAATGCGTTAGAAATTCAATGGTGCAGATTTTCTATAAGTTGTTGAAACATTTACTTTGTTTACTTTACAAATGCGTTATATATATGTCAGTACGCCAATATGTCAACGTATGTAGGCGTTTTAAAATGATTTTGATACGCTGGCATACGCTGGCCGAATAGGTAAGAACGATGTGACAGGGTATGATCTCACAACGCACCAAGTTTGATATCACAGGGCTTCCTTTTTTTATAATTTGAAAAGGTCTAATTAGATTATATATATATATATATATATATATATATATATATATATATATATAGTCAAAAGAAAAACGGTTTATGTATTTTAGCAAACAAGTTATTTTTTGAAAACTACTTGTTGGTTAAAATGCCATACAAGATTATGTGTAAATGGCATATACACATAACTTTTTATGCGCAAACGCCAATATTTGGATAAATCGACACAATTATATACATGTATATCAACAGAACAGAGACAAAATAAAAGTTCATAACATTTCAAAGTTTCATACAGAAATTTGAATGTAAGAGACTACAAAATTGTGTTCCTTGTCAGCTTGTAATGCAAAAATTTTCAAGTGAACTGATCACAAGGATCGCTACCTAAACTATCTGAAAGACATTTAAAAAAGGATTATACATGACGAAATGCAGTCTTTCATAATATTATGTAGCATTGTAATATTGTGTATGATAAAGTAAATACATTGTTGGTCAAAATGAATACAATTTTACACTCACACATACACGCACACACACAAACATACACAAACGCACTAACAAATATATCATAATTATGACTTTAAAGCTGACAGAAAGCAAAAATAAAGTCATTTGCCTTATTTAAAGAAAAGAAAAGCTTTTAATGGTGCGTCAGAAATCAAAAGGTTAATATTTAAAAAGTTTTCCGTCAAAGTGGCAAAGTCTTGGAATGGCTTAGGGTACACAACATTATGACCACGATGTTTTAAATAGGCAATTTAGGCAATCTGGGCACGTTTCAACTTCATCTCGTCTTCGGAGCTAGATTTCTCAAGACTCTGTGGACAATTTGGTGGATCTAGAGACTAGGTATCTATATTTTCCCCACTTTTTATTTAGTACGCTTTCAAAATAAAGAGATACAAATTCTGAATCAATGTTGTTGTTGTTATTTCTTTTCTTTTCAAGAATTTTCAGAGCAGAATATCAATGTTCAGCGCTTATCATCAGACCTTTATCAGGTGATGAATTGCATGTGATTGTGTATGTGGGCGTATTTCTCATGTTAAACGACACCAAGAATTTAGGTACAGTAGACACGGTAGAATGTCTTTACTATCATCTGCATCAAGTTTCTCTGATGATTAGTATTCACCTGAACGTATATGTAATATGTATACATGCCTCTTTTTTTCTGTATGTTTCATCATATTTTCTTTATGCAGTTTTAGGATTTTCATGTTGAGGCTATGCCAAAGAAGCTGTAGAGAGAGAGAGAGAGAAAGAGGAGAGAGGGAGAGGGGGAGCGGCAATCCAAAAAGGGGGAGAGATTTTACCGAGAAGAGCACCAAACGACCCACATGGGACCAACGCGCCCGAAGACTTTTCACTGCCATGGAAACGAGAAAGCGCGCGAAGATAAGGAGAGCCAAAAATGAGATCAGAGAAAAACATGGCGGCTGCTGGACGCTTTTACTCAGCTGCAATTCAACGACGACCCCCTTGGGCAAAATGGACTAACCAATTACTGGCGACCCACTGAAAGGGCAACAAAAAAGAAAGACAGAAAGAAAAAAGAAAACAGGAAAAGAAGGAACGCCGAAGAAAGGACAAGATAAATACAAACAAATAAACAAGCGCTCAAAGAAGGTGTATGCTATTTGCTACACGCGAGTAAGCAGAAACACAAACATGTATCGCTGAGGAAGGTAAGGACTGAAATGGCGCACGTTTCACACACGGACCTGCTCGTGGCACTTCGACTGAAGTTTTGTGTATCGTTACGATGTATATAAATGCGATATTCTTACAGTTAATCTAAAACAATATCGCTACCTTATCAACAAATGGGTAACAAGTGATATTTTTATCTGTTGCTGATTTCCTTCGAAAGGTAACAAAGCTCATCACCAGGTCTCGGCGGAGTCATTTTTTCATGGCCAGGCTTTTGTCAAGAGTTAATCGTTTTCGTCAAATCAGCTGTTATAGATGTAGTGACACGAAACGGCGTACAGCAATGTGTCTTGATTATGACTTGCTTTTTGAGTAGTATGATAAAAATGGGATTCATACCCGTAAAGCTGTCCTGTGTTTATACTCATAGCCATAAAGAAAAGATAAGACTTTTATCACGTTCACCAAATTTGCATTGCTCTCGCTGCATTGATTCCACATGACTGTCAAAATAGGAAAGTGGAGGGGGGGGGGGGAGCATTCAATATCTTTCGGGATGAAAGGAACACGAAAGTATAAAGATACTTATTGTTTATTGCTTATTCCCTTTCTTTCTTCAAATTCCCAAAGATCTTAAACTGGTCTTTCATCAAAAATCGTTCTCTATAAAACACTGTTTGGAAGGGAAATCAACTTGATTCATTTGTGAAGAATATACTCATGACTTGATACAAGCAATGTGAACTCATAGAGTCATTTTCTTTTAATATATATATTTTTTTTAATTGTCAAAGCATAGGTGAACCGCTGAACATGAAAACAAACAAACAAACAAACAAACATAAATACATGCAAACAAACAAACAAATGGTTTAAATAAGATTTGATTACACCAAGCCATGACTGGTGTAATAGAGTTGATTCTCATACACTTTTCGGAAAAATTAGTGAACCCTTCAGCGCGACTGTATGCTTGTGTTCTGACATTACATTTTTTTTTTTTTTAATAATAAATAATAATAATAATGGAGTCTTGTAATGCGCCATGTCTGTCACACAGTGGCACTCCTGGCGCAGAAAGGTAAGACCTCCTCCCACATTGCTTCATTCAGGAAAAGATTCCAATTGAAAGAAAGCACAGTTACTGAAATAAAAAGGTCTTGAGTTCCCTCTTGAACAGAGGGAAAGAGGTCTCCATTCTCAGTTTCAAAGGCAGTGAGTTCCAGAGAGAAGAGCCAGACTGGGTGAAAGTTCTGTTGCCCCACGAGTGATGAGTACGGGGAACTCGAAGGGTGTGAGCAGTGGATGAACGAAGAAATCTAGTTGGTTTGTACTTATGAAATAGTTCCTGAAGGTAACTGGGTGCTGTGCCATGTAAAGAACGGAAAACCAGGATCAAAATCTTGTACACAATTCGCTTGTCAACCGGAAGCCAGTGTAATTTATGGAGGACATGAGAGATGTGTGAAGTTTTCCCCGTTAGAGTTACCAGTCTAGCAGCAGAGTTCTGGAGCAGCTGGAGGCGATGTATTTGGTAATCTGGTAGGTTTATCAGGATTCCATTGGCAAAGTCAAGACGAGAAGATATAAGAGAGTGAACCAAGCATTCAGTTGTCTTAGGAGAGAGATACTTACGAATGTGCGATAAATTTCGCAACTGAAATCTCACTCCTCTACAAACAGTGGAAATGTGGTCATTGAAAGTCATACCTGAATCAATGACAACACCCAGGTTTCGGCATTTTTTGTTAGGGTGGATATCCAAGTCTCCAATTCGGATGGTAAGCAAAGGAGACACCTTCTTCAGGTTAGATTTGGAACCGAGAAGAATGAATTCTGATTTACTGTCATTCAGTTTCAGATTATTCTGGGACATCCATTCCTTGACATCTTTTACACATTTTTCCAAGCAATAGATTGAAGAGGAGAGGTTTTCATCCGTTGGGTTAAAAGATATATACAACTGAAAGTCATCGGCATATGAATGAAAATTGATGCCATGAGAACGGATGATATTGCCAAGAGGCTGTGTGTAAACAACAAACAGAAGTGGTCCACCTACAGATCCCTGTGGAACTCCATGTGAAAGAAGAGTTTGAGGAGAACAGACACCATTAACAGAGACACGCTGATGTCTGCCATGAAGGTACGAGCTGAACCACTGAAGTGCTTGTGATGTGACTCCAAAGGATTCTAACCTCTTGATCAGGATTGAGTGATGAACAGTGTCAAAGGCACCTGACACATCGAGGAGAACAAGTGCAGTAACTTTGCCCTTGTCCATTTCTCGCAGAATGTTGTCACAAAGACTCACCAAGACAGTTTCAACACTATGGTTACTCCTGTATGCTGACTGGTGGCTATCAAACAAGTGGTTATCGTCAAGATGTGCAGTGAGTTGATCAAAAGCAACACGTTCCAAAATTTTTGAGATGAACGGTAGATTAGATATAGGTCTGTAGTTTTTAAGATCATTGTGGTCCAGTCCAGGTCTCTTGAGTGCTGGTCGTACATCTGCAACTTTCAGAGCAGCAGGGACAACACCACTCTCAAAACTTGAATTTATGATATCAGTGATAGTAGATACAACAAATGACAGAAACTTCTTCAGGAGATCAGTGGGCATTGGGTCAAGATTACATGTTTTTGTTGAAGATTTCTTTATAATAGATTTCACATCATCTGAGGTAACAGGTTTTAACTGATCTAGTGTAGAACAAGGAGTTGAAGAATGTATTGATGCTGAATGGACTTTGCATGTGTCTGGCGTCAGACTGTCGCAAATTGCTGATATCTTATCCTTAAAACTGTCACTGAACTTGCAGGCCAGCTCATTTACATCACTGTGGTCAGGGAGCACATATGTTTTCTTTCGATTAAGAAGGTCATTAGCAAGGCGATACAATTTTCTTGAGTCCTTTGCACAGTCAGCAACCAAGTTTTTGTAGTATGCCTGTTTTGCAGATCTAATCAAAGACTGCACTTTCCCACGGTAAGCCAAATACATCTGACGATGAACTTCAAGCCCAGAGGACCTCCACTGCCTTTCCAAGTTTCTCCGGACTCGTTTTTCCCGAGTGATATCCTTATTGTACCACTGAGTGTCTGTCCTAATGCGAACAACCTTTGATTTTACAGGAGCATGTTTGTTAACAGTTTCAATAACTATGGAGTTGAAATGACCAACTAGCCTATCTGGGCTGTCGCAGTTACTTTGGTTCACAATCTCCAACTTACAAAGATCGTTAGCGAATTTCAGAAAGTCGATTGATTTGAAATTCCTGTAAGTAATCGTCCTGGTTCCTGTCTTTGGTTTTTCAAAAGGAAAGTTGCACACGATGGCAGAGTGATCAGATATTCCACTAAGTACTGAAAGATTAGAAACTGTTGTAGCATCAAAATCTCTTGATATCAGAAGGTCTAGAGTATGTCCATGTGTGTGAGTGGACCCACTCACATGCTGCTTCAGGCTGTGAGACTGCAAAAGGTCACTGAATGATGATGACTGAGTAGAGACTTCATCAACATGAATATTGAAATCACCACAAATAATGAGAGAGCCTGGTAATACGTTGTACTGGTCCAAGAGATATGAAAATTCTTTGAGGAAAAAGCTGAAAGGAGTATCAGAAGAGGGTGGACGATAAATCACAAGCAAATAAGTAGAGCCAAGGTCAGTTTTAATATACGCCTGGAGCAATTCAAAAGACTTAAATTGCAATGAAGAAGCTTTCAACTGAAGACTTAGTTCACTTCTATAAAGGAGACCGACACCTCCCCCACGCCTCGCTAATCTTGGCACATGAGAAAAAGTATACCCATCTGGTGTAAGCTCTCTTAAAACTGCAGAGTCTCCTTCGGTAAGCCATGTTTCACATATCCCAAGAATGTCAATCTGATTGTCTTTTACAAATTCACTGACCTCACACGCTTTGTTTCTCACTGAACGCGCATTCAGAAAGCCAAAAGACACATTCCCTTCAGCTGTCTTACTTTTCCTTGCAGTAGAAAGATATTCTTCATTGTCGTTAGAAAGAGAGAGTTTCACCCTACCTGCACGAGTCCCTCTCTTGGTAGCAGGTGTCCTATTAATTCCTAAAGATCTGATGTGTTTCATAAGAACAGATGGTATCCTTTTGTTCTGCGGAATCTCCTTTCCAATGGAGAGGAGTTCTTGAACTGAGTAGCAGCACATACTTCCTTGGTTGAAATCAAAGGAATTTACCTTCAGGTTATGCCCACTCGACTCACACCCTTCATTCACTTTGAATGATGAAGGCAGCATAACAATGGCAACAAAAACAACAAAAGATGTGTGCAGATGCCAGTAGACTCCAGTAGAGATGAACTCCTTGGGTATTGGTCCATGACCATGTGCCATAGCATTGTAGACAGAGGAAAATCACAGATATGAAATCCCCAAAATTAGGCAGGTAACACTCCATTAAATGTTGTGGCAAAGGTCTAGTAGAAGCCTGAAGTAGTAACAAATCATTCAGTAGAAAAATCTTGAAAAATGCAGGGTTGCAAAACAATCCAATGAAGCAAAGTAAGAGGAGGTCTAAACACAAGCTGCCACAGGGCGCTAGGCATGTCATTAAGATCAATAATTCTCCTCATGCATTGTAAAATAAGGCTAAAATACTGGAATGATGGATTTTCAAGCCGCGATTTCTTCAATATATTTGAAAGCTTCTGCAAGTGGTAAACTGCCCAAGGTTTGTAGAAGGTAAGGTGAAAATCATACCAATACGAGTAAGCCTAGGAAAATATCGTAAACACATCGTAAAAACAACAACGCACAAATACACACACACTTACACACACACACACACACACACACACACATTAGAGAAAGAAGTAATATTTGAAGTCATAGTTCATATAAATGTATCTATGATTATATATCTGCGTATTGTCTGGATATCTGTCTGTCTTTTTCCTTTTAATAGCAGAATACATTTTCTTTCGTCTCCTGCTAGACTTGACAATTTATGTGGACCAAAATTTACGCTTTTTCCAAGTAGGGCCTATATTGTAATGGGCACTGGCTGACATTTGCTGCCGCTGGCCTTGGCTAAGAGGTTAGATTTTAGTTAGTGTTATCATTTATTGGAAAACTTTGGACGAGTGGCAAATTTCCTCATCTTCACTGAGAGGGAAAGGCGGTTCAATAACTACCGGTCTGGTCTGATGCATTTGATCCGGTGGAGACCCGGTGATGTGCCGCCAATTTTCCGCTGGTAAGCAGCTTGTATACGCCTGCTTTCTCCACTCCTCTGCACTAAATTTGCCCTCTCTCTCTCTCTCTCTGCGCCTTCCTTTCCCCCGCCCCCCCCCCCCCCTTTCTCTATCCTCGCTTGTTTTTTTTTTTTTCTACCTTTTCTCTCATTATAAATCCCAATGTCTGTCTCTCTCTCTCCATCCATTTCTTTCTCTCCTCTCTCGAACTTCCCCCTTCTCTCTTCTTTTTATCTCTTCCTGTCTTTTTTTTTTCTCTCTCTCTCTTCCCAGAAACTACGTAAACATCGTCAGTCGGAGCCATCGTGTTTACACTTTAACTCCACCCTCTTGTACTCGTTTCCGACAGTAGCGAGATAGCGGGGACAAGAAAAGTCAGAATCCGCATCATCCGACTCAAAAATAGCAAGTCTGTTTTGTTCAACGAATACAGCATTTACGGTCTCACTTTGTAATGGGTGGGAGGGGGGGGGGGTATGCTTGAAACCTTGATTTGTTCTCAATATCGAAATTAGAATTAGTTTCGACTTTTTTTGTTGCTTTATAACACAGTAGAAAGATGGCAACCATAATGAAGCGATGTTAGTGCTTTACAAGGTAATCGTTAGCATTTTGTGTACAGATTTGTGCATGCCATATACATTTATCAAAGATGAAGCTTTATTGGATATTGTTCGTGCTTATCTTATGTATGTATAAGAAACATACACGTGCATTCAAACAGTATATCATGTATATACATATATAATACAAAATACATGACTATGTGCCTAGGTTCTACCATTATATTTCACTTTCTACACTTTCTTTGCAAAAGGGTTGGGCCATTCCGTAATTCTTTCCGAGTTTCATCGTTTCCTCTCCAAAGCTCTTGAGTACAATTACTCGCCATATTTTTTTCCATTTATTTCAGCACTATGGATTAACAGGAGTACAGTGAAGCAATAGTATGATATTTAGTATGCACGGGAAGAGAAATCCATTGATTTGAATGCATTATAGAATGGCCCTCCGGTATCAACGAATCACACCTGCGATTCAATCTCGAAAACAGAGCGGTCCTTCGCGCCCGCTTCGAGCGGTACATTCCGAGTTGCCTTTCGGTCAACGCGCAGATTTGAAGCGCGAGAAGGAAGCACAGATGACACCTTGTTTTTTAAACTCCTACGCAGAGTATATGAGAGAGGAAAGAGCGGGGAAAAAAGTGGTGCAAAGGAAAAAAGGAAATTCTCAAAATAGATTTAGCCGGCAGTCACAGGAAGACCAGATACAAGAGAATGCTTAAAACACGTAACCCCAAAGACTGATAAAACTTAAATCTTTGGAGACCATCTCTTTTTGGTTTCATTTTTTCTTTAAATCTATGTATGATTTCTCGTCAGGATCGTCTTATAACGTATTTCGTTTGCAGCTTTGATTAAAAAACGAGCAACTCTGATGTGATTGTGATTCAAATGGTATTTTCAAAATATCACATGTCTGAAATGTGTGCGTGTATGTCTGTGTATATAGGAGGAGGGGTCGATATCTTTTTGTTTTTGTTTCATATTATCATATCTGAATATCTCCGAAGAGAAATATGTGTAAGAGATGGCTCCGTTATTCAACTTTGCATGTATATAATAAATCAATCAATATACATATTCATTTATTTACATACTTATCTATTTATATTGATATATCCACGTATATAAATGCATCACTGACGCCATCACTGACTGACGCCAGCTGTGCACTATGGAGCATCAAACTGGTAGAAGATGTTCTACTCGGATTACTAGCACTCGGTGGGTGACATCAGGGAGGTGAGAGGAAATTTGTCTCACCTCCCTGGGTGAAGGTAGATGCGATACTGCTATGTGCGTAATTTCAATAGGTGTCCATTGATGTAACAATAATAATATATCACATAGATAATCATTATAAAAAGAAAATTGTGAAACACACATACACAGACACACACACATTATATATAATATATATAACATATATACATCCATGTATATAAAATAAGGGAGGAGCGAAGACTTTCAATGACGGTTGTTTGGCAACAACAACAAAAAGTGGTAATTGTGAACGTGATTGATATGTATTGACTCGAAGTGACGAAAAGTATCCTTATCTTAGATTTGTGCCTCCTAGTAATCATAGTTATGCCTGAAAATAATTGGTAAATGCATACACAGAACAGTGTAGGAGATGACTACGCATGACAGAAATTGGAGAAAGGGGCTTCTATTTGCCGTCAATAATATTTTGTACAATGATCAAATAGCTGTTCAAAATTTTACTTTTGAATGATCAAAAGTGCAATTTGATACGGAGAAAGAAAAATAGGGCAGAGACGTGAGAATAAGCTTTTTCTTTTTCTTTTCATCACCATGAAATATTGAAAGATGTGAATTACTTTTGAAATGTAAGTTTACTTATGTATTGTACGCGTATATGTGGGCGTATGTATGTGCATTTTGTGTAAACCTGTGTGTGTAAATGTTATTACCATAACGTCCCATGGACATATCACGCTAAAAATGTAACAGACGTCTCCGAGATTTAGTAAGTTTCCATGGACGTAGCACATGACACGCCATATGCTCGTAAGTATTGGGTTAATAATCTAAAGGTGAGCTTACCCCCGAACAAAACAAAAAAAAAAAAAAAAAAGAAGGAAAAACCGGAATATGCACGTTTGTCTGAGAAGGTATATTGGTAGCAGATAGATAGGCGAGTGGGATAACTTGGGCGGAAGTGATCCAAACTGTTTTGGCAACGTGTCGGTGCTACCAACTCCACCGGGTCCCGATTCGCAGGCGACCCGGTTCCTCTCAGCTAAGTTACAATAACAGGCTGTCTGGCAGGCGCGGATTTCTTACCAAAAACTTCCTGTCTCTCGAAAAATTGGTGGAGAGAAGGTTATTTTGACAGGCGGAAGGAGCAAATCCCCAAAATAACTTTTTAATACCCTCTCACTACTGGGGTTATTTGGACAAAACAAGACTTGGAATGGAAGACGTGCATTCTGGTGGGTCGTGTACACCAAATTATTATATCACTATCCTACATGTAGTTCAACGGAGTTGTTGGGGATCATTGACAGAAGAGACCATTCTTGTCCATCATGTTCATCAAATGATTTGAATAAAAATGAAATTCATTCTCTTTGTACATGTGACAGGAAGTGATCTATTATATCAATTATATAGAGCAGTTTGATTTCTGTTTATCATACAGTGATTTACATGGTCTGGCCTGATGGTAGTGGTGCAGACTTCAGCATTTATGAAGCGCATTCCATATGCGCGCTCCTATACTAAATTGTGATTGCATAGCGAGTGTTTGGTAAGACGGTTTGAAAACATATTCAACGTTTCCATTGCGCATGGGAAATTAGTTCTTTAAACACACGAACGATATTTCAAACACACAAACGATATGCCAAGTATAACTTGATTTTATTCTGCTATTATGCTCGTATGTACCCTAAAATTAATGGATAAGTAAGCAAAGATAAGAAAAGTAGAAAGGCGTTGAAATATCAACCTGCTTAAACCACTTTTTAAAAGCTGTCATTTATTGTTCGTTGTATGTCTATGTGTGCGTGCGTGTATGCGTACTTGTTTGTGTGTGAGTGTCTATGTGTGTTTTTTCATGAAGTTCATACATTATGATTGTCTATGTTTGAATTTACTACAACACCGATAAACTGTTTGTTTGTTTATTTATTTAATTTGTGCATAACAATCCAGTCAAACCATCGCTGTCAGGTCGTTAAGGGGACTTGGCATTGACACGAGTCCTCCTATAACGAATCACCCGGAACATACACCAACAAACCAACCTCTAAACATAACTATCCAATATTGTCCCATCCACACGAAATAGATCATTTTGAACTTGAGACATCATTGTTTAAGCGTGAACCCAAATACAGTCGATTGTTCTCTCAGTCAAATGTTGAAGTCTTAGTACATATAAAAGACGAGTGTCTGGTTTAAAAATACATTCCAAGGAATACGTATCCCCGAATAGATATAATTTTCATTACAATCGTCATTCCCACGGAAAAGAGTACAATATTCAGACTCAGTTCTCCTCGAGCGTACATACATTGCTTGAATTGGACCTAAATATGAGCTGGATGTGCTGAATATAGAATGCTAATGATTCACAGTAATAAGGTTTGATTAATTATCATCTTTTTTTTTTTCAATTTCTTGTTTCATTCTGCCAAATTGGAACTCGTCTCTCTCAGACCGAATGATTATATGCCCAGATGTATGTTTAGATTTAGTCTGCGGGACTTCTTATATGCATGAGGACCTTTGTTGTTTCCTTTGATATACTCAGTAACAGGAAATCTGGACTTTCCGTTTTTACTGATGAAATCTACTGCTATGGGATACTCCTCCCAAAACACAGAATCTAGGTTTCAAATAAAAAGAAAATAGGTCGATATGCTTGAAATCGGTTTATTTCAATGGAGAAAAAAAAAAGAAGAAGATGGGGGTGTATGTCCTTTTGTTCATTAATGGTATGCATCATAAGAATGTTCCCAAATCCCAAGTCTCTACATGTATGTGTGTAGTCGTGAATGTTTAAAGAGCCATACGAGATAGAAAAATGAAATTAATGTCCATATTGCCACACATACGTTCGTGTGATGCCTCCTCGGTTTGTCCAAATATTATGATGAGCTCGACAGAACAGTTGTGGCCCTTGAGGGGAACTTGAGTGGAACAACCACCAAGTTAAACAAAGCAAATGAAAATGTTCGTCTGGAAAGCCCCCATTCCTCATCTCATTCAGCATGATGATGTTTCGAGTTAGCCACTTGCAAGAAAAAAAAAAAAAAAGAGGAAGAAGAAGAATGTGAACTCCGCTGCCTGGTGGCAAGATCAAGACTGCTACACGGTCTGCTTGTTTTGCTGCCGACGATGCACCGTCGCTGACATCTCCTGAACCGAAGGAGATATCCCCCGTACAGAAGGCGGGCGACATCTTTCGCTTAATCACCGTTTGGACGATCAGCGCAGAGCATCCCATCCTCGGGCAATGCAAACTGGGTAATTACAAGACGGGGATCGCACGACATGTAACATTCCCCTCTTTTCTTCATATTTCTTCTTCTTCTTCTTCCCCATCTTGTCCTTCTTTTCTTTTCTTTTTTTATTTTCTCTGCATCTCCTTTCCTTCCTCTTCACAGCCATAGCTTCCTTTGGGCATTTTTAAGTTTTCACTTCAAATTGGCGTTGTTAGATTCGACTGAAAAAATGATTTTCAATTTATTTTGTCGGGCAGCCCGCCAGCGGCTTCAGAGAAGAAACAAAATCTCTGCTAAACACCTCTGCTGATCAGCTGTATAAAACGTGAATGCATGTATAAGCAGTAGATGATAAGACTATGGAACGAATGGTTCGGGGAGGAGGGGAATTTTAATATTCCTTGGTGGAATTAGGGCCAGCGGTGGTGAATTAATTCTGTTTCCCCGTATTTCATGGCAACGCACACTCAAAGATGGAGAAGAGTAAGTCATTTCTTTGAAGTCAGGGGCGGGGAACCGGCCGGAAGGACGCGCTCTTGATGGACTTTTCAAACTCAAATTTGAACACCATTTGAAGCTTGTAATGTTCCTTAATGTCTTTTCTTCGTTTACGGCGATACCTGAGGTCAGTCGCTTGAATTCACACATTGAGGAATTCAGTTTGTTTGCTTTTACCGTTGTAAAAACCTCGTTCGTACTTATGGCAATTGTATTTCGTGTGTATATTTTCAAAAATACAGCTCTTCTTCCCCCCCCCCCCCTCTCTCTCTCTCTCACACAAACACACACACACATATTTTTTTCTTTCACATTCGTGTCTACCTGATAAATTTGTGAATTTCCAAATTCATAATTGAATAAGGAAAGTGCCTCATCACTTGCAGATACCACTAACATAATCCTCTATGCAATACAAACTGACAAATCTGTCTTGATTTGCAACGTGAAACTGAACAGCAACCCTGACAAAGCACCTGGCTATTAAGTGGCTGCAAAACTTTGATTGAACTGTCACCACAAACGCAGTGTCCTAGCTGTCACCTAAGAGAGCAATTAAAGTCAGCCAGTATGATTCCGTCTCACCACTTGACACAGTGCCGGAAGATCGAACTGTCAACTATCCGAAGCTTAGATCACGAGGCTATAATTGAAAGTATACTTTTTTATCTGTTGTTGTTGTCCTTGTTATTGTTAATGATGTTTTTTTTTAAGTTCATCATAAGTTTCAGTAGGTTTCATTTATCCACTTGTATAAAAGAAAAATGAGTATGACAATATCAAACATATTCACAAGTCATGAAAATATAAAGAAGAGTTCTCAGTAAAAATATATAATCATGTGAATAATACATGATATTTCATGACAAATCTTTAAGTATGCAGGTGGAAGAGACCGTTATCAATAAGCAAATCTATGTTTATTTAACTGAAGATATACAGCACGCATACACATAGAGTAAGTTCGAGTGTATTACCTTATGGACTTAGCGATAACATAATGACAAATTCGGCCCTGGTCACACTGAAGCATAATAGAAAAACTTCTGGGGTTGAGACAAGGATCATCTTGTGAATATACATGTATTAAGATATATATAGGCCTATATATTACAAATATCATCGTTGTTGTTGGTATCATCGCCATTGCTAGTTAAACGGTCATGTTGAATACTTTCGTATTTAACTGTAAGCCATGAGCGCCACCTGGTTGCCGATTTCTCACCATCTCGTCCGCTCTCTCTCTTTTTTTTTTTTTCATTTATTTTCTATGCATTAATTGCGTGGGTTTCCTTTTTTTTTTTCTGGTGACACTGGGCGACCTACTCCAAAATTTGAATCTGTATCACACGAGAACCCCCCCCCCCCTCCACCCCAAAAAAAAAAAATGAAATAGATAAAAATGCGTAAGATATGCATATTTCGCAAATCGAAGATAGTATAATCTGTGGAATGGGAAATGGGGCAGATTTCGTCTTGGCGCGCCACGAGGAGCTAGACAGGGGGCGGTGGGGGTAGGTATGGGATGATCGATCGGACATTTTGTAAGGGGAATCCCCGGGGGATAGGAGCACCGCCATGGAGAGAAAATGAGATTTGTTTGTTTCTTTTGTACAATTATAAAAGAGATTCAGAGAGAAGGGGAGAGAGAGAGAGAGAGAGAAGGGTGAGGAAAGATGGAGAAAGAAAACCACGGAGATAATGAGTAAGGTTGAGAAACGAACCGAGAAATATGGATCTAGAAAAAGAAAGAGAGAAACCGGGAGGGGGCTGGGTAGGGTGTGACTTGGAAAAGAGGTGAGTGGAAGACTTATGGAGAGTACAGCAACGGACGCCATTCATTTACCTTGTCCCCAGACAAATGTTTAATTCAAATCTTTGGAAAGCGACGTCTTGGTGGGGCCCGAGATGGTATCGTCCAGCCAAAACAATTGCATGTTTTTATTCATGGGCTCTCCACTGCGCTTTTCCGCTTTGCTGAATTCTGGACTCACACACACACACACACACACACACACACACACACACACACACACACACACACACACACACACACGTGGGTAAAACAGACAGACAGACACACGCACACACATGGATAACCCTTAAATGCGCACCCAGGGTGCATACGTTGATTGATAGATTGATCGATAACTTGACGATACGAATAACTGCATCTCATTGTTGAAGTTTACCTTGAACATAGCAATACTGCTGCAACTTCTCATGCAACTACGCTAGAAATCATAAAATATTGATTGATATCATAATTGATCATTGATATCATCATCGCCATCATCATCATGACAATAATAATGATAATCATAATGACCGATTTACCAAAATAATGATTGTTTCAAATCTCTTATCTTTTTTTTTTTGTAAACAAGATAAGTAACCATTATGATTTCTTAGTTGAATCTCTTTGTAATTCAAATTATAACGAGACAAAAATAAACCCTGCACATATTTCATACAAGATCAAAGTCTCGTTCTTACACACCAGTGTACCTCTCTTCGAGCACAAACCTGAATTCGTCCGGTAAGGTCACGTTAACCCCTCCATTCTGTTTGGCCTCTTAAATCTTATGGATACGGTGTACTTTTTAGTCTTATTTTCTATTTCATCTATTTAAGTGCCTAAATCACTTTCTCTTTCATGTCAGAAGAATATTGCATTCTGCTATGTCGGCATAATGGTTTAAGGACAAATAACATGATTTTGGGTTAGGTGATCAAACGGTGGTAGAAACCGTTCGTTACCCAAATGAATCACGTGTGTTTTGTCTCTGTTGTCATTTACCCTGAGATCTGGTATTCAAGCGTAAGTATTCATTCCGTACTTCACGATCAATTTATTGATAGTAAACTGTTGTCGTCTGTGTTTTAAACGCCTGCATAATTGAGATTGTATTTTGAGTTGGTAGAGTGGATTTGAGCTTAAGATATTAGCCCTGGATTTAAAGTTTTCCTTTTTTATCTGTCTTCACTTTAAAAAAGGTAATCATGTCTACATTTTGCCCTGATTACAAGCCTTTGAGTGCCTTAGTGTTAATCGTGAATCTGATAGGAAGGGAAAGAAATTCTGCCTTGCAGCGAAGGATTGCAGACCATGAAGTCTCCAGCTAAGAAATAGTGGCGCTCCTTTCGAGGAATACGAACTGACCATGCGCCACCGGAAGATGGCGCTTTTACTTTCACCACCTGGTCAGCGTAATAGGCCATTTAGAGTTGAGGACTGGGGAAGTGCCCATAGAAACTTGAATCCCATTTATAGCGGAGACAATTCATTATGGACTCATCCGCACGTGCTTCCCTAGTTTCCTCTAAAATGTCAGTTTCTATGTAATCAATTGGTAGAGGCGCGGTAACAAGCAGATTCGCCCCTCTAATAATTAGTTCTCCTCTCCATTGATAACTTATCGTATATTGTGCCAGTAAGAAGCAACTCTATTCTTTCTAAAAATGAAATTCAATCAGGCACTGCTTAAAGCAACCATAAGATACACCTGGTTTTAATTGTAATCAAATGATATCAAGAATACGAATCTATATGGATTGAATATGGATTGAATATGAATCTATATGTGCCCTCGCACAGGTGCTGTGTTGTATATTGGACGGCTCACTGTCAACTTTATTACTTACTATTATTGTTATTATTGATATTGTTATTATTATTATTATTATTATTATTATTATCATCATCATCATTACTATCATCATTATCATTATTATTATTACTACTATCATTATTTTTATTATTATGATTATTTTCATAATCATCATCATCATAACTATAATCATAGTTGTAATGTAATTATTATTACTATCATTTTTCCCAGTAAAGCCACGAAAAGATGCCTCAATTCTGTTTTTGGTATTAAACCAAGATAATTAAGATTATGGCTGTATAGGTAAGCTATGGAAATCAATATTTATTATGGAGTCATTCCATAATTACGCATTAATTCATTCGCACTGCTGGGATTTTTTTTTTTTTTTTTTTTTTTTTACAGCATTCTCAGCTTGACTTTGAGTAATCAGAATAGCGTATTGACGGGGATACACGTCAACTCTCACAAACCCACTCATTCATTGTATTCATGTATGAATAGAATGTTGTCTGCATACATTAACTACTTTGATGTTGTTGTTTATTTTGTTTGTTATTTTCTATATTCACCGGGCCTAACCGCTCAGGAATTCATTGGACCCAAGCTTTAAAATAAATAGCTTGTTTGATTGACTTTAAGAGACAATCTAGGAGTGAATTATTACAAAGATATTCTGTTTGAATTATTATCAACCATCTTGCTTGATAGCCTTTCCTCTCTCCATCTCTACTCTCCCCTTTCATCTCATTTATTCCTTCTATTTCTTATCCTCTCCTTCTGTTCCAGCTACTTTTCATAAACGGAACATAAAGACTTAGTGTTTATTTTCTTTTTCAAACATTTTGGTATAATTTTGCTAGGGTGACAAGACCCTGTATCTCAAATTTCGGTGAAAATCACCTTATTTCTAATTAATTATCAAATAATAAGTTCGTTAATACTGTTCAAATCCTAGCTGTCTTACCCCCAAAAAATAAAGCCACCACAGCATGTCAAAGGAAAGGCGATACCTTTTGTTACATTGAATTTGGCAACCAGGATTTCTTCCTCTCTTGAGATGCGAGGTTTTGTCGCCCCACAGCTAAAATTGTTATGTGATTTAATTCTCAGGACCTAAGTCATGCAAGCTGTATTTTTAATTCAGCCCCCTCCTCATTAAAAAAAAAGTAATCAATTCGGCTTTTATCATCACTGATAAAATCCAAAGAGTATACAGTGTGAGCTTACATAAAACTGACGTAGAAATAAAAGTAAAGAGTGAAATTCATATCAGAATATTGGAAAGTTGAAAAGCATATGAAACAAATACTTATAATTAAAAATCGCATAAAATATTTTAAAAATTACATCATAAAATAACACCGATATCAAGGAGACTTGAGGATGAAAAAAAAAAAACATAGTAAAGGAAAGGGAAGTGTGTAGAGAGGGGGAGATAGAGAAAGGAAGAGGGGTGCAGAAAGTTGGTGCAATCAAAAAAAAAAATAAGAGCAAAAAAGATTGTACGTAAGATTGCTTTCAAGATTGTGTTTACAATAGAACCAGCTGTGTCATTGTTTATCCATGCAAAGAGAGAGGGAGGGAAAAAAAAGTAAAGAAAAACATAGAAAAATTGAAGACCAAGGAAGAAGAGTCTAGATAATTATCATGTCATATTACATATACTGATTCAAATTTTAAGGTACCTTGCAATGTTTACCATTGGGAGCAGTGATTGAAAATTGTTCGAGTTATCACATTTATTTATTTGTGATGTTCAGTGTGTCACAAAACATCCAACCATAAATATTATAAAAATTGCGCTAAAAAGCCTAAAATATGAGGAGATTATTTTTTCTCAATAAATCATAACTGTAGACGGTCTTTTCTAGAAACAATTTTATCATAACAATAGTTCACATTTTGTTTATATAAAAATACTTAACATTGATTATACTGATTGACTTTATTACAGTGGTTGTTACTATCCCTATTAAACTCACATTTTAGAACTATTTTGAAGCACTAATGTTGGGTCTTTGTATCATTAAGGTGAATAATGCCTTTATATTTGAGGCAGTTTACCGAACCTCACTTGGAGAAATGTGCAGACCCCCCCCCCCCTTCCCTTTAAATTTCAGGCCGGAGGTGTAAGAACTTACATAGTTATACCAAGGAGGTTTTATACATTGAGTAACAACAGTTTTATTCCTTTTGATCTCATGTTTGATGCCGCAACTAAGAAATATTTTAAGTATGTGCTAAACTGGAGCTGCCTCACAGATAGGAAGACAATTGACTAGTGTCTCATTGCATAATCACCAGCCACTTACAAAGGAAGATATGTTTTTGTGATGGTAATTACTTTTCGCTACCCCTTCTTAATAAAAGGTAGGTGGTACAGACACGAGGATTCGCGACCAGAAATTGAGCAAAAAATACTGAAATAAAGCTGAAATTTACTCGACTGGGCATATGTGGGCACTAATTTGATATACACTGTATCTATCAATAAAGAATTATACTTGAAGATTATTCCATATTACTTATAATTGGGGAAATTAAGCCAAAAAGTGATAAAACCAGCTTTCCAGAATGGTACAGTTTTAAACATTTCCTCATGATACAGCTCTGATTTACACTTTTGTGCAAATTTCTGGACGGAATTGAGTTTTGTTTTACATGCTTTATCATTAAGTTAAATTTCATTTCATTTAATGAATAAATAGGCAAAATATGGCCAACATTATGATAACGTTCAAAATGAATCTTCAGATTGCTCAGCAAGACGGCGGCGTCGAACATCGATTATCAAAGGCATAATGGAATTCTTTTGCACATCAATAGAAATCTGACAACTGTTTGAATAATTACAGCCAGTTGGAACTCCATGTATAAAACCTCCTTTGTTATACTACATATAATTATATAATTATGCCATATCATGTACATGTGTGTGTCTATGGAGAATTATTACTGGCTTGAGGGACCTTGAGGAGAGGGAAAGTTATTGATACGCCCTCTACGACGCATCCTTGATAAGCGAAAGGCGATACCAGTCCTAGTAGGAGTATCTTCATTATGAGTGTAAATGCACGCTCGCATCCATACACTTAAAATATTAATATTCATATCCCCATTATTTCCTCTGCTATTGAAACTAATCTTTTATCTCTCCTCAATAATAATATCCCTTTTGCTTTTGAATCTTCGTGCCCTATTTTTAACAACAATATCAAATCAACTGTAGGGAAGAATTAGCAGGCAACGAAATAACAGGAAGAACATCGTTGCCGGTATCAATGTACCATTGAAATAAAAATTTATGTTGCGAAACAAGAACGCGATGAAAGCAAACTTTTATCGTTCTCACTTGATAGACAATAGCATTGTTCAGTTTTGATTAATTTTCAAACCCTTTGTTAGATAATTTTGACTATTCAAGGTATTCAAAGAATAAAACAAGGAAGACTCGATAATTCCCATCCATGGCTTGTTTTGAGAGTGCTGCTATCATTAGCATTGGTCACGCATACCTTGCACTATTAAAATCCTTACCTCTTCATGAATCTTCATACAAAGGTATATCAAAGCAAG
Source organism: Diadema setosum (assembly GCA_033980235.1). NCBI lineage: Eukaryota > Metazoa > Echinodermata > Echinoidea > Diadematoida > Diadematidae > Diadema > Diadema setosum. Next base: position 36,351,249 of record CM067067.1, read on the forward strand.
AACACCATAGACAAACCCCCAAACAAACAAACAAGCCAGCAAGCATCAGTGTTAAATAGATATTATTCTCGCCCACCTGTGTGTAGAAAAATCGATACAGTAAGTGTTTTGATAATATCTCCGACAGTTAATTCAAGAATGTATCTACACCTTTAACAGCAACTCCACTCGATAGTCCAAATTCGTCAGAGAGTATCGCAACTAATTAAGCAGGATGTGGGAGTTCTATTTCGTTTTATTTCTAATTAGATTTGTAATTACGTTTTATTTGCAAGTGACTGAGTACAAATTGGTTTGGATCAATCGTTAGCACGTGTGCCTCCCAACCAAAATGACCCGGGTTCGAATCCCAAGTCTAGCTGAGCAATGTTGTATTTAATCATTTCGTCCCCTCTTTAGTGAAACTCAAAACACTCTGTCACAGTGATAGGACATGCAATTGAGTTCCCGTGTGTAAAAGGGTCACATCTCATGCAGGTAAAAGATCCCATCTGTAGTAAGGTAACTAGTAATAGGAAGTAAGCATGTAGAAAATGCACTAATTTGTACATACAATGTTAAAGTTTACTATGGATACCGATGCACTCTGGTGAACAAGAAAATGATTACAATAAACTATAAAAAAAAAGAAACATGCCTAGTTTTCATCCGCCTCATAATATGAAAAAAAAAAGAATGTGCACAACACAGAGGAATCTGCAAAAGAGCAAAGCTTATACTGAAAAGCAGATTTCCCAATGGGGGGATCGAATGCGGAATGGGGAATGTAATGTCTTGCAGATCTTGCAGATCTGACAGACGAGATACAAATGATATATACGTATGTATTTTGTTGTTGTTGTTCAACAAAGCAAAACAGACATGCTCAGAATTAAAAACACACACATACAACACACACACACACACACACACACACACACATGAAAATGTATGAAATATCATCACTGATTTTAAAGTAACATTTAAACTGAATAAATTTTGGTATTAAAACATTGGCAGTTTACTTCCAGGACATCGTCAAAGTTGCGTAGTTTTAACATATATATATATATATATATATATATATATATATAATGTTCCCTGATTGGTCTACATAGCGTCATGTGACCAAACGCGACGCTTCTCAATGCCGAGAAAATACTGAGAAAAATGTGTTATATCGAGACAACATATCCATTGTTTAGTGTACTTTACCATGCGTACGACGTCATATACATGGCATATTCATCGATAGCTTGTGTAACGTGCTATCGGCATCGGTCTCATAGACCACTGTGTATGATATCGTCCACTGCGCGCGGTACACTGCATGATCATCAATTCTGTGCAGCTGTATTTTGTAAACCAACAAGTCTAGATGAACAGTTCTTGTATTATGTGAAAAGTCCCAAACAATTGTAAATATTTCATTAAAACCATGTTAAATCATTAAAATCATGTTAAGTTACAAATTATGATCCTTCTACATTATGCATTTCTTACAAAATGATAATACAATAATTGTATTATATATGATTTGTATTTTGTTACAACTTTTTTTAATGGAAATAAATGACAAATTCAGGCAAGTTCAATTCATAAAACCAATGATTCCTCTGTACCTTTCATGAGTGCCGGTACTAAGTGCTCTATTAACGTCCTACAACGAAACTTATGAACTTCCCTTATCAACTTACAAAGCAATCGACAAAGTCGTCTAATTCTGGCAAGGATACAATCTTTCTACATGCTCTGTCTGTCTGTCTGTCCGTCTCTCACTCTCTCCCTATTCGTTGCTGGTCGACAAGTCAAAATTGGAAGTCGTAAAAATTTAATATCATAATCATGCAAACGTCACAAGACGTTGGGGGGGGGGGGGGGGGGGACGGGAACCTCAAGAACCTTTTCCGCTTTCTGTAACCTGACCTATATTATCTTGTGTATTGATTAGTGTGCCTTTTCAGCCTTCAGTGTTCTCACGATCGATGTCACATTCGAATCGAGCAGGCAACATGGAAAACATTGGTCTGACAGCTTGTTTTCTTGGCCAATGACCTAGGAAATAGACAGACTATCGGAGAGCGATATCTCTGCTTATCAATTGCAGTTGTGGTTGTCCAAGAGCTTGTTTCACTAACTTTTTTTTTTACTAGTCCATCATACCCAGGAAAATTACGTAACCATTAATGGCACTCTGGCTTGTTTGTTCTGTCCACATCCACCGTCCATCTTGACCAGTCAAAAGAGTCTGCAAATCGTAGCTGCCGATATCAAGGTCAGAAAATGTATCTGAGGAACTAGATGACCGGAAGTTAGGTTTGAGATAACACGTGGAGTCATTAACCGCTCATAACGACAACCAGACTGACCGTGGTCTGAGAAATATACAAAGCAAATAGTTATGTTTTTCCTGTATCTTTTTTTTTCTTAATTTCTATCTCTCACTTGTTCTTACTCTATAAGAAATTACATTTCATGTTTATCTTACAGATGAAGTCAAACAAACAGATCTTATTTTCATTCTTATAATCAAATCCATTTTTTTTTTTGTAATGAAATTATACATATTACACGAGCCCGATTGGTTTTGATTGCAAACATAAAGAGACAGCATTTTATTATTACTCGTACACTGCTATCATAAAATAATTTCATGCGATGGGTATAATACTCTTTTGTCGGAATCATTTCAAAGAATATAACATGTGTTATGAGGAAATAAGCACTCATGGGTTGCACGCGAACAATCTATACAAAGTGGGAAAAACTGAGGTAGACATCAAGAATACAGGACGTTTCTCGTTGAATATTTTCCTTGTGAAGCTGTAAAGTGTTTAATTCTTTGTCTTAGGTCGGTTAATTCAGTTACGCAAGGTCGAGTAAAATAACGTGAAGTCCGGCATGATAACAGATGAATGGGACAGACAAGCCTAAACAATGTTTCCTTAGCAAATAATCGAACGCGGTCTTTGTTTCTCTGCCAATGAAAATCCGGCTGGAGCACACAGTCAGAGGAATATCCAGTGTATACATAGTATATGATAACTATATTGATCAGATTTCATGTTCTGTGCTATCATTGTTATTACACCGTGGATGTGCCATGTCCGAACGGAGAGGCATAGTTCATTGTTTCTTTCAGTAACATTCATAGCAGCTGGTAGGTCTCATAGACGCACCCGTCTAACTAAGATGATACTGCGGCAGCTCACATCATTTCCACCTTATCACAGCTAAAAAAAAAAAAAAAAAAAAAAAAGGAACAATGTATGATATATCAGATACATCTTATGAATTCTCTAAAATTGCAGAGTGGAAACAATCGTCAATTACATCTTTAAAAGGAAAGTTTATCAACTTTTTTTTTTTTGAGAGGGCATGAGGGGCAGGATCTGTAGAAGGGCTGTTTTTCGCATGAAAATAAAACAGAAAAATCGAACATAGTCATGATACGTACCAACGCACACCGGCCGTCTATAGCCGACGCAGCCAACTAGGCGGGCATGACGAGTTGAAAGCAGGCGGGCTCGCTCGCGCAGAAACCAGACTCAAAGCCGGCTCTAGCAGTAATTTCACATCGCCAATACTTGACATCACTTTTATCCCCTCAGAAGCACTTACAGCGCTACACCTGATTACTATCTTTAATGCGATACATTTCCCCTTTAATTTGATTAAAAAAAAAATAAAATTTCCGTTTTTCTTTTCAGTCTGCAAAAGTTTTGTGAAGCAAAATCTGAATCCCTGAAAAAAAGAAAAATGTTACTCGGAAAAGGAATTTCTCTTTTCCAAATAGTCCACACTATATATACTCCCGTAGAGCTACTGTTGGGGTACTTTTTTGTTGTGGCTACTTTTTTCCTCTCCATATGCAAATTTTATGACCGTTTTTTTTTTTTGTTAAAAAAGAAAAAAATGCAAACAAGCTTATTTTGTTTTACCAAGATTCAATCCCGTGCTAAATACCTGGTTGTGCAAATTACTTTAATTAAATTACCCAAATAACTTTGGATTTAAACCATGTAGCGATTGTTATAAGATCATTTCATGTTTTACAACTGTCAATTATATGAAATGTCAAATTGTCACCTGCTTTGCCCTCGGCAATATTTCGTATATTCTATAAAAACGTTGTTTCCTGTTAGTTCTCAATCATAAATGCACTGTAGCGTTCTTTAAAAAAAAAAAACAAGAAGAAGAAGAAACATGCTTCAATAATGTGTAATAAAGCTCTGAATCGCATGGCCATGGCCCGTATGAAAACATGCAATGTTATCGCCAAAGCAATTTTGATCTGTTCATATCACTGGGCAATGTGTTAGCTATGGTAGCTGCTGTGGTTATATAATTATAGTCAGTTAGTCATACTGAACATTTTGTTTAACCTTGTTGCAAATATGATAATATTTCATGAATTCATTCCAGTGAACTTGTTTTACCTTTGTTTTGTTTTCAGGGAATCGTCAAAGAGTGGAATGAATTCTTACCTTACCTCTTAGTCCACGTGCGTCAAGAGTAATACGGCTGACGGGCTGGGGAAAAAGTCCATAAACTCCGAGCATGTTTTGATGCTGACAATATTACACCTCCTTTTGCAGGTAAGCAACCGATCCAATTATGACTTTTGTTCCTGACACTGGCCATGTTACAAGTTCTCACTCATTGTTAAAGAGAGTCTGGCGTATTTTGTCAGCAGCTTTATATCTGTTACATGTCTTTCCACACACTGTTAAAGAAAACTGTTAAAGAGTTTGCATTTTGTCTCCCAATAGCACTATTCAAGTCGGCCGGACGTGGGGTACGATTTATCTCAAACTAGGGGCAATTACCTCTCGCATTAAATACGTTTTTATCTGTGTAATTCATCCGGTTAGTTGGATTATGGTGTCGTAAACCCCGCGACTTACGGCGTTTGAAACGGCTCTAATAGCGCCTGATCTCAAGCTTAAATGGCTGTTATTTGATGATTTAAAAATTCCACCACATTAGGATCTGACACTTGTTATGACTCCATTCCCGCTGATTTAAAGGCCGAATATCAGCTTTGTAGAAGTCTTCATACCTTCAGTGATAAAGAGTGCCATATTCAGTATGCGCCTTGAAAAAATAAACTAGAATAAACGAAAAATTAATTTTGGCATCAACGAGAAAATTATTGAGGAGAAGTACAGAGAAAGATGGAGAGGACGAGAAAAAAAATATAGAAGCTAGGTTAAAACAATAGCGATTGATCCTAAAAATTGTCTAGAAAACAACGGTATCACGATGTAAGGAACATGTTCTAGGGTTGCAATCTATTGTTTCAATACACTGTTCGTGTCTTTAATTAGGACTGAGCCTGTCTAGAGCCAGTTTAAACATAAACGGTGTCATTAGGGGTGATGTCCGCCATTATAGCGTGCAGTAAAAACTGTCCTTAGCAGATGGAATTATTGCGCGGACTTAACACAATTCAACACCTACTTATGGGCTGTTAAAGCCTCTGAATGTAGGCGAATAGGATTTCAAGTCGCATAAGCGATAGAATATAGGCAATAGCAACTTCACTCGTGAATTAATGAGATGCCTTGAAAAAAATTACACTGTGTAGTTTCGAAACACACAATCAATGTTTTCACTAGAAATACATCAATCTCCTTTATGTTGTCTGTTTATTGATTTCTGATCTACGATGTGGACGTGGATTCTAGAGTACAGCTTGGCTTTATAGGTCTAATCTCACTTTTTTACAACCAATGATACAACATATAGCGTCCAATATCTCTCATTCGATCACAGGAACTGTATTTTTGCCACCCGAACTTCACTGTCTTAATATTCCACAATCACACGTGGACTCCTTCACTCATAAACATCTTCCAGGAAGATGTTTGTGATATTACATATATGTATATATATATATATATATATATATATATATATATATATATATATATATATATTTATTTATTTATTTATATATATACATAGCAATAATAATGTCACAATAGAGGAATGAATTAAATGCCAATTGCCTTGATTTTATTCAAAATCCGAATTTTCGGGGGCCTCCTCAGTCTTGACAAAGGGCAGAAAGCCCGAAAGCTTGAAGTAAAATCACTTGTGAGGATTCAAAAGCAACGTCTACCGCCTCCTTACTCTCGTTTTATATATATATATATATATATATATATATATATATATATATATATATATATATATATATATTTAATAAAGAGAGTGAGACAGGGTCTCCATCAAAGTGAATACTATGATATATCTATCATATCATGACAATGATTATGTTGTCGTTGAAGAGATATTTCTTGTGTACGTTGACCCCGGTTATGATTATGACGGCGATTGTGTCTGTGTCATTGATGTCTTGAGTATGTTCGCTTGTGGTGATGATGGTGATGATGATGATGATGATGCTGATGATGGCTTTGATAATGATATCAATTGTTTTTTAGCTGTTGTTAGTAACATTATTCTTCAGGGTGTTGATCGTGATAATGAGTGTTGGACGATGAGGTTGATGGTGGTGCTGGCATTCGTGCTGGTAACGGTGTACTGTAACTACTCGCAGCGGAGGTTTATAGAAAGACTCACTGCTATTGTAATTGTACTCGATGTTCAAGTTAGTTATTTATGAGTGTGTGTGCGTGTGTGTGAGTGTGTGTGTGTGTGTGTGTGTGTGTGTGAGTTTTGTTCCTTTGTTTGAAAAAAAAAAGAAGATGATAATCTCAAGACCCATTTCGTCCCAAAGCCGTTATCATAAGCAAACTGCATATAATGTTTCTCCAGTTGTACGTTAAAATACAATATAATTATGTGTCAGCAGACACGCTGAATCGTATCCATCCATTTAAAGGGTGTGTACAGTTCTGGTCGAGGTGAGGATTTAGCTTTTAACGTTTTGTGAGATATTCAGACTCTACTCTATGATATGTCAAAGGGCATGCAATTCTAAGGGGTATCAAAAGTTTGTTTGATGAAAATCGGTTTTGAAATGGCTGAGATATCCAAAAACATGGTGAAACAAAAAGATCCTAATATAAGGCGTGGCCTGTCGCCTTTTATTATTATCAAATACAGTTGTATTATCACTTTTTGGATATCTCAACCATTTGAAAACCAATTTTCATCAAATGAACGTTAAATTCTTCTTAAAATTACATGCTCTTACATATTTCATAAGAGGTTTCTCATTATCTCACTTAGGAATGTTCAAAACATGAATCCCCACCTCAACCAGTACTGTACAGTCCTTTAAGAACTGTTGAAGTAATCTTATCTGTATTTTGATGAAAACATCGTTGTCAATTTGTCATATAATTAATTTGTACACGTGGAGAGATGTAACAAACTGAAACTAAAATGGAATATCCCTTTCTAGCAATCCTTGTTTATGTATAATGCAGGATGCTCAAAGCATATTCATATAAAAAACGAATATCGTATATTGGGGGAACGGTTACAGAAATAAATTGGAATAAATGAACATTGAACAAACTGTACTTTAATTCACGATTAGTGATTTTATAAACATTGTAATAGAGTAGGCTAGGCTTTCTCGTGTATTTTTGCAGAAGACAAGGCTGTAATAGACATAATACAAGACGAACACTAGAAACTACACACTGGAGTTATGCTTATCAAATAATGTTGTATAAATATTTTAACTGATAGAGATAGAGATAGATATAATAGATATAGATATAGATATAAACATAGATATAGATATGGATATAGACATGGATATGGATATGTATATGGATATGGATATGGATATGGATATGGGTATGGGTATGGATGTAAATATAGATATAGATATAGATATAGATATAGACATGGATATGGGTATGGATATGGATATGGATATTGATATGGATATGGATATGGGTATGGGTATATGGCTATGGGTATGGCTATGGATGTAAATATATATATAGGTATAGATATAGATATAGATGTAAACATAGATATAGATATAGATGTAAATATAGATATAGATATAGGTAAAGATATAGATATAAATATAGATATAAATACAGCTATAGATATAGATATGGATAAAGATATAGATATAGATATAGACATAGACATAGATAATTATTATAGATACAGACATAAATATAGATATGAACATGGATATAGATAGAGATATAGATATAGATATAAAAATAGATATAGATATAGATATAAAAATAGATATAGATATAGATACAGATAAAGATATGGATAAGCGTCTATATTCATAATTATACATTTTAGCCCTATAACAAAGAATTATTCAAAAAAATAGGAAAAGTTATTGAAGCTTGCAATTTCGTGCATGCCGTGTTTTGGGAAACTGCTGCAGCATATTTTGTTAATTCCTTTCTTTTGTATTTCCTTAACCTTCAGTAAACAAGAAGGAGAATGCTCTACAGCTGGTAAAATTTGTCGGGTGTCTTTCCAACCATATAATTTATATTTATTGATCTAACAAACACGGGAAAACGTTTCGAGTTCCATTTTTCTATCTCCGTATAAATCACTCCAGTCAGGCGTGGATATGCAAATCTGCAGACAGTCCGGCTTTATTCAGAATTCGAAACCCGTGCGATTATTAATTTACGATACCCCAAAGTCGGGATGATATGAATTATTGAGGCGTGTTGGTATCTCTTGCAGTTCGGGCTTCCCAAATTGTGAAAATTAAATACGACACGGGAAAAGTAATATTTCTGACTGGTTCCAGAGATATGGGTCCAACGATATGTTCCGTCAAAACTTGAGAGTATATAGCATGGCAAAAAAAAAAAAAAAAGAAGAAGAAGATAGATTGGAAAGGAAATGAAAAGGAAAAGGGATAAAGATGATAAGAACGAGTATAAGGGTATGTTTCCAACTTACAAACAGCAAGTTAAAAAAAAAAGAATTTCATTTACCACTGTCTTGCCAACTTCATCGAGGTTCAAAAACAAACATTCATACAAAAATGTAGTAACAACTCTGCACATGACATGGCATACGCAAACATCAATTAAATGAATTCAGAATTATATATCTTTTGTGATAAATTTTACTTTTGCAGGCATCTTTACTAGTTTGGAAGTTTTGTGAAAGATCATAGCCCATTTTGTTTCCGCTTTACCCTTCTCGTTTTTTTTTTTTCTCTTAGAACTCGGAATAAAACGTGAATGCAGCTAGCTTCTTCGTGGTTGACTCATTTCAAAGTTCAGCTCAAGAAATACAGTCTTCCACTGATTAGAATATGATATTTGATTCTATCATGTCGTGACAGTGTGGTTTTAACAGTTTTGCAATCTGCGTCCGTGTTCACAATCTGGTTTGTTTGCCTAAACACTGCAAGAACAACAGAATCATGGCTAACCACACAGAAGTTTTTTAATCTACTCATGCTAGTATCAATGGTCAATTAAGATATTGTAGCAGTTCAGTATAATATCCATATTAGCATATAAGACCTTCTTACATCAGGGGAAATTATATATTTTGGTTATTATCGTTATCACTTTGTCTGATTTGTCGGATTTTGCATTGTGACGTTTGCAAAAACGCGCGGAGATGTAAGCACACGTCGAGTTGCGCATAAAACGTTCACTAATTAGCACTAGCTCTAGGTATTGTTACAAACTTCACCCGAACGGGATCGGTCAAAGTTCAGTAACCCCCTCATGTGGTTGCCTATCCATTTGAACGTTGGTTTACTTGCGATTCTGATGTAAGATTAACTTACCATCAATATACAGAAATTTCGAGAGAAAATGGGAACAACATGATACAAGGATTACTTGCTTTAAAACCACAAAATTCATTTGGATCAAGGTAGACCAACGCAAAAGAAATGTCCGTCAGTTTCTGTCATTGGCATGTTTACGGAATGCTGCCACTGCCAAAGTCGCCATAAGAATAAATAGTACTTCGAATCAGTGTACGAAAAGAAAAAAAAAATGATGGAAGCGTGGTCCATGAAAGTGCTATCCAATGATTATTTGTACTTGAATAACTTAGAAAGGGGTTCAAATGGTATGAGAATGATGCTTTATGAGCCTACCTATGACAACATGCAGTGTGTGGCCTCGTAATATGTACGTCCACAGTTGCTATCAGTGAGAACCGATTATTGACACGATAAAATGCTTCCTCTTTGCGTCATTAAACGTGTTAAAGATGTTAAAGGACTATTCGCGTTTTCATGAGTTTTACGAGTGTCCTAGTTTGCGCATCACTGTACCTATTATAGGATGTACTTGATGCGGATCCTTTGATTTTAAAGTAGAAATACTCAATTGCGACCACAATATGTTGCCCACACGCCATTAGCTGCTCCTGCAAGGAGTAGCTAATATAGCCGGTTGTCCAAAACTTGTTTGATGTGCTGGCAATGTGAGGCAGCGCACAATTTGATTCCCTCTCAGTTAACATTTCTGGAGGGGGGAGGTGTGGGGGACAGAGCTCATAACTGCATGAGTAAATTCTTAAGCGTGTGTACATTTCATATGTGTTTGCGTATGTAAGTGTGTGTGTGTGTGTGTGTGTGTGTGTGTGTGTGTGTGCATGAGAGATAGAGAAAAAAGAGAAAAGAAAAGAGAAGAGGATGTCCTTCAATTTGGCCTTTTGCCATTAGGGTAATTTGAATAAGGTATGTTCTTGCACGATTATTAAATGAAATGGCGTAATCGATGTTGCTTTATATTGACCGGAATAACTACATAATGAATACAAAAAAGGGGGAAAAACAACAACACGTCTTTCCTGAAAAGAAATTGAATCTTTCGTACTGCGCTTTGAGTATTCTCGGTGTAGTGGATATAGGAGCTAAATTATAAAGTAAAGACTAATCTTGTGGTCCAGAGGGGTCCAGTGCGATATAGCTACGGTGAGCTGACTATTGGACACCATAAACTATTTATTCATTTTCACATGTTTCACGGATGACACCAGGTCGATCATGTTGATAGGAAGATAAAGGACCGTAATTTGTTGACCGTCTGCCCGGGTCGTTGCCGCGGCTGGTCTCGGCACTCTTTGATAGCCCGGCAATGCTCGAGTGTAATGACTTTAATTTGTCGCTGATTATTTAGTCGGCATGCAAACTTGATAAACACACCCGATAATTGGTCACAGCCTCATGCAAGAAAACGGCGGAATGTCTATTAGAGTGATTTGTAATTCGACAGGTTGAAAGAAAGGCCGGGAACCAAAATACAATAGTTTTCGGATCCTTTGTTTGTCCACTCCTCTGGTCCTTGCCACAAGTTTGTCACCAGTCATCACCTCGCCATTACTAGAAAAAATCTTTTGTCTCGATTTAGAGGTTAACTTGAAGCATTTCAAGAATTTAAACCGCTTTTTTACATGTTTGAGTGTCCTCATTCAACCGTTTGTATTATTTTTTTTAATGTATAAGTTTGTGTAACTTTTTTTTTTATATGAATGTTCACTCTATTCAAAGTTTGGAAGGTTTTTTTTTTTCTTCAAGCTTTTTAAGAGAATTATAACAACATAGAATTTCCATCGCGGTATCAATAACAATATAGATATTTTCTGTGCTCCACAAGGTACCTATTATTCCTCCATTCATATTTACAATTGGCGTGTCTATGTCCCCGTCCCCAATAAAACCCAGTGAGTATCTCTCAATATCATGATACATATGAGCGTAATTGAAAAATATGGTCAAATCTATTTGCTTGTGTATGAATGAACAAATTTATACAAATCATAATCTGCAATAACCCTTAAAAACACATTCACAATACAAAATGTCCAATCCGCGTGTGCAGACGAAGAATTCTTGCTTAGTTTCAGCCAAAAATGGATAATAAATGGCATCTTTTAGAATCAAGGCTGCCCTTGCATTTATACCTTCCGTTTGAAGGTGTGATTTCATACTAATGATCTTTGCTTTTCTGTCTTAATTTCCTGTATTGTTTCTATCTAACCAGTTGCACCCAACTTTCAAAGTACGCGCCCTCTTTCTTCTCTTGTTCTTTTCCATAGCTATTGGCATGTAGTGTCATCCCTACCAGCGCTACTTCTGTCAAAGCTGTTTTTTTGGTTTTCTCTTCTTTTTTTTTCTGCAAGGAGCTGTGGTTAAAGGCGCGCTATAAACACCTTTCTTTCACATCCATCACCATCTCCGAGGTCCTGCCAAGTTTAAGTGTACGTCTGTACGACAAATCGAGTTATGCATTACAACAGGATATTCTGGTTTGCACGAAAAAGGGGGGGGGGTGAGAGGGCATGTCCTATAAAGAGCTACTATCCATATTCAGAAGGGGAAAGGGGAAAAATGAGCAGCGTTGAAGTATACCATTTCTAAAGTTTTACTTGAGTGATAACACAACTCGAAGAAAGTGTAATCTTGCATTCTTGTTTGCCCTTGTCAAAAATTACAGAATTACACTATTCTTCTTGTTAAGGTAGAATATAGTATAAAAGAAATAGGTCAATGAAAGATTTATTCTTTAAGAATGCGGTGTGAGCCGCTCTTTCCCCTATCCCTAGGCTCTATGCGCAAGTGTCAAGCAGCGATGCAGTATAAATGATTTCCCCTCCGAGATATGTGGATAGAAATCACAAAATTAATTTCCACGATGGTGATCATTATTCCGTTTTCATCCGCCTGGTCGTCTGCCGGGCTGGTGTCGTCTGCGCGGGAATCTCGGACTCGTCTTCTCGCTCGAAGCCCTAGCTTCCGGATCGTATTACAGTCCCCTGATACCGCCGGCCCCGGGGCCCCCGCTCCGATCGGGTTAGGTCGCGTTCCGTTCCACTGGGCCATATACAGCCGTCGTCTCCCATCGTCCCATAGAGCTATCACTCAAGAGTTCCTCTTTCTAAGACGGACGTCTTACGGAAATCTTAAAAGAATTCTAGAGTCATACAGTGACGAGAAGGCGATCGCAATATTAAACGGCGGTTACTTTTTTTTCGGCGTGAAACACCCGCAGGCCAGCAGCGCGGGAAGTAAGAGTGATCAAACAAAGTCTCTATTTGGGGGTAATAATGAGCGTGTACTACGCGGATTACCACCATCAATCAGCGGGCTTGAACACGCGAGCAACGGGCGATGGCTGGATCGCCACCGCCGCAACGGCCCGTGCTCCGATGGATGCCTCGCCGATCCTGTCGTCGCTCAATGACCTCAATCCGTCCACACATCATCACCAGGGCTCACAGGGCTTTTCTCAAAGCAACCTCGACAGTACTTTCCCCTTTTTCATGCCACAGTTCTACCCGCACCACGGCACGGAGGCCTACGGAACGCAGCCAGGGAAAGCGTTCAGCTCCTGTAGCCTCGGCTCCTCCGCCGGCGTCGGCGCACCGGGCCAGCACGGCGTGGTCGCGCCGTACTCCTCGCCTCTTTTCGACCAGTGCAAGCAGAACGATCTCGGCTCATCGTATCTGTCCTATAAGGCTGCGGACTTTCAAAAGCAGCAGGACCTCGATCCTAATGGGGACAGGGAGATCAGGGAGATCTCGTCGCTGCGCTGCGGCAAGGAGAGAGATGGTGATAAAATGGCATTCTATCCCTGGATGAAGAGCGTTAGCCCTACATCAGGTGAGGACATGGTTGGCATTTTTCACATCCGCATTCATTTTCTGCCCTCGAAACTACACTTATCAACTGTGTCATTTGTAACAAATGTAGACTAAGAGTGTTATCAATATAAAAAGCAGATTGAATATTTCCTGCGAGGCGCGAGCATGATATTCGACACATTCTAAAAGTCGCATTTCTCTTTCCGCCGCACAAAACCTGGCGCCTTGGCGTACGTGCTAGGGATACTCATAAAAGCTAAACACAAACCTCCCTTTATCTTACACATTAATTACTAAATGATAGACAAACATAATATAATTCATTAATACTAAATGCTACTTACATACTGGGCAGTATGTTTAACATTGTGTGAGTTACAAGATACTCTCCATGCACACGTTAAAAAAAAGCAAAAGTAGGCCTCTATGTCACCGTTATAGACTACGTAATTATTCCATTACGTCTGTAAGCACCGCATCCAATTGTCAAATTTAGAAGTAAATCAAGACAAAATGAAAAAAAAAAGGAAGTGATGCAAAACAAAGAGAATTGAAGTAGTCAAATACTGCTGAATCTATCGCACTTTTCTCAGAAGTACATGCAAATACCAAGTGGTTTGATCATGATTTGTATTTGAATTTGAATTCTAAACCGATCAATTATGGAAGATATGCGAATCTGAACAGCTAAAGTATAATGCTTATTGTATCATACATGTATACAAATTTTGTTTCTTGCTTGGAGAATATTATGCCAGACAACTAGGACTCATACCGACCCTAAATAAAACAATCAACACTCCGTCATAGCTCGTACAATCAGCCGTAGCATGAGGGTTTGCTTTCGACACACGATGAAATTCATGCATTGCTATTCTGTACGTCGCCGAAACCTTTTGCTCATTAACCTCCAAGCACCAAAAATTGTACAGCTTTTACGCATACTCTACGCACAAGTTTCACTCAGATACAGAATGTACTTAAATACAGACATACTTATTATATAGCGTAGTTCATGATATGAACATAGCATGTTGTGATATTTTTAACATGCGACACATCCACATTGTTCCATGCAAGTCTTGTTCGGTGCTCTCTGTATGTAGCAAGAATGACAGTGCACATGTGTATTATAATATGAATTATGCATTTTTGCTGTACGTATGTATGTTACTATGTTGCTGTTGCTGCTTATCATCAGAGACATTTTTGTAGAAATTCCGACACGTAGGAAATAAAAGGGTTCTCGACTGCACACTGAAAGAAAAATAACCCCGTATCTATTATCTATTTATATGCTGTTACCTCTTCATTGATTTACAGTCGATTAAAACCACATTGCAGGGCTGCCAACTCTCACTCATTGAGAGTGAGACTCACTCATTTTGGTCCTTTCTCACTCTAAAACTTTATTTCATTTGCATGCATTTCTATTGATCTCACTCATTTTGACTCCGAAATTATAGCGTTGGCCTATGGGAGTCTCACTCTCAAGTAGTTTCCAATGTTGGCAGCCCTGACATTGCCAGTACTTAGATCTACTGGGCTTAGGGAATTATCACTAGTTATCAACATTCTCAAATATTAGTGACTGGTGAATGGGTCTGTTGTAGTCAATTAAGTTCGACCACTATTAGTTTATTTCAGCAACTTCTGTTTAATCTCCTATTTTTTTTTTCAAATGAACTCAGACACAATGTTTTGACTCTCATATACACAGAAACCAATCTCCAAAGACCTAAACAACGTGTGTAGGAGTCACTCGTACTACAGAGTTACATTTACAAAGTATTCAGTACATAAGCGTCACGCAAAGAACCCTGGGAGTTTTTGCCAACCTGTGGTCGTCTGTGAAGGTGCGGTTCGGTATAAACCACGTTACCAATTTAGTAAATTGATAAGTTAGTTATTATGAAACAAACAGTGTGTAAATAGACGCGTACTGCAAAGTGCATTTTGCGTGTTCAATCCGGTTTGCACATGAAAGCACTACAGAGGAATGAAATAAAAATTGTAAAGATACAAGAAGTATTGAATCAGGGCGAAATGCTATGTTCTGTTAAATTAAGGAGGACCTGTATTCTTGAGGTGTGAATTTTCTTAAATTTATATTCTTTTTAGGGGTTTCATTTTAGTTTTTACCAACACATGTAATTTGAGGACGTGTAAAAATAAGGTAATAAATATATTTAAAAGTCAAATTATCTACAATGATACGATTAGAATGAGGACATCTTGTTCCCCTAATATCAGTTACACAGTATACAGAAAATGCATTGGTCTTTGAAACCATCCGTACCTTTTTTTTTTTTTTTTTTTTTTTTTTTTGAGGGAGGGGGGGGGGACTTTTATGTAAAACAACCGACAACATTCAAACGTATAGTAACAGTGATGTCGATTTCTTTTTAAGCTTAGAAAATTATCACCTCCAACCCCTCCCCCCGCGTCCTTCAATAGGAAGAAGAAAAGAAAGGAGGAGGAGGAGGAGGAGAAGATGATGATGATGAAAGGTTGGAATAAGTGAAAAAAAGCTACATGAAAATGAATAGAATAAAAACAAATACTGATAAATTGAGCAATGATATTCTCATCCTTCAGTTTACCTAAGATCTCAGGTGTGATTGGTAATCCCAGTTTAACTATGATTTTAGAAAAAAAAATATGAAACAAATGTAATTTTTGCGAATTTTGCGACGGTATATTCACCACGCCTCGTTCGCAGAAGTATAGAAGCGGGTCAAATATCAAATAGCATAGCTTGAATTGTGCACGGCATGGTACTGGAGTGGCACGCAATATACGCCTGTGCTTGTGAAGCTTCTTTTCTCTGCAATAGCCGCTCATGCTGTAACAAAACAATATCAAGCAAACCATTCAAAAAGGTCGACTGCATTTTCCTATTGCATGAAATACGTCTATGTAATGAAGGTTGTGGATTGTGTTCGAAGTTTACAAAATAATGCATTATTACTGTAATATTCTTTCCCTTGTGAATGGATTTTCTTTGTGAAGCCAGATTGCTTAGTTTCTACTAAAAAAAAAAAAAAAAAAAAAAAGCAGTGTTGCCTAAAAATTACTTTGGTTTAGGTAGATTAGATAATGCAAGTATAGGATTAGTGTTTTCCCCTCTTTCTTTTTAGACATTGTACGTGTCACTTGAATTTCCAATCCGTAGGTTTGCACGGAAATTTGTGCACATTATTTTGACTAATTAGCACAGAAAGGATTAAGGGTAAAAATGACAAACGCCATCTCCCGACGTGTAACCACAGGTTTGGATTCCATTACTGTATCATGAACGCTTCCTACAAATGTTGTCCAAATATCAATCTTCACCTAAGCACACACTCGCGTGCTAACAGAAAAAAAAGGGAGGATAGACAAAGTAAAAATTGTTGACGCCTTGAGAGCTGTAAATGTCCTTGTTTATCGTGAAACTAGATTTAACTACCCAAGACGAATTCGGATAAGATTGTTTCGATCAAACAGGCCACAGTTTGACGTAAATCTATGATACTGAGAATATCGTTTATTGTATCATACGCTGAACATTTTAATACTCAGCTATAGCTAGACCACGAAGGAAACCGACAGAAACGTAGACAGAGAAAAAAAACTACAGAAATCCAACAGTGCTTAAATTTGCATTCCGTACATGACTGGCTCATTACACAACAACAGAGCGGATGAAATCTTAACCGGAAGGGCTAAAGTTTGTCTTCTTCATTCCATCAAGGTGAATCCGTGATCCATAACCTGCCTATAGTTTGTTTGAGACCGCACAACGTCCACCATTATCATTAACCCATTTACAGACACCGGATTTGCGAGACATTCTTTATACAAAGTTAACCCTTTGGAAAGGGAGGAAATCTCATAGGCGGCTGGAGTAGCTTTATTTGGAGATATGCGTGTTGAGTCGTACTTTAAGGTCTGCAAAGTCGAGTTCAGTCCTTTCTAATTTCGAAAAGACTGATTCTTCCTCCATGTACATACGAAGCCTGGACAAAATTAATAATGAAACAAAATACCCGTAGTGCTTTGTACACTTTCTGTAGAGCCATATTTGTGATATGACTTTTCTTTTGCAGGTTTTATAATTCACCCATGAAGTAGGCCTACCTGAAAATTTTCATATGAACAGCCAAAAACGTGTCAAAACGTCACCTGTGTAATACATTTAGATTTAATTTAAATTTGGAGTGATCATGAAAAGAAGTGATAAGCAACTAGCTATGAGTATGCAAAGATTCAAAGATTTCTTGATTTGGCTTCCCAAACATTTGGATTTTCCCCCGTGACAAAATGAGGGGTAAATCATGCACTTCAGTCTACTTTATAAACACTAAACTTCAAATTGCGTTATTCCATAGATAACTTGGATACCCATGTTTTATTGTATTAATGCGTAGTATCAGTGGTTACCAAGAGTCTTTTTTTTTTCTTGTCATAAGATTGGTGGTAACCGTTCTGTGTGGAATTTATAACGGATGTGATTAAGCTAAAGATGTATAATCATGTGTAATGAAACTGTTAAAATTGTAGGCAATAACCATGCGATGTTGTATCATATGTGTGTATATCATAATTATGTTTGATGATATTCCTGAAAATAAGGAATTGTAAAGCAATGTCATGCAGAGAATAAATCAAATCAAATCAAATCAAATTAAATTAAATCAAATCAAATAACATCCTTATAACGTTGTATATTAAATCATTTCACTGAATTAGGCATCTTACTTATGAATAGTGTCTTTGAATATTCACTATACATGTACATTTATTCTCTCCTCTTTTGTCTTTTAAAACGAGATATTGACAGTTGAATTTGAAATATAAAGTTATAAATTCATGAATCCATTCATTTTTTATTACTTTCAAGAGTAGTTAGTTTGTCTCAAACTTCAGATCGATTGATTGGTGACGTATAAAAGGATCAACAAACCAACGTGTTTCATGTTTTTATCATCGTATATATACTCGCTTCTTTCTTTCTTTTTTCAAGTATATGTCCCGTCGACAGGATTACCCTCATAAAATTGTTGGTATTCAGCCGAAAATATTGCAAAAAAAAAGAAGACTAAGAAACAAGAAAGAGATAAAATGGTTTAAAATGTAAGCTTTAATAATAATTGTGACCGTGCACCACAAAACAAACAAAAAGTCGCACCTCTTGATTTTAAGTGAGGACTCAAAAAAAGGGGAAATGGTTCAACCGAGTCAATTTTGGGTTTTTCATATTTTTTGAAAGAGCTACCCTTCTTCTACATTATTCTTCAATTTGGTATCATAACATGAATGGGAAAGTGTGTTTTTAGCAGTTTTTCTACAACCCTTTTGAGGGGAAGAGTAGAATGATCACGCTTGTCTTATAGAGGCCGCTTATCATGTCTTGAAATCCTTTGCACACTCTTCATTTTCAAGTCTAATAACTTTTGAAAATATGACGCTACTGCTTTGAAAGTTAGCATTAATCATGAGCAGAATGTCCTAATAGAACATCTTTAATTCAAGCCTAATCTGATAATACCTTCATTGTTGTTGCTCTGGCGGTTTACATCCTGTGTTTTGTCCCTTTCGTGGCACAGCTAGCACGGCTTCGTAAAGATTAAGTGTTTGAATATAGACGTGTACTTCAGAGCCTCTTTTCTCAGTTCACACTTTTCAAGAGTGCTTTCTTTCTTTCCAGTATTTAGGTAGGTTAGGGTAGTCCATTTGTATTGTGGTATACATCATTTTAAAGCTTAGAGTCTGCTCTCTCAGAATCTGCCCTTAACTGAAAAATCCATGTCTCGCGACTTTTTGTTGGTTTTGTGGTGCAGGGTCACAATTACAATCAAAGACGCTATATCTCATTTTCCTCATTCTAAGAGAATTGTGAAATTTGAAACTTTTCAGCTTCCACCAGATATTTATGCTGCGGTGCTTTGCATCTATGTGTTTTGTCTCAACTCCTATTCTTCGGTATCCTTTTATTCCATGTAATTTCCAAAGACATTGTTCCTCCTGTCCCTGTTGTCGGTTCTTGAAAAGTAAGATTAAGCAATACATATAATTTTCATAATGCATAGACTTTGAACATTTGCGAATTGCAGTTAAAAAAAAGAAATCTATACTCGGTGATTTTCCGGGCTTTCTTAATAATGAACCAGATAAGTTAATTTGGTTTACGATGCGAAATTCTCATTCTGTTCATCTGAAGCCGTATGCGTCTGATAGAGAATCTTTTTTTTTTTATGAAATGACTTTACGTTTTGTTGGAAGCAAGAAGCCGTCAGATGAGACAATCTCGAACATGGTAGATTGCTCCCGACAAACGGCATCCTGGAACTCAAGAGAAAGTGACCTTCCTTGAGTTTTACTTAATGGCCAGCTTACATTCATTTTATTGTATTCTTCGAGTGCAGTTATTCTTTTTTTATGAATGAATAGAAGATAATCTTGAAAAAAAAAGGCCAAATATCCCGACGACATAAGACTGTAGACAATGTGCAAACAAAATATCATTGGAAAAAAGTTTTCAGTTTCATGATTTTCAGTTTGTTTATTTGTTTGCATTTACTTACAATATTAATCGGTCAGATTTGTAGTCACACATTGCAAATTGATTTTACTCACTCATTGACCTTATATGCCATGTACTGGTCTTGTTCTCCTGTTTGGGATAACAGATAATCCTAAACTCCGAGGCTTCATATCATGCCGATTTATTTTTGTCTAAAAAAACCCACATAAATATCATTAATATCATTTTATACGATATGCTTGTTTCTGTCTTTCTTTAATCATCTCTCTGTTAAGAATAATTTAATAGAATGTTGTTGTAAAATGTTAAAAAAGAGCCCAAAACTGTCAGTAGAAATGTCAAGTAGAGGGGTAGGCAATAAAAGGGTATTCGACTTTCCTTTGACACTGCTGTTCATACAGCTCTCTACATGTTTGGTTCAGCTCATTCCCCTTCAGCTCAATCTATTTTCATAATTCCATATTTCTCGAAGTAGTAACACATTCTTTGACATTGGTACAAGAAATAAGAATGCAAAATGTATACAATTATGCATTTCAATTGATTGTACAATACAAAATGAATACCGTACTGAACACAAAATTTTAACTCTCATGTATATGGTAAAAAGGTGTCTTAGCGAGGTAACAGAAATAATTTGTGGCCAACATAAAAGCTAGCTTGTAAAACTACAGGCCATAACATTCATAGGTGTGAAAATTACGGAGAATGGATATGAATGCCTTGGTCAACTAAAATTATTTCAATAAAGAAATCAATTTTGAAGAATGGAATCGTGTAGACCACATGTTGCATCTGTCGAATGAATTTGTATATTCCGTGATATACATGTGATAATAGGAAAAATAATATGAAATGTCGTAATGGGATGTCATGGTTCTTTTAAAGAAGGACAGTTTAACAAAAGTCAGCGTTTCGTTAAACGAAGTTTGACGAGCGTCTTCATTTGGTCGACGACGGTTTGACGAATGCCTATCAAAAATATCGTCATTTCTTTAACAATGTTGCTAACAATGCTCTTTCCCCCGTAAAACCGTGTAAAATCCATAAACAAAAACCAAAGCATGTATAACAATCCTACAAGCTTTGTCTTTTTTAGTGGGACCCTCCATTTTTAGAATGTTGCATATTGTTTACTTTCTTCTGACTGCTTGAGTTTCATGACAATGTATAATTATCGTGAGGTCATACAATTATTGTAAACTCTTTATCTTACGTAGTTTTAAGCACCTTATTTTCTGTTACCAAAAAAGTGATGTCTATATGCTTTTGTCGAAAAATTGAAATGAATTAAATTGAATTTAATTTAATTGATTAGATCTTAACTGACATCTTGACCATAATACCATCGTCTAATCCATTCGGATAGATAGTGTTATTGTGAAATTATGCTTTCAACTTCCGCAACTTTCTCATGAATTCCCCGATTTTGATGATATCTCTGTAGATGCCATTAAATTTGTTTCCTCTTCCTCTTCTAATTAGGCCATTCCACTCAAAATGAAGTGGTCCTCTCTCATAATGTTTGTACGTATGCTTTGTAAGTGGTCTCCCACAGTCATGAACTAGGTGGCATAGTATCAACCATTGATGGACGAGCACGGCAGTTTTGCACACATTGAACGAAAGACTGAAAGATCATTTTCTACAACCATTCCCACCCAAACAAAATATTCAATTCAATTCAATTCAATTCAAAATGATTTTATTTCCAAATAAAGTAATACAAAGTGATATACACAACGCTTACTTGAGTATAACATCAAAAGGAACTTTGAATCACGTAATTTTCAACAAAACATGAATACAATTATTATAATGATATCAACTCTGGTTTGGATAAATAAACAAGTAAGCAATACAATCTTAATTTATAACTTATATATATATATATATATATATATATATATATATATATATATATAAATAACTTATAAAAAAAGAGGAATTCACAAGAAAAGCATAGCTTGTAAAATTTGTGAATTACTCTAGATGGTGAGGGTATCTCAAGATCCGTCACGGACTCCATATATAAAGTATTGATGATTATGATAATGATAGTGATCATAACAATGATAATAATAATGGTAATAGTAACAACAATTATAGAAGTAGTAGTAGCAATAACAGTACGTATATATATATATGTATATATGAAGAGCTTGCTTCCAAAAGGCGATAAATCCATCATTTTTAATGGATTTAGCGCCTTTTGGAAGCAAGCTGTTCGTATAAAAAAAAACACAAAAATCATCATCTTCTAACACGATCATCACACTAACTTTGGTTGTATTGTTGTTATATGTCAAATGTTGAAAAGGAAGACAGGTGAAGAAAACTTGCTGAATCTCTATGCTGATTTCATCTTTGAATATGCATTATGTACTTGTTTTAATATCATGATAATAACTGTATTTTACCTTATGTAATTGTAACTGAATTGTTGAACCATTTTTGTGACTACATACATGTATTATGATACAGCTATTGCGTATTCATGAACAATAATAATAATGGTAATAAAAATTCTTACAGAAACAGAAGGTGATCGATGATCTTTCACGGATCACCTAAAGTGCATGTGTATGACTGTTGCCGTATCGTTAAACTCGACGTTATATTGAACATGTCATTGTACTATTTTACAAATTTGTCACTGTCGAGTTCGGAGGATTGTGCACCAGAAAAAAAAAAAAGATATCCTTACGGCAGATGCATTGTTTTGGAACAACCTTTATACGCCATTCACTGATTGCGTGTTGGTAGTCGACGAGATACCACCGGTGTGCTTACTATTTAGGTCACAATAGTCCATAATTATCATCCGAGTTTTTATTACGTTCAACACCACTGATCCACCGCTATAAATGAAATGCGAAAAACAAACAAGCAATTGATTTTCCCCTGTACGGTTTAGATTTACAATTGTCTTTCGAAGAAAGCGAGAATCTACCCCTCCCCCGACATTCATTCATCTTCTTGACAGGTTTCCGCGATACAAAAGGTACGCTCACTTAATGGGTTCATTCATCACAAAATTAAATAACCTGGGGAAGTCTTTCAATTAGACTTTAAAACCAAATCTAAATGCTTTCAGGTTGAAATTGAAAAGAAAGGAAATGAACAAGGATGAATATCTTAACGAGGGATATAAGACAAATTAAAGAACATCCACGCATTCGTTTTCGTTTTTACTCTTTCAAGGCATGTTAGGCAAGTGGGCTAGCTTTCAATGGTTTTGATGATTCTTTCTAACCCTTTCATCTGACAACACCGACGAACTAACGAGAGTCATTTTACTATTTCCTCGAGGAAAATCTCTCGGGATGTTGGTTTTGTTTTGTGTGTTATTTGTTTTTTCTCACATATGACTTACAAAGAGAGAGAGAGATAGAAAAAAAAAAGCTGAATGGAAAACCTCCACACAAATCTCCCTACAACCCTACTCTTTGATTCTTGTTAAGAATAAGTAGGCAGGAAAAGGAGTAGATGGTATCCTTTAGTGCTTGTTATAGTTTTTGCTATGTTAAGTGTGGCGGTATATGGCGCTGCGGTGTGCAGATCCCTGTCACCTTCAGGTTGACAACTTGTGAACTCCTGTGATAAATCCAATCAGAATTTCCAGTGGAGAATCAATTCATTCAATAAAGAAATATCATTTCAGATTTAATCGGAACTGAGATTAAATTGATTGCAATCACACCAATAAATTGTAAATAACAACACAATTTAGGGTGACTTGACAATGATAGCGCATGAATTACTCATGTAGGCCCTACTTTTCTGCTTGTTTTTATGTGTGTATGTGTGTCTTTGCACAAAATTGTGAATCATCAAGAAATCGCATATAAAGTGGCCTCAGCCTATGTAGCAGAACAGCCATGGATATAAAGATACAGATGTAGATTCATAATGTATACTACATTACATTTTCAGAAAACTATTTTTGATGCGAAGATATTTCATAACGCTGTTTGGTTAGCCGCACTTGCTCCACTAAGATTTGCCGACTGGATCGCTGGGTGTGATTTTTGTCCAAGACTTTTTCTTTAATCTGCAATTTGCACGAAAATTTATGATATTAATCACTTGGTATATACTGAGAGAGAGAACTATATCGAGTTGTTAACAAAACATGCTAGAAGGGACATGAGATATGAGTATTTTCTAGGGATATGAGGAAAGTTGTTTGTTTGCTGTTGTTGTTAATCAAGTCGGACATGTCTTCTCGCTGAGGGTCAGTACCGCCTTCATTAGTGCAGCGTGTTTTAACACTGATTGGGATCAGTAAGATAATATTCATTCACGCTATTTCTCCTCCACACTATTTCAAAACAATTTGGCAACATAAACATCTCATAGAATAACAAAACAACAGAAAAAACCCAACTAAATATCGAAAATAGAATCTGATCTATTCCTATTCCTTATTGTTGATATATTTCTTCAATCACGTTTTGGGGTGTTTTTTTTTTCTTTTGCACCTCTGTCCATACCATACCAAAGGATAGAGTCAACGGAATTTCACAATCATAAAAATGCGACTGTCACAACGATGACAGAAGAGAAACATGCCACTGAGATCAGTGATGTCTGATGACTTGCCTTTGTTGTTGCTTCGCTGTGTTGTTTTGGAAACCACAACACGACGCCCTTTCGGATTCCCCATCTATTAATCCGGCCAAGTATCAGTTAGTGGGTTGAGAGTAGCCAACTTTTTATCGTAAATGCCAGGATTTTTCGGCCATTAATTTGGAGGAATTACATGACGCGTTGTTGCAAAATATGGAGCTTTGTTTCCCGGATGCCGAGACATTTTCGCTGTACATGCGGACGCAGCCTTAGCCGGTGTAATGGTCTAAAGATCACGAATTTATTATATTTCATCAAATTTGCAAAGGTCACATAACTCACAGTGGTTAATTGTCAATTTAATTTCATTCATTGCGTATTGCGAGAAGGGCTAAAAGCACTGCGGTATGACCTTTTTACAGAAGAGAAGTAGTTATGGTTTAAATGTTAGTTATTTTTCTTCCAGAATAAAGTAAATTTGGAACAGAAAAAGAAATATCTTGTCGTTTATAAGGAAATTGATTCGTGTGAAGATGGCATGTTTCAGCGTTATAGCATGATATCAGATTGATAAAAAATAAAAAGGTTTTCACCTTTTTTTATCTTTATTCACTATGTATTTTCATGCCACACGGTCGATGTTTCCGTGTGTGTTGATGTCATGCTGATCATTATTGGGACTCCAGTGGGGTGGCTGACGACGATAATTGCGTAATAACTGCGATACGAAACTAGTGAAAAAAAGCAAAAACTTTCTTTTAGAGTAGAAGTAATTGAAGGATACGGTCTGTCACAATTTCCCTTGTATGTATCCAGTCTTCAAATGTGGGGGAATCTCCACATTTCGATAGCAAATGTGTTATGTGAGCAGTGGCTTCAGTACACTGAAAAAAAAGAAAGAAAAAGATCTGGCGTTAAAAATGAAACTCCGAGCTGGTGTTAAATTTCCGGTGCTCATTCGTGGTGTTACCTCCGGGTGTCACTTCAAAATATAAAACTTATTTTTAGATAGGTAATTAGTAACTGTTCTTCCTATGGATTTTGAACTTCAACAAAGCGTACAATAACTTAGTTTTTGAAAAAAAAAAGAAGAAGAAGCCGTAAACACATTTACACCACAGTAACACCAGTTGGTGTGGTATCCTATTGACACTGGGCGTGTGTTATACCATTGACATTAACACCAGCAATATCAAATCAACACCATGTAGTATCATTGTAACAGTGTCAAAAATATCACCACTTAAAGTGTGAAATTGACACCACAACATGTCAGGTGAACACTTCTCAACACCATCACAACATCCTTTCTATACACCTGTCGGTGTGGTCCTCTATTGACACTTGATCGGTGTTAGATTTGACACCTAAGATGTTATATCTAACACCGAACTTTTTGCAGTACAGTAGGCCCATATATATTTGCTATGTGTTATAGATCATCTGCGTATTTGTAATTGTGGAATTCTCTCTGGAATATAATTTTGATGTCATGATAACGTCATGATTTTATTTTTATTTTTATTTTTATTTTTATATTCAGCTTATTACCGTTCACATGATCATGCTAATTCACTCTACAAAAGTCTTAGATTACAGTGGGGTTTATTTTTGTTTGGCAGCACTGTGTATGCGATTCCTCACTATATGTTCCAGAGAAATTAGGGCTGAAAATGGAAGAAGAATATTTAAAAAAGAATAAGAACGTTTCACGGCGAATGCTTATCCCTTAGTCCAACCTCAAGGCCTCCATTGTTTTCAATTTCCGATTTTTCTGAAGTCCTTTACAAGATTATGAGACGGAACTCTGCTGTAAACGGTCTCAATGTCAATCCAAAAATATTCCAACAATTTCCACCTAAATTTGTGAAGGAAAGTACATTTCAGCACATGTAATAATTAATAATCTACACTAAAGAAAATGATTTCAGGATTTTTTGATGACTGAAATCAATCGATTTTCGCAATACTTTTCCCAAACTTTTCTCCAAGCTTTGCCGCTTAATTTCGCGTACTGTTTTTGTTGTTGTTGTTGTTGTTGTTGTTGTTGTTTATGGGGGGGGGGGGTCATTTTTCAATTTTCCTCGTATCCGAACTTTCATACCAGATATCTCAAAAAAGTGTTTGTCTGCTGGCGAGGTCTCACGCTTTCTTTGATAGGATCTTATACAAAAAAAAAAAAAAAACCAATCAAGCCAACATTTGAGGAATGTAAAATCTACCATATTCAGCTAAATGAATGTTGGCGACTCTCTTCAGTCCTTTCATGATCGCAAATCACATGAGTAAATTCTAAAGCCCTGTGTGGCCATGTATTCTGCAGTTGTCTTTTTTCCTGTATTCATCTGCTTGTGTGTTTGTTTGTTTGCTTGGTGTTGTTGTTGTCGTTGTTGCTGTTTTGGTTTCTTTGTGTGTATGTCTTTTTTTCTGTTTTGTTTTTTTCTTTTTCTTTTCTTTTGACAAACCCTGAAACATTGCCGATGGTATTATCTATTATAATGTTTGGTTGTATAGTCTACTTCCAGGAAATATTCTCAAACAATTGCGTCAAATCACCAGTTGCTCAAATACTGTGATAATA
Organism: Diadema setosum; assembly: GCA_033980235.1. Taxonomy (NCBI): domain Eukaryota; kingdom Metazoa; phylum Echinodermata; class Echinoidea; order Diadematoida; family Diadematidae; genus Diadema; species Diadema setosum. The sequence goes on from CM067067.1 coordinate 36,378,449, forward strand.
CCTTTTTATTTTAACTCCTGTCAGGAATATAAACAAGAACAGAGTAATATATCATGAAAAGTTGAGTAAACTCTGAAACTTGATAACATATTTGAACACATTGTGAGATCAAGAAGTATGTTCTCATTTGTTTTTCTTCAATACCTGTTAACATGTTTATAGAAAGGGAGGCAACTCACCATTTCAAAGAAAAGAGAATGCAGTGAGAGCTAAAATGATTCAATTTTGCCCAGGATTTTCTGAAAATGTTTGGATATAAATTTTAACGTCGCGATGGTTGGGTTCAACGAATGAGCAAACATTCGAACTGCTCCGGGGACTTTCTTTCTCGTTCAAAGACACGCTCGCCTTGCCAGAAACATCTGCAGTAGCTACACCTGTTCACGTTTTTATCTCTATCTGTGGAATACTCACGTAGTGTCGTCACAAGAGGCAATGGGATCGCTAGCCAGACGTGACTGGATGTTGCCAGTTCAGTTCTCCCGGAACTCTTACTAACCCTACTTGGCTGAGATGTGAGAGAGCAATCCAGCCGAGATTCATGTCAGAAACATAGGCCATTCGGTAGCTTCCTCTATACCATTTTCATCAAACGTGATATGTGTGCATGTATAGTTAAGTGAATGATGTATATTCCAGCATCTTTTTCAAATCAAACGCGGGCTGCTGTCAGTAATGCTGAATACTTAACTAGACAGTCTGGAAGAAATATTGCTTTTTTGTTATTGCACATCAATTCTGCCCATATGTAGACCTTTCCTATCAAAATGCATATTCTCAGTACTAATATGTTAAGAATGCACATTTATATAGAAAATATGTACTCTTATATACATCAAAATGCCAAAGTCACAATGCTTTAAAGCTATAATCCAATTACAGGGCATTGATTGAGGTTAGCTTGGCTACTATTTGAGTTGTACAACATGATGGGTGGATAAAATCGAGGACAATAATCTGGAAAATGTGACTCTAACCCCCAATGACTCATCAGTAACATCACAATCATAGTATATGAATAAAGAATGTTGTATTTATTAGGTACAAGGAATGAAATTCCGCGATTCCAAATTTCAAATCACTAAAATTCGCAACATTTCATGACATATTTGCACGAATGTATTTTTGATCAATTTACTCGGCATCGCAAAAACAAAATACTGCAAGGCAAATGCCAATTTCTTTGTTTGTTTGTTTGTTTGTTTTTTTGTTTTGTTTTTTTTGGGGGGATGAGATATTTCCATGTGATTTGCTACATAAATTATTACCAAAGTAGGTTAAAAATGACAGTTACCCCAACAAAATTGTCATTGTCATTTGAATGCCAATCTACAGCTTTGTACAGTCAACAAAGAGATGAAAGTAAACACTTTTTTTTCAAGTTCATCTATCTCATAGACTATCTGGTTAATAATGGTGTTTTATATACCATGTTAAATGTTATTTAATTGGCTATCAACCTAGTAGGTCAATAAAATGGGAAACGTTACGCATGAGTGAACACATTCGTTTTTCTTTTCCAAGACACAAAAGTAAAAATTGCAAAAATTGACAAGTTGTTATTCAAGCGAGTATGCTCTTCCACAAAGCAATGAGAACAAAAGACACATTCAACACAATAAAAATGCAAATTGATTTACAAAAATCAACCTATGATCTCTGGGTGATGTCTCTGTAGCCCTCCAAAGATAAAAAAAGGCAAAAAGTAAAGGAGGAAATTGAAGAATCTTCTGTCAAATCCATAGTCAAAAGACATAAGAGAAAAAGTAATGGTAACAAAGAAGGTTAAATTCAAAACGTTATTCCAAATTAAGAAAATTTGAAGTAATATTTGGTTCTCTAATTTGTCTCATGCATTCTTAGACTCTTTAATTAAAAGGCGAAATGAAAAAAAAAATCTTTCGATTTTATCACCTTAGCAGCATATAAAGAGAAACGAGGGAACCGAACCTTATTTCTGCTATTTCATTCATGTCTCTCATTGCATTAAATTGGTCTTTTGTTATCATTGCTATCTTGGAGGGCATTTGCAAATAATTTCAATATGTCAATTTTTGCAATTTTTATTTTTTCCACCTTGGAGGACAAAAATGAATGTGTTCACTCATGCGTAAAGTTTTCCTTTGTATAAACCTTCCAGGTTGATAGCCAATTAAATAATCTTTGATATGGTATATGACGCAATGATGATTACCAAAGTTTTCTATGAAAAATATCAACTGGAAAAAGTGTTTACTTTTTTTGTGCTGAGTGTATTTAAACATGTGGAATCTTTCTGGTTCTGAAAATTACCATCATTAGTACGTGATCAATACCTTCCAATTGTTCATTTCAATTGCAAATTTCAATTGTTAATTTCAAGTGAGAATAGATCTCCGATCAACATCTGGGAATTTACAACCTATAATCAATGTTTCTATGTAGATTCCTCATATTTCACATTTTGTTTCAATTGCTGTATTCAACACTTCGCCCACAAAATTGTGTTATTGTCATGGTTCATTTCTTGAAACCTGGAATATGGAACAATAAAGACAAACAAACAGATAAACAAACAAAGATCATGAAATTATCCTTCGTTTGTGATAACTATCTCCCTACATAATCATGATAATGATAATCAAACATTGGTCATTAATTAAGATGGTCTTTGTATTCCAATCATATTCCTAAAACTGTTATCTTAAGCGTTCCCTCTTCAATATTCAACATTAGGTGTCATTATACATGTTATAAAGAGCCTATATGTGTATATATATATATATATATATGTATATATATATATATATATATATATATATATATAATATTTGTATTTTATAATATATATATATATCTCATAATAATGCATGTACACATTACCTAATTACGCCTACACTAAGTTAGCTTTTATATCGCTGTATTGACAATGGAATCTGTCTGACATGAAGCTGAACTGAACTGGACATGCTGGACTTAAAAAGATACACACACCTACAGACGAGTATTTGGTTCTGTCAATTCAATTCAATTCAATTCAAATGAAATTTTATTTCCAATAACACATGTTTGTTGTCGTACAAATTCGATGAAAACAAAATGTACAATGTATTACAAGAACAATGCATATTTCCTGGAACTAATTGTTCAAAATAATTGTTCAAAATAATTGCGTTAATAGGGTAAATGTAGAGTGCTTTAAAGTGTTTCATATACTTATTGTGTAGTTATTATACATAAGCATAAGTGTATATAAATAATGTATATTCATTTTTTAAGAATGTATAATATCAAATTACGGACGATGGGATAGAAACTGATCTGCGAATGTGAATAGGTTATAGGTCAATTTATTATACATGTTTGATTTTAAGGTAAAAAATACAAAAGAGGCGCGATGGCAGCTATAAACTTCGTCTTCAGCAACCAAAGTTAGTAATCCATAATTATTAGTCAAACATCATTGAAGAAAAAATCTATATGAGAAGATACCTCAAATAAAACATATGACTCATCCGACACAATATACCTTTGCTCTTCTGTAAGCAGTCACAAAAAACTTGGTGCAGGAGCCCCGTCTTGTAAAATGAGACCCTACTTTCTATTAATAGATACTGAGATTGAATCGAATCCTCATCATGGGATTAATTTATATAAAGCAAAGTTACTATGAGAGCAGAATGTTACAAAGAAATAACAAAAACAAAAGTTGCGGCTTTCTGTAAGTAGTTCATTGTCCCTTAAGACCCATCTTGGATGCTAGCCATCTTTGACAGGCGTCTCAAGCTGAAGTATCCTACATTGCTGAACAACATAATAACAAGTGGGGCGCTGTGGCATAGTGGATAAGACTCCCGACTCCCAATCGGAGGACCCGAGTTCGATTCCCGCCCAGTGCTTACGTCCTTGGACAAGATGTTCTAACCCACCATGTCCCTCTCGACCCAGGTGTATAAATGGGTACCTGGCGTACCTGGCAACGCTTTAGGGTAATAGTAATGGTAGGGCCCTCTGGTAGAGCAGTGGCAACAATGGAGAGGCTACCCTGGATGAATAAGACCTTATTATTAACATAATAGTTCCTGTGTTTGTTTGTTTGGTTGGTTTTTGATTGTATGTTTTTGTTTGTGATTTTTTTAGATTGTGTCAATTTTCTGTTGGAAATTCTTGCATCATTTTGCAAACGGTGGCTACCAGTATATTAACAACGCGGAGTGTACATGCATGTTTTTAAAACAGAATCAGATCACTGACACCAGGCGTGAAGGAGAAAAGATTAAGCTCTGGATCCTACATTCTCTATGATAGTGATAAATGATAATAATGATGGCAGTAATGACGACGATATTGTATTTCAACTATGATAATTATTGGCCATCATGGTCATTGTGACATAGTTAGCCTATGTTTAAATGCCTTATCATTAATACTGTTGCTTTCATTATCACCACTAAATTATAAATTATGCTGTCGTTTTATTCACTATCAATATTCAGATGATTCACTTATCATTCTTTTGTTTTTTTCCGTAATGGAAAATGCAATCGTTTACTATGTAATTGACTATAGTCGTTTGCAATCACTCATCAATTATGCAATATTTGTTTAACTGACAATCAATGAGGATTATTCTTTTTACAAATCTCTTCTTCTGTAATTGAAAAATGCATATATATATATATATATATATATATATATATATATATATATAAACATTATTCTACTTATCTTTCAGCTTGTTTACTCAGTAGTTATTTTGCGTATCAGTATATCTGTTGATTTTTGTTTCTCATGCAAACGACCCTTATTTTCGTAATGTCATAACTATAGGTCAGCGGCTATTAAAACTACGAGTATAATTATAGTAGTTTCTATGGTATGATTATTGTCGCTATTGTTTTTTGTTTTTTGTTTTGCCTAAATATCTGTTATTTCCCCGTTTGTTTGTTTGTTTGTTTTTGCGTTCTTTAAAGGAATTGCTCAACAATGTTTAAAAAGTATTCTCCGGGACATCCATTAGATATAACTTGTACATCTATTTGCACAAACATGATACCAAAAACAAAATTGTATCATGAACTTTCAGTAGATTACAAACAATATTGAACCATTATGATAGAAATGGGAGAGAAACGAGAGTGAGGTTTGGGATAAGAGATTGGCATAGAGAGAAGAAGAGGGGTATTCGTCATCATAATGATTAAAGGTATACAAATTCAATAATCCTGCTGTCGTGGAAGAACGTGTCAATCATGGTGATATTAATTTTGAAGATCTCTTTACAATGACAGTATAATTCTTGAAGTTTGTATATGCTTGATTTTTTTTTTCAGTAAACTTCGACCATTTTTTTTTTTAAATCGAGCAATCACAACAGTGTCTTTGAGACAACCAACCGAAGAGGATGACATTATATCAAATGAGATGTATACATATATATATATATATATATATATATATATATATATATATATATAATCATAATGAGACTGAAATATTCTATGATTTGTTTATACATGCATATCCGATATTATGCGTAATTACATATATTAATCATATATAACTATAATCATAATTTCATGCATATAAATGTAATAAATATATATGTACTTCGTTAGGGCTATCTTCGTGCTCGATGCCGAGGATGCATAACGGTATTCTATATACAATGATGAAATATGATTAAATATGACACAATGCACAATTAAACGTGTGTATATCATATATATATATATATATATATATATATATATATATATATGTGAAGAGTTTGTTTGCAAAAACCGATAAGTCCATTTTTGAAGATTTTGAAGTACGGTCTCTGTCATAAAGTACAAAATAATACCTTTTAAATGATACAGTGGTAACTATATAAAGGTATATTTTTGAAGTTATGGTCAAAAGAAGCAAAATTTTGTTATTATTCTCTTTATTTTTCTTGACCTTTAACCGCAAATATCTCCATTTCACAAATATGGACTTATCGGTTTTTGCAAACAAACTCTTCATATATACATATATATATATATATAAGATACAAACATTAATGATGATGCTATAAATGAATGTAATAATTGATAGCCGATTCATATACTGTCAGGAGAAACATAAATGGCCAGGAATGCTAGAACATAATAAGATAAAACAAGAAGTGAGGGAGAAACAGAAAGAGACATATTTGCCTTAGGGCTAATTACGAATTCATGCCGAAAGTGTATCTTTCACTCGCAATTTCCCCCTGCCAGTTCCTCTCACATTCAGCTCGACTACCAATGCGTCACACAGCAGGGCCAATCGAGCAGGCGCTCGCTCGCGAGGGGGGTTACACACCGCCTCTAGCTAAATCCACCAGGCTGCGTCCATGGAGGCACGTCTGGTAACGTGGTCCGGGGCCTATCGTCAGTCGTGTCGTGTTGTCCTTTCACCGCTAATTATTATTCCGCCACGCGTCGTGTGAATTGATGCGGCTAGAAAACGTGTCTCGCCATATTTACCAAAAAATGCTGCATTATTCATCGGAACTCTTCACCCCCCCCCCCCCCCCCCACCCCTTCCAAATCACAAAAGAGTCCCAGAAAGAACGGTGAGAGAGGGGAAGATCAAAGAGGAGATGAAAGAGAGTGGGAGAAAGTGGAGGAGGAAAGATATGATTGTTTTCGCTACACATGGAGGCTAAGGGGGAGTGGATGCAGGGGACACGGGTGAAATACTCCGTTTCGCTCACGTACGCCGTCCTAGTTGGGAGCCCCACAAATACGGCGATTGGTCACTAAACATGTAATCTATCATTCGTTTGTGTCAGATTAGGTTTATTCCGTGCCAAGTGCACGCAGATGGAGATGGAATGATGTTTGTTTTGGTTTGGATGCCCGACTGTGTACGTATCGTCAAAGAAATCAAAAATACATGAGGGTCTCGCTGGGTAGAAAAGGGTTGCGGCGGTGTGTTTGATGTGAGTCGGTTCACCGTGCGAGACCGGCTGGCCTCCTCCGTTCTCTCCCCAATCCCACAACGCATTCACTCCTCCCAATGTCTCCCTCTCCTCTCTCTTTCTTCCCCTCCCCCGATCTCTCACCCCGTCTCTCCCCATCCCACTCTTTGTGTCTACACTCCGTATTCCCAGGTGTGGGCGACGAGGTCGTAATTTTACAGACGCGTCCATTGCCGAATGCTGTCGTGACCTCATACCGACAAGTTCAATATACTCGAGCCGCGGCCGCCCTGAGGAAAAGAAAAAGTAACGATGTTCCGAGGTGAACAACAACACATTGCCTCCAATTCATGCTATACCAAGGGGTGTGTGATACCTCCTTGGTACCACCAAAGGTCCCTGTGGCTACAAAAGAGAACAGATTATTGGGCATAGAAATCAATAAATAAATAAACGGATGAATTTATAAAACGATATCCACATATAATATATTCATTTTACGAAACGTTGAAAAGTCAAAACAAGGCATTTAAATGTATGCATCGTTTACGGTTCCATGACATTTGCTCCTGCGACAATTGTTCCCGTGAAATATCTGCACGCTAAAGCCAAACATAGATTCTACCCTCAAATATAGCCCTAACCATGATCCTAATCTCCACACCGAACTATATTTATATAAACCTAGAACTCTATCACAACCCTAACCCTAACGCAAAGTCCTTGAAGAAAATACGACTGGAGTATTATTGTCGCAAGAGCACATGCCGTATCACCATCGTTTACATATGAAGAAGGAACATTTTGTATTAAGAGAAATAAATAAGACTTAAATGTCAATTCCCATGCTTGTTGGCTGGTGAATTCTGCTCGCATGCCGTGCAGTGTATATCTATTAAAATATTTCTCTAATGATATTTTCAACGCAACAGGTGAATTCTCGCAATCTAATGAAAATAATAAAAATCATTTTTTTTTTATAAAGCGCACATTACAATATTACTAATTATCCCCTTGCGCGCTAAGAAGGAAAGGGACACAAAAAACAGTACAGTTTGGTGGTAAAGAAACTTATGTAATTCAATTATTCAGGAAACTTATATAATTCAATTATTCAGCATGAAAAATGGATGCTTTAAAGGTGGCTTTAAACTGACCAATACTTTGCGATGTTTTTGTCTTGTTTATCTAAGACATGACATGTTTTGAGGTAAAAATACTTCTACAATGACAGTAACAACGAGATGTACAAACATCTACACCTAATTCTGATGAAGAAGTTAGTTTGTGAACCTTGCCATTTTGAAATGTCACTACTGACAGATCGAAAATGTCAGAAAAGTAATCAGGAAGATAGCAAATATGAGAGGATTGTTATTTCTTGTAAAATATTCAATTGTGTCTTTATTTCCATCCAACAAAAATTGAATACAAATAGTAAGGATACATTTTATAAATAACATACTGTTAACAATTTGTAAGAAATACAAATCATTCAGTTTAATAAAAAAAAATGAACAAATGAATCGAAGCAATGACAAAAATAACAAGTATTACAATGATTATCATGTAAATTAGAAAAAACAACAACAACGCTTGTGCAGATATTTTCCTCATTTTGAAAAAACAAATGATAAGTAACAAGATTACAGAAATTTGATAATGAAGAATAATTAATGACTAATTCATAAATATGATAAATTCGAATAAAAGAATGGAAGGAATTTCCTTAAATGTATGGAATACGTTACCCATGTATGTAAAACATGTAAAAGCTGCCTCTTTTGTCTTCTCTGTTCAGGCCCCAGTGAAGAAGCACTTCCTGCTGAAATCTAACCGTTTAAATGATTGATTTCAACTTTTAGACCTGAGTATGCTTACTGTTTTAGTTTTGTTAAATGAAGCAAGATTTTTCTCTGATGTTCATTCTTTGACCAATGGCAATATTACTATTTTTGCAAAGTACTCTTTGTACGAACAACACAAGCATATGCAATTCCTTTGCAATCATACAGTGTGGCAATTTGAGCATGTTAATGACATTTACTTACTGAATCCTCTACATCCATACGTATGATTTATGATATCATATATAACGGGGGAGGGTTGCTATACTTTCGAGCAACTGCTTATGATATCTCGCCTTCTGCATTTAAAGATTGTATCTCATTGAGCAAAGTTTTGTTTTGATTATGTTATATTATGTACCCTGTGTCATTTTGTTTATTGTTTATTTTTGTTCAAAATGTTATAAAATGTTAAGGTTTCGGGTAATATCATCAAAACATAATAGTGCGGTGTAATAGCAAATTATACAAATTAAATGAAGTAATGGCGATGGGCCCTTTTCAATCCCCCAGTGATTTTCACGCATATCTTCACTTTGTTCGTGAAATGAAAATAAAGCGTATACAGAAAATGTACCCCTTTTGCAATAAATTCTAGTTATCACGTTGCAATAACCCTGGAAGGTATTTTCTTTTGTTTTGTTTTATTTTCTTTTTTTACTTTCTAGGAAAGGGGATGTGGTTGCATAAAAACAAAACGTGATTTGTAAATTGGATAGTTGTTTCTTGATAACATCCAGTTCTCTGTTAATGGTGATGTTACGCCCAATAATTATTCTACCCACTGATAATATGATAATGATATGAGCATCATCAATATCTCACGATAACAAATCTACACAACCAAAGATTAGTATCTTACTGTATATTCCTCATTTTCAAGTACTACAATTATTTACCTTTTCAAATTTCAGAGAAAACAAAATTCCAGATTTCCAAGGTTTTAAAAATATGAACATCAATAAGGAGACAGATTATTCAGTGGCAAAAGGGAAAGGGAAGGGGATATTCACGAAGTTTACATTGTTGTAAATGGAGGTTTGAAATGTGATTTCACATTGATGGTGGTTGTATCATCTTTATACTTTGTATTGCTACATACTAGGTTTTTCCCTTACTTGTTTCTTTTTGTATTGATGATCGAACTGTAATTACCTCCGCTAAATCAGTATAAAGACGGGGTAAAATCTACAAAACTTCAAATGACATGACTAACAGCCGGAAATCGATTATACATGACAAGACTTTCAGCGAGTTATAACATATCAAATCAGAACAAACACAGAGAGAGACACACATTTAAATCCTATCATAAAACACTTGCAGCAGTAAAATGTGCATTCTACACTCAAACAAATGACTTACTTGCCGTAAACAGTGTCGAATATCTCCAACTATAGAAATTTGGCACCCTTTATCTGAAGTGTATACATGTCTTCCTCTTAGGCAAAACGCTTTCTTTCTCTGCGGTTTTGATCATTAGCATTATCATTATCACTTTCAGTAACATTGTCATTATGATCGTCCTTATTGATAATGACTATTTTCATCATTATTATGATACTTATTGTTATTGATAGTATAGTAATTTCATCTATATAGTTATCATCATTATCATAATTGTGCCAATGTAGGCATATATGTAGTGATAGCAAAGATTTGTAAAAATGAAATCTGTTGGGCGCTTTCCGCTCATTCTCGGTGTGGACATCAGCCACGAGATCAAGGTTACAGCGGGAATACAATATTTCCTGTCCGCGAGCACTCACGCGTGAGCATCGGAGGGAATTCTCCTCGCTACAAGTCCTCCGCGATATGAATTTTTGATGGGCGTGCTTCAGTGGAGCGGCGCACATGTTATCTCGTCATCCTCGCGTACGCCCGTGGCGCGCGGGCTGGCCGGAGAAAGCTTGAGCGCTCGGACCTCTCTGTATCGGCTTTTTGCGACGGGCACTCAAAAAGAGGAACGAGGAATATTTTTTAGGAAGGAACAGCTTCCGCCGTCACAAGGCAAGACTCCCATACACGCAGCTGTTAACTTTTTTCCCCCTTATTCCAAGCAGAAGAAAATTAATTCGTGAGATTAAAATTCTTGCTTGGTCGTCTCCTCTTCTTCTTATTTCGCTGTTTCGATTTGTCATTTTAGATAGAACATTGCATTCCTCTCTATACAGTATAGGCCCTATACTTGCAGAGCAACGAGAGTGTAAGATTTGAGATAGTCCCAGGAGTTTTGACAGCCAGCATCCCTTATGAAAAAAAAAAAAAACTATATTGATCTGAAATTACTGTCAGCTGTAAGTGCTGTGAAGCGACGACATTTTGTGAAAAAAAATAAAAAATAAAGGGTACCACAGCTTCTTTTCCGTTCATCATTAGCGTATAATAACAATCACTATCGACGGAAATTTAACCATTCCACATTGCTGTAACAAGATCAGAAGTTGCTTATTAAACAAAACCAGAAAAAGAATAGAAGATAATCTATGAGAGAATCTTTTTTTTTTTTCAAAGCGATTTCCATTTAACAAAAATTTTAGTTGTTCTGATCCATCATGTTATCTGCAAATGACATTGCGTGGACGTTCTAAAAGAACATGTCGCTCCCATTCAATAGATGACTCATGCGAAAGAAATTCACAACATGAAATACGGCCAAAGCGTGGAATCGGCTCGAGAGATTAAACGTGGTTTTACCCGTCAGAGCAAAAGTTTATTAAGTCGTAATTTACAATATGTTTTTTCATTGTCAATCGTCACCTACTGATTCTTCCTTTCTTTCTTCTTTTTTTTTTTGTGAAAGCTCACAATGACAGCAGATGAAAAATTATGTGTTTAATTCTGCCAGCAGAATTCCAGTATGTGTTGCTATTTGAGAACACCATAAATCAATCTGGCATAACTCTGGTACAACAAAACACAGTTCCAACGTAAAGCATTTAGGGATTCAATCATCAAGACCCTCTTTGAAATATTCAGAGCCTAAGCACAGGTTTGAGAAGTCATCAATCACATTGTTGTATTTTGCACTTTCATTCAAGTCTATGACAAAGACGTTTCTTGACATAACCTAAGATCTGAATAAAGGACAAAAACAAAATTAAAAACCCGAATTAAAGAATCACGAAAGCAGTAGAAAATTTCAAAAAATGAATATACTCTGTATTTCGCTTCACTTCTGATGTGATATCTATAGAAATGATTATAAAACCTGATTTTGATTTGATTTGATATGATTTATTCTCTGTATGTCTTTTTTTTTCAAATACATCAACTTTCTGCAGTTTCATAAACATAGTACAAAATAACAGGAGTATACTTTCAACAATTATCATTTTTATTAATTATGCAATACATCTGTAATATAATTACATTAGTTATATCTTAATTTGCATGCAGAACGATTGGTGATTTTGAATACACACACTCGCGTTTGAGTATACTTTACCTAATTTCCTGGAGAATGTTTATGCGTTCTTCTTTGACATCATCTTTTTTTCCCCAGATATTTGCATTTCTCTCTCTGTCTGTCCGTCTCTCTCTTTCTCTCTCTCTCTCTCTCTCTGCGTTTGTGTGTGTATTTTTACAGATAGTATCAAGGTCTTCAAGAGGTTTACCTTATAGTAAACTATTTAAATCGAAATCTTACCAGTTGTTGTCGGAGTTTTGTTATCAGGTGTTTTAAAATTGTGCATTATTTGTAGTGACTATTTATTTTCATGGAAGAGCATTGTAAGAATCATTATTTGTATCCAGGCAGAGGTGTGTATATTCTCAATCCCGTCTCCTCGTATAAACCAGGATGAGATTTAGATGATATGTTTTTCACTGTATGTACTTATCTGTCTTTACCTATAACTTTTTAGATTTGATACGAAAGTTGGAAGTAAACAGTTTCATCAAATCTTACTTTTATCTAAGTTGTAATTATTTTACATATTTCATTCCTTTTAATTGTAAATGAATCTTTTTGTAAAAGCTGTGATGTAGTTGAAATATGCACAGCGTATCTAAATGCCTCGTAATAAGAATAATGATGAGGATAGTGATGATGATAATGATAATGACAACAAAAAGATAAAAATAATGATTAGAGCTGAGCTGCTGAGTGAGAGGCAATGAAATCAAATTGTAGTACACACAATAATTGTGCTGGAGAAAAACAAAAATGCGTTGAAAATGGACGATGGTGATGGAACCTTCTCTTCGTGCGTGTACGACCAACAAATATGCATGAGTATCAGTAGGTGGTAATAATACGGCTGCTCTTACCACAAAGGAAGTAGGGCAACATTGAAGACCCAATCTTACTGTTTCTAGGGTAATCTGAAGTGGATATCCAAGGAATTGCGACAGTACTTAATGTGAGGATGTGGATGAAATTAATGTTTGCAAGCGGTAGGCCGAGGGATGCGCATGCATGACAGGGAGAAAAGATGTAAAGCGGCATCAAACGTGACGGTTAGCATGAGCTCATTTCAAGCGCAGTTGCTGGACGGGAAAGTATGTCCGATATAAATGAGATGTTTCCTCAGGCAACATGGGCAAGCAATGATAAAAAATAACGCATGCTTGAATTAAAGGTTCTGTTAATACACTCACCGATCCCTTTATTTTCAAGGTTGATAATGTTGTTCGAAATCTCTTTGATATCTACATACTCGGTTATCATTTTTTAATGTTTCACCTGACTCTTTGACGTTGCTCTTTTCATTGGAATTGTTTTCAGTTTGTTCTAATTCTTCTCTTATAAATATTCCGCGGGAAACATGACGTTGTTTTCTTCCTGTTTTGTTAATAACGATGTGCATAACATAAAGGTGGTGTGTATCCTGTTACGTCATAACCCGGAGTTGCTTTTTTTCCCACGTGCGTCACTTAAGGATGAAAGATCAATAACAGTACTGTTAATTGTTCCAAGCCCAGGAATGTAGAATATGAAAGGTAAAACTTATGGAGAAACGTCTACAATAGGAAAACATCTTTAGATTTTTCGCAGGTTAGAGAGATGCATTAAGAACGGATATTGAAACCGGATGGTACTAATGACAAATGGCTTTAGAAACAGCACACACACACACACACACACACACACACACACACACTCACACACACACACGTACACACACATAAACAAATTAAATGCAATTAAAATGGCACATTGCGTGAACGATGTAAGCAGACGATATAGTATGGAGACAGAGAGACAAATGGATTGAAAGATAGCTTGATATTCAAATATACATTTCTTGCACACGCGCCTATTCACACAGGCCTATCAGAGCAAGCACTTTTGCAACAAAAAAAAATGACAAAAAATGCAATTGTTTTATTAATGTAGCAGGATGTGGGTCTGTGTGTATTTGTGGGAACGGTAGCACCTTCCATTGTGTTGAAAAATCATTGGGATAAACAACGACGCATAAACTTACAACAACATAATAATGTCAACATGTTTTTACCGCAACATGACATTTACAAAGACGTTTTACACATGGCACCTGGATAATGACATATCAACATTGAAGCGCTCGTTTTATATTGTTGATTTATGAATTGAGGGAAGATTTTAAGTCCCTTCATCCATCTGTTCCTTAGGATTATAATGCGAATTTGCGCCGGTCCTCAAAAAGATATACCCACGTTCCACGCTTGTAGCAGAGAACGCTGCCGATCCGAAAGCCCCCCGAGTCATCCGCTGCGCTCTCCGGTCTATTCCCCGATGGTCGGCTGTCCGCTCACACGTGAAATGAAATTATTATTAATGTCGGAAATTTATCATATGATACCCTCCATTAACCGCCTTTCTTCTTCTTCTTCTTCTTCTTCTTCTTCCTCGTCTTTTTCCTTCTCTCTATAGTAACGGGTCTTTGTCATTCGCTCGCAATGTAAAGAGACGCATCTCCACAGAACGCTCTGAAGCCTTAAAGAAATACGGCAAAATATTCGATTTTATTCCTTTCGTCTAAACTAACGGGAAGTGAAAACACAATCAAGATTCCTTTGTATTAATACTACATTTGGATTATTATTAGAACGGGATTATTGCATCGTTTACCGGACACGATTTGAATGTAAAGTAGGAATATAAGCATTAATATAGAGTGATTTTGATATAATTTCGGTGCACGTCGATCCTATCAATTTGTTCATTTTTTATGTCATGGTAATAGCTTACCTTGAGTCAATACTGTCATTATGATTTTCATTGTAACTATCATTGTTAGTAGAAGTACAGTAGTAGTAGTGGTAGTCAATGATTGTGTGCTTATTTCGTTGATATTATTCTCAATATTGATACCATCATTATTCTTATTTTTTATAACGTTACTTAGCGTGGGAGGTACCTTTTGTGTTTTTGAGACATATGGCTGCCAAAGACTGAGGTATGTAAACATATATAGTAATGGTTAGAAAGAGTTATATGTTAGTTGAGTTAAAAGAAGGGTTCATTTTCCTGAAATATTAAAAAAATGAAAGAAAAAATAGATAGCAGAAAGCAAGTTCATCTAAACAGCTCAACAAAAAAAAAAAAGGGATATAAAAATAGGTATAGATGGTACGAAGAAGAAAAAGAAAAAAGAAGCACCAAGGAAGCTTCCAAAACAATAATTAAAAAAAAATACAATTGCAATTTGCTAAGAAGTAATTAGTTAGAAATAGAAGTAGTAGTAGTAGTAGTAGTAGTAGTAGTAGTAGTAGTAGTAGTAGTAGTAGAAGTAGTAGTAGTAGTAGTAGTAGTAGTAGTAGTAGTAGTAGTAGTAGAAGTAGTAGTAGTAGTAGTAGTAGTAGTAGTAGTAGTAGTAGTAGTAGTAGTAGTAGTAGCTGCAGCAGCTATAGTAGTAGTATAGTAGTAGCAGTAGTATATGTTGATGTTCTGGCTAGAACATAGTCAAATAGACCGTCAAATAGATTGTCAAATAAACTGGATATTACAGAGGAATGACGGAAAGGATTAGATGCACTATAGCGTTCAGTAATATTAAAGTTCTCCCTCTTGTGTGTGGCGCATAGAGACACTTGCCTCCAAAATGTTTACACTAAACACACCAGGTTTTTATAGACATAAAACTAAGAGATCCAGTTTGTATGTATATTGTTTTTGATGTGCTGACACCTGTAGGACTACGGCGATCCATTGCTCTTCGGTTAACTTAATACAATTTCGATTATCATTAACAGACGAAGAGTAGATAAACAAGCAACCCGAAAGAACACACAGTCAAAAGGACTCTTTCAGATATTCGTCTCTCTGCTAATGATAAAGAAGAACTGTAACGCATCATCACAAACAAATACCATAAGATGCTGGTATCACTGCGAAATAATGATAATGATGATGATGATGATAATAATAATAATAATAATAATATTTATAACAATAATGATAATAATAATAATAATAGTAATAATAATAATAATAATAATAATAATAATAATAATAATAATAATAATAATAATAATAATAAAACAAAGATAATAATGATTATAAAAGGAAGGAGAAGAAGAAAAAGAAAAGCAGTTTGGTGACGACGATTTTAATAGTAACAGCAATAATCTGTAGTGATATCACCATTATCGAGAGCACTCTTTGTCAGTACTAGTATTATCATGAATATACAAATGTCCATATCATTTTTGCCTTTTCAACAATGTTACCAATGCCTGCGCTCATATCTGCCAACAAAGTATGCAATAAAAGAGTGTAATTTAGCATTCATATCACTTCATCCTCACGTAGTATTCATCTCACGTATAATAACGCAGTGTTTCGTTCTACTTGTGGATTATTAGATGACTGTGTCCACTTACATTGATTGTGTCACATATATATATATATATATATATATATATTTATGTATTTATATATATATATATATATATATATATATATATATATATATATATATATATATACATATAGATATATATATTTATATATATGTAACGATTGTGGTTGGGTGCACTATACATTCTGCTTGATTGGCAAATAATGAATAGCAGTGATAAAGTAAAATAGAGAAATCAAAGTTTTCCTTGTTTGGTACCAGACAATCCCAAAATGAAATCACTGAAATACAAGTCATGTATTTCTGTATGTATTTATTTATTTATTTATTTTATTATTACTTTTTTTTTTGTCTGAAATGAAGTGAATCAAAAGAAGATGCACTGTGGGTTTAGAGTGAGTTTAAAAGACGCGCTGACATCAATAAACTCCGTGTGCGCGGTGTAGTCAGCACGTTTTGCCTGCTTGCTCTGAACCCATCCATCGGAAGAAGGATGGGTATGAACTTGAGCGACAATATCAGACACTTCAGGCGAGATATTGCGCAATAAATCTATCAGGGTCCGACCATCAATCGGGCAGCCCGTAATTAATTTGATTACGACTTCTCTGTCATCGGCTGGGGTTGATGCAGGGTTGCCCTGCCATCTTTTGCCCACCGCCGTCGCATCATCTTCGAAGTACTCCCGATGAGCGCTCGCTACCCCGAGCGCCAAGTGCCCCTAAAGATGCGGAACTCCGCACTCGTGCTTATCTTTTCATATTGGGTTACGCGGTGCACGGAGAGCGATGCGCGGTGTATCTATTTTCGCGCGCCGGGGGATGCGTGCGATGTCGGAGGGAATATATAGCTAATGGCTATATCCACATTCTCCCTCGAGATCATTAGCCTTACAACCAGGCGTAGTCATTTTCATGTCGTTGATCTCGTCTGTTTAAATCATAACTTGTAGGTAAAATGAAGTGATATATGATTAGCTATTTTGCTCAGCGTGTGTGTGCATGTGTGTTGTTTTCTTTGTTTGGTTTTAGCAATGCGTGTCATTCAAACAGGCATTGTCCTAAATGAAAGTTCTATGGCCGCAATACATAAAGTATGAAATAAAAATATTGCTTTTTAAGAGGTGAAACCTATACACGCTTACACGAATCACACTCTGTCAAGAGAAATCATGAATATACAATTGTAGTGCCCTCATATTGTATCGTTATCTTGAGTACAATCGCACAATATTTTATGTATCATGAGGTATAGAAAGAAATACTCAAATCAACAATGCAATAAAGCATGAAATTATGTGTTTGGTCAACCAATATTTGAAAAAGTCATGACTTTAGAAAGATACATTTTGTTTATCCGTCTACCGTTACAAACTTGATTATATATCTGGCCATTTTGGCAAATGATCCTTCATCTATAATTGTTTAGTAATTGTTTCTTGTCGTTGTAACATTTGTCATCTGTTCGCATGAAAAGGAATAAGAAATGCAACACGGACATTTAAAGCGCACCATGATGGTAGACTAATCGATTGAATTGTTGCTGTTGCTTTTTGTGAAAAATTTTCACCAAGCTGGTTTCTGAAATGAAATTCTTTGTCTAACCCACACACTGAAATGTATTTGGACTGTTAAGCAGGAAAACAGTGACGAACACGTTTTGCGTTTAAATGTCACAAAGATGAAACTGCTTTGACTATCATTTCTTCCGTTGTTTTTTTTTTTTTTTCGCAGAGGTAATATGATATCTGATTAATCACATCAATCAACTCTCACTTAGAAGAAGACGTGTCACCTCCACATATTTCATTACGTGTCACATGACGTTCTCCCAACCACCATGAATAACTAAAGCCAAAAGTAAAGGCAAACTCTCCGGGACGTCTCCCGAAACTACAGGGTATTTTTGAATAGAAAGTAGGACGTCACTAATGTCCTTGTCTGTTGATAATCCCTGCACACAAGCGCCTGAGAAGCAAAAGAGCATACATATATGTTGACAAATTTGGATCGACTATTATGAAAACAGTAAATTAGATCTGAACAAAATGCTATCGTAAGTTATGATTTAATCAATGGATACACACACTCATTAAGTGTCCTTTTCCTGCCCTTTCCAACCACCTACAGCTTCTTCTTTTTTCTTTTTTTTTCTTTTCTTTTTGGGGGGATCTACTTCTTGTTAGACTGATTCGATCGAAGAATCAGTGATTAAGCAGTTTCTGTTTAGACGACACTGAATAGATAAAAATCTCTGAGAATAATTTGATATTTCTGAGAAAAATGGGTAATTGTGAGTGAAGAAGTGTTTGGGAATAAATACAAGTCGACAGAAATGACCATTATAGCAGAGATTGTAGAAACGAGCGATGTCGATAATTTTGATGACATTGACAATATTGATTAATTAAACACGGTTTGTAAGGTAACTATATCTTCAGATTTAGATACCTACAATACATTCCAACCATTACCGGCAAATAGCCTTCGTGTCAATAAAACCTCGTAAGGTGTTTTCCCTGTTCCTCTCATGTGAACCTATCATGGGAACAATCAAATGATGAAAAGCTGCTGGTCTCTAACCATGAAAATCACATAAGAAAGGTTTTGGTTTGTTTTGTTATATCTTGGAACACATGTGCGTTTTCCGTCAATATGTATATTATATATTTATATGCTTTTTTTTTTTTGTCTGGAAAAAAAAAATCGAACTTGATAAGAATCTCATTTCAACCTCTCCTTATCATCTGATCCCCGAGTAATCCAAAGCTACAATGCCAAGGTCCACCCTCCACATGCGTGGTAGAAATAATGGTATAATTGAGTCAAGGTGTTAATTGCTATTGACACTCGTCTACAGCGATCACGTGACAGGGTTCTTATCAGGCACGATAATAATATAATCAATTTTTATATCGCAGTGGTGTGATGTGGTCTGATCATAGCTGGCAACACGTATGTCGTAATGATTGGCCACCAAGTCCCCCCCCCCCCTCCCTCTCTCTCTCTCTCTCTCTCTCTGGAGTTGATATGATGTGACAGCCCACCTTGGCTCTGATTCGACCAAGAATGAATAATGATCGTTCGATGTAAAGATTTTACTGTAGATATTATATCGCTTGTAATCATTTATTTGTTAGTTGCGTAATGCGCGCCAAAAATGGGTCCCACCATAATCATTCTACAGTAACTGTTTATGACGTGTTTTTTTTTTTTTTTTTTGTGTGTGTATGTGTGGTTTTTGTTTTGTTTTGGGTTTTTTTTTTTGTTTTTGTTTTTTTTTGGGGGGGGTTGTGTTTTGTTTGTTTTTTTTTTTTTGGGGGGGGGGGGGGGGTTGGGGTGTGTTTTGTTCGTTTGTTTTGTTTCGTTTTGCTTTGTTTTGTTTTGTTTTGTTTTGTTTTGTTTTGTGTTTTTTTGTTTTTTTTACATGGACGCTGCTTCTGATACTCGGTTCTGATTAGCTCAACTATACTTCGCCTGAAATTGATTTTCAATTATTTCGCGTTTGCTAAAGAACGCTCCAAATATTGGGCAGGGGAAACAAAAAGACATAACGGAAAGGCAAAGAATGATACTAACGACGATAATTAATATCATGTGGGAAGATCTTGATAAGGACTTATGAATCAGACATAAAACTAAAGCAACACACAAACGAAAAATAGAACAGGATCCTTATTTCGATGGTGTTGTTCTTTATCATTCTGTCATAGATGGCAAGAGAGGGCGACAGACATACACTCGCCAGCAGACGTTAGAGCTGGAAAAGGAGTTCCACTTCAGTCGCTACGTGACGCGGAGGCGCCGCTTCGAGATCGCCCAAAGCCTGGGGCTGAGCGAGCGCCAGATCAAAATCTGGTTCCAGAACCGGCGAATGAAATGGAAGCGGGAACACGGGACCAACTGCAGCATGACCAACCAGCAGGACCAGATGCCGAGTATGGCAGATTTTATGGGATCGTAATAACTCGCCGAAATGCTACGCTAATAGCTGGACCATTTCCCTTCCCCCTTTTTTATTTCTTTCTCGCAAACTTGGATTGATGACTCGTCGTCTGACAATATGTCAAGGACCACTTCTAGATGTATTTCCATATATATATATATATATATATATATATATATATATATATCAAGACTGCAAAAGACAAATGAGGCTGATGAAAAAAAAAAGAAAACAACAAACACATTTTCCCCCTAGAAACACGTCTTGTACCGTATCACATCATGAGTTGTGATATAGAAATGAGTTCAGGTTGGACTGAATTTTTATGTGACCACAAAGAATGTGAGGCTGACATAAAATTTTGTACTGTCTGGCAGGAATGTCCTCAAAACCATTTTTTTTTTCTTTTTGGTTGTTTTTTCCTGCAACGTGTTTTGTGTTGACAAAATCAAAGTGTGTATTATATGACAATTGAAGATGTTACATCATCATTTATGATACTGTGACTCCTATATTAATCTATTTCATATTTTTCACAACATTGAATTTGTTAATTGGTTCCGAATAAGAAGAGATATGTTTTATAATGGTATTATTCATTGAAGTGCTGCCTAACAATAGTATTGTAGTCTGTGAAGATTTTTTTTTTCTCCCGTCAACGTTAAGACGCCATCTGTACAGAGAGTAATGTTCAATATTATGATTTCAAATTATGTGAGCTATGTATCATTTGCATTGACAAGTGTTGTAATTATGAACAAGAGTACTTCATACCAAAAATTATTCAAATATACTCAGTGGAGATTTGGTGCACAAACTAAGATCACTGAACATCCACTCTCGATCATTTCTTGATGATAACGCGTGTTCACATTAAAATCACAATTAAGAATGAAATGAAGAGAAAATGTCGCATCGTCTTCAAGCAGTATCTCCCAAATCACATGAGCTGCTGAAAGTAGGCCAATACTATTTTACAAATTAACTGCAAACAATTCATAATCATTCTGTTTCTCAGAGCGTCCAAAAGATGGCGCCATTCAAGTCAGACTTTCATAGTCAGATTTTGTTTAGTTCTTTCCTTTTCTCATCCGGGCTGATAGAACTCGTTTTGAAATTCGTTACTTGTGTTTGTTTGATTGATGGTTGTGTGTATTTGATTTTGTTATTTTTTAATGGTCCTCCATTTTCAACAGAACTATAATCCAGATATGACATACAAAAGTAGTTGGTATGAGGTATAGCTTACTTCATCGCGTACAATATCAAAGAAAAATGCAAAAAGTTGATTTCAGCACACATAAGTTGCATTGGTTGATAAACTAAAGAAACGCTACGTAACGGGACAAGCATTGTGAAACATATCCAACAAAATGATGAAGAACTTTATTCTTACTTTAATGATAAAAGCACGGTTTGCTGGCATACAAATAGATGCTGCATGGAAAGGGGGTGGGGGTGTGGGAGTAGCTACTTGGCCCTAGAATATGTTCAGCGTCTACTTTCAAATTGTCTTGATTATCAGTAATAGCTATGAAACACCTGTGAAGGTTAGTGAGATATTCTGGTCATCATGGTTGCCAGCAAAATTTCTGAATAATTAATTGCGAACACGCGTAACCTACCCTTGTTTTAATTTATTCCATACGCAGCCATTTAGTAACGATTTGTTGGTGGGTAATAACATTCTTCTCGTCTAATACTATATCTGACTGTGTCTAAGTTGATCTCTTTGTTGAGGAAAGCAAGCGAAACTGTAAAATTCTGCAGTACAACTATGTAATCTCAGTTGTCAGTTATTCTTGAAGTGGTGTTTTGATTCTACTTTCAAGACTATTGCTTCGTTTTGTTTATTCCATCTCCATGGAAAAAGAGTTTCCATTGAGTTTTCGTCAACGCGTCTTCGAGAAAGCCACAGTATACTCTAGTTAGGATCAGTACCTGTATTCTATGAATTCAAAATATGGATGTATGGTGAGTTAATTGTGTTGTATTCCTATTATCTAGTAAGCACAAACACTCATAGGAAGTACTCATAGTGTACATAAAATGTAATGAATTGATCTGAATTTGTCATACGAATCTGTACATAATGCCGATACAAATACTACCAAATCGAGGATTCTAGTACTTGTACAGTAGTATACATAATAACTTTGTAACAAACGAAAGCTGTTATTATTGATAGATCTGTGTTTTGGTTTGTTTTGCATTATTTTTCTTGTCTTTTGATTGCCTTCACTTCAGCTTTGAATTTGATTTATGTGTTTTAAATGCTGTCCATTCGGAGGCGATTAAATCATGTTGTTTGGTTTATAAATGAGATTTCATTTCTAAAGTTGATAAGGTTGTTACAAAGGTTTTGTGACAAAATCACGTTAAGACCATATAGATTATGAATTAAAGTATCAAATGACATTTCGCTACATAAAGATTTACGTTATCAACAATGCGAGATCTCTTGATACGTTAATATCTTGATACCAGTCCTTGATAAGTAGCTTTTGGAGTATAATTTTGATTTCGGTCATTGATGTGGACCAACCGATATCCCAACTGTCCTCTCGAATCTCAGTTTATCGGCATTCAAATTTGGATAAAGATTAAAAGTGTCAAGAAAGCATAATTTTGAGGAAATGAGTGTTATTAATATAGCATTGTTATTATCATATGCATGTTTTTATTGTCCTCAACAAAATAAAAACAAAACAAAAAGCTGTTTACAGTTTATTAAATTGGTTACAGTTCGTTGTCCCAAA
>CM067067.1:36404199-36551699 GCA_033980235.1 Diadema setosum
TTACTGAAACTATGATTCGTTGTCGTCGTAAATCCAATTGGCCCCTTCTTTTCATTTCTTTTTTTTTTGGGGGGGGGGGGCGGCCTGTACTCCCTCGCCCCTATAGAAAATTTAGCAGGTTCTAAGGATTTTTTTTTTTTCATTTTAAAGCAATTTTTGTGACATGGATGAGGTTAAGTTTGTTGAATATCAAGAAAATCGTTGGAAAACATGAAGAAGGGACGAACACAGCCTACTGAACAAGACAATATCTTTATATCTGTTTTTATGTTTCTCTTTGTACATCGTCGAAGAAACAGCATGGAAGCAAAGTAGGCAGCCGAGTTCCCAGAGCAGCTGCATGCATTGAAGAGAAGAACCATGTTGAATATTGAACGAGCGCCATCTGTTGACGGATTTCTGATGGAAAAGCTGTCGAACGTTTGTCGAAATGCAAGGCAACTGTAAGTAATATTTACCTTTCACTTCATCAGCGCAGTCGCTACCATTTATTGATTATTTTCTTCCTCTTCCCTTTTCCCCCTTCTTCTTCTTCTTCTTCTTCTTCTTCTTCTTCTTCTTCTTCTTCTTCTTCTTCTTCTTCTTCTTCTTGCCTCCCTTCTATTTCAGCGATAAAGCTTGATAAGTTTTGCCACTCAAGTGAAACGATACGGCATGTCGCAATTCATATTTGAAAGAGCTTTTGTTACAATGTGATGACAATCATATAGTGTTGTGCATCAATTCGTGAAACAAAGAGTAAAAGAGTGTATAGTAGGGAGCCTCCACTAAAAATATTGGTGTGTGTATGTGCTTTTTCCTCTTAATTGTATTCCATTCCACATAAACATCAATCGTGATTATTTGCGTATGTGTACTCGTGTGTGAGTATGTGCGATACCATATCTGTATGCAATATTGTTCAAGTTGAATATGATTATGACACATAATCTAAATACATTTCACAATATTCTAAATGTAACTAAGTAGGACGTTCGCTGAAATCATTTCCATACATTTCAGTTTTGAGTAAAATAAAACAACAACAAATCAAAATAATAAACCGAAAAATTCAGTGTAAACTGAATATTATCAGAAACCATGTTGTTGCTTGTGTGGATAATCTGGCAATTGCAAACCATTTCCATGAAAGCTCATCACTGCTAGTTATATCACTAGAACACAATAATTCGATGCGAAGGATACATTTACTACATTTTGAAAGAGTTGACTTCATATTTTGGTTGTTTTTTTTAAAGAAAAATGAACGAAAATTTGTGAAGAGGTTGATAAGAAACGGAATGATAACATCATCACCCTCATAGTCTAGTTTGGGAGTACGGTTGCTTTTCATGCCACTGTTTATAGAGACATGTGAAATCTTTTTCGGGGGGGGGGGTATTATGATAGATTAAAGCATATCTTATGTTTGATATTGATAACCCTAAAATCATTTTGTTTATCTGGTATTAATCTATCGCAAAAAAAAAAAATCAAAACAGAGAAAACTTAGGCGCATTAGAACTATACAATTTGCCAGTTGGTAGGATAATTTTTGCAGGGAAGTTTACAAATAACAACTAGCAACACGAGACAAAAATAATTACTTAAAAGTATAAAAGTGCGCCCTCTATAGTATGATTCAAGCAGCATAGCATACGAGTATCATGCAGTGGTATCACGTAGTGGGTAAACCGAAAAGCTTGTGAAAATCATAAATTCTAGTCGGTCAGTGACCGCAGTGCGCTAGTCGAAATTTTCTTGATTTTCTTGACGTAACGAAATTTAGAGGGTTTATCTGACCTCCGGAACGCGAGATGTAGACCAATAAATCCATTACGGAAGCGAGGAGGAGGAGGGGAACGACATAGACATGATTTACACGGAATAAAAGTCCGGCCAAATGAAACCTCTCGATGAATCATAGAGCAATATATAAATTGTCCACACGTCTTCTTGCGTAGGGATTGAGAAAGCAATCAGAGACTTTACCATCTTTCTTTCCAATTCTCTCCCCACCTTCTTCCTCTCTCTTTCTCTTGCCTTTAGGATTCTCTTGTTTTATATTCCGTGTCCAGCAGCTTAGATAGTATCTATGCTTTCATAATTTGTCTCTGTGTCCAAATGCCTTTTCATTTCATTGGAATTGCGGAGGCATACATGATAGATACCAATCGTCCATAAGGATTGCCGAGCAAATAAACGGGGATGTAAACGGCATATGCTGGGATTACTTGCTTGTTGCTTATTTGTTTGTGTGCGTATACGTGATGTGTGAGTGGGTGAGTAAGTGAGTGAGTGTAGGAATTCCCTGTCACTTGTATTTGGGTTTAATCGAATTATACACTTTGGTTCATACTCGATGATCTTAGAATAATGGAATGCCTTTCCTATGAGTTTAAAGGAGACCTCCGGATGATTTTCAAATTTTTACATTTGAACATAAAATAATTAGTTATACCAGGGAGGTCACCTCCCTGGTTATACTGGGTACAGAGTTTCAGGATTTATAATGATTGGGATGAAGAATAAGAAAGTTTTCGGAATTTCTAACAAATTGCAATGAACAAGGATGATGACATGGCAGCCTCACCATAAGAATGCATGAGATGTGGCTCAAGGAAGCAGCACAAAAGAAGAAGGCATGCATAGATTACACACAGGTGAGCTTGCAAGCATGCGATATTGTAATGGAATGACACTGCTACATTTCTGAGATATGTGAGGCTCCTATGTCATCATCCTTGTTCAGTGTAATTTGTTTAAGGTTTTTGAAAGTACTGTTTCTCTGCTCAAGAACCACAATAAATTCTACAAATCTATACATGAAGCTGTTGATTTATGTACTACATGATGTGAAATTATGAAAATCGTCCGGAATGCCCCTTTAAGATCATCACCACTGAGGATTAGAATTCATTGACAATATCTCATACCTGTATGATTTTCAATTATTTATCATCTTGAAAGTCTGAATGGCTGATACACGATTAGAATTAACCTTTCAAGAAGATAGTACGTCAGGAATTTGAGATTAAAATCTTAACATCATTGCATCTGTGTTTGTGAGCTAGTCAGCTGTCTATTTGTCTGTCTGTTGTTAAGTGTTTCATCGTAGAGTAGTCTACAAATTTCCTATGTGGTATTTCTGAAACCTGATTGACAGTAGGTTGTTCAATGAAATAGTCCACATCAATTTTGAAAGCATATCATGTCCATCATGTTCGTCACATGGAACTGCATGTTCCACCCAGGATGTCTTACTAACTCTTTGTCACCCCCTAACTACCCCACATGATGTCAGGCTAAGGCAGTAGGACCTACTCTTAATGTTTAAACTCACGTACGTGTCTTGTTGACTCACTGCTGATGTGTTGTGTTGTGTTGTGTTTTGTTTTGTTTTGTTTTGTTTTCTGACAATGACTGTTTGAGTTCAGTTTGAAATCGTTCGAAAAAAAAAAGTATTCATCACATTACACATCATCGGCTATGCATCAGATGAAAGGCCAAAATCGGCATTTGAAATGTTGCCAGATGCCCCGTCATTTGCATGCATTCAGTGAATCTTTACTGGACTATGACGTCATCATGTCGTCATCACCATTAACGTCCATGGGCTCTGGCATTGACGTTCATTCGTAGGAGGATTCTCTGGGCAAATAATAGATTATAAAACTATGACTAAGGTTATACCAAACAACTGTCGGGCTAGATTGAAACAGATAAATAAAAATCACGTCCGATAATCAATCATCTGGTTTTGGTTGCCAGTTGGTCAAACTGAATGTGGGGTGTCATGAAAGTTAAGCAAGAACGCTGTCGCTCTTCTTGTTCGGGCGCATCCTAATACAAAAGGGTACGTCCTACATTATCATGATCTCGAGGCCTAACGTGCGGTTCCATGTGATGAAAATATTAAATGTGATGTTGAGGACATGACAATCATTATGATGACACACTTTCGGTATCTAACGACGACGAACGATGAGAACGAACTCTTTGAGGTAGGTCATTCAAGAGAAGCAGAAGGTTAGACAGCCCATGTTACAGATTTACTAGGCTACTACAGTATATCGCGAAGGAAGGAATTACGCGAAACAAGTGTCACACGTTTGGAAGGGACTGAACCAGCAATACAAACTGCTAATATCCGTTCTCTCGCTTTTCGGGTTCCATGGCGTCTAGGACGATCCTCAGGCAGTTGTCCCCTAAATGGTGTGAGCAAGGAGGTCAATGGAAGTGGCTTGATGTGGAAGTCGAATGACTTCCTGGAAAGTATCTTGACATATTGTAAGGAAATTTCCATTACTCATGAAATTAATTTTTTTTTTATCTATTAAAGTCAACAAGAAGAATCCATGCAATAATATGGTTTTTGATGTAGGTTTTTTTTTTCCTTTTTTTCGTTTTTTTTTTTTTTTTTTTTTTTTTTTTTAAAGCACGGACTAGCATTTAGGAGAAAAAAAAACCTAGTTTTGTCTGCAAGGCATCGATGGACTGTTGAAGTGTGTCGAGGAATGCCACACAGATTGTTTCACCAAAGGCGGAAGCTATTGGTTGGAGGAGGAGGAACAAAGTGTGGTATAAAGTTGATGAACCTTTCGGCTCTTGAACTTTAAATCCTGCATTTGAAACTTCCGATGCTTACATCCCTACATATAGACAAGATGTTGTACCCATGATGCCCATCCTGCCCCCACTGATGAAGCCGATGAAAGAAAATGAATTTGATGCGGGATGTGACGGCGTTTTGTGCGACCTGTCTATTCGGGGTCATCCCAAGAGCTCAACACCCACGAGTCATACAGATAAATCCTGGATAATGTATTGCATGTTGGTCTTGTTCACCTAGTGTGTATAGCTCGTGGTGTATAGCTCGTGGGCTGTAAGACTCTTGAGCTGTATGACTAGTGGGCTGTGCGACTTACTCATGGGGATTAAGTATGAATCGTGGGCTGTATATGCCACATGCGTGTCTAGCTCGTGACGGGCAGCACCAGTTCTACTAACTATATTGCTATTGCCACTGTCATCATGGTTGTTGTTGCCGCAGAATGAGAGGAATGATGTACAGATTGGCATACCAGCAGACCAGACCACAACCTTGCTAAAACCTGTGAGGGATGGCCATATAGCCGCGGTGAGCCCAGAAGAGCAACCGGTGCTGCCTTGCAGCCGGCAGGGCGGCCAGTAGACCTGTTCAAGTTCCTGATGGATGGGCCGTGACTTAGAATCTCTGCATCGTGATGTTTAAAAGCAGGAAGAGGTTGAGTAGATGCCAAGCAGTTTGACCATTGGATCACCCACCTGCTACTTAATGATAGTAATGATGATGATGATGATGATGATGATGATAATAATAATAATAATAATAATGATAATAATAATAATAATAATAATAATAATGATAATAATAATAATAATAATAATAATGATAATAATAATAATAATAATAATAATAATATATAATAATAATAATAAAAATAATAATAATAATAATGATAATAATAATAATAATAATAATAATAATAATAATAGCAACAATAATAACAATAAAATAATAATGACAATGATCATCATTACAATCATCATCATTATTGATAAAGATAGCAATGGTTTATCTAGAGTCTCAAAGGGTTTCACAATGTATGTACCAACACCTTGTCAGTATGCCGTCAGTCCAATCACCGGGTACATTTCAAACCTTAGACGTACCACCTTTTCTCCCCTCTCAAGCCACACCCAACCACGTTAAACGTCCAGCTTTCTTACCGAGTGCCCGTCTAACATACTGGACGCCAGGGTCTGTATACAGCCAGGAGCTTCGCAAATTTTCCTTCAATCAATTCAATTTAGTCAAATACTGTTCATTCCTGAAACAAAAGAGGGAATTACATATCTGGAGAATATGAATATTTGTCTCTTATTTGACGTATAACGCGAGTTCGTATGTGGGCGTTTATAAGGACAATTGGTTGGAGACAAAGAATAAACAACAAACATTACAGTCATGTATTAAGAATGAATTTTCCTTTTTCACTCAGACACACACACACACGCACACATACATAAACATACGATTTTTTGTTTGTTTTATAGCGTCACTTTTGATCCCCCCCCCCCCAACAATTCAATAGTAACCACACATTCCATCAGTGGAAGATCGTTGTAAACTGGGCATTATTTGATAAGAAAATACCGGAAGTTGGCATTCCAGTATAAATGTTAAATTCAGAGAAGACCAGGCAGACCCGGTAAGACATGATTCCACGCGGTAAAGTTGCAGCAAAGGGGACTTACTCAACTCGTTCCCTTCTTCTTCTTCTTCTTCTTCTTCTTCGTTTTCCCCTCCTTCTTATACTACTACTACTACTACTACTACTACTACTACTACTACTACTACTACTACTACTACTACGGGTCTAGGGCAATTACCCCCTGGGCAATTACCCCGCACCCTTCCCCTGGCCCTAATCCTAATCCTAATCCTGAACCTAACCCTAACCCTAACCCAAACTCCTAACCCTAAACCTAACCCTAACCCTAATCTTTACTCTTACCTTACCACTAACCAGTATTTGGCCGGGGGGTAATTGCCCTCCGGGGGTAATTGCCCGGATACGGCCTACTACTACTACTACTACTACTACTACTTCACTAAAATCGAGTCTTCTTTTTGTGATTTTTTCCCGAGTCTTTGCTATGTATTACACGACATAGTAACTATTCCTCCTTGCAATCTCCATTTAAAAGATACGATCACAATAGGTCATGGTTCCAGTTAGTAACGGACATTACGCGATCGAGATAAAGAAGTATTCTGGCATATTTTACACACTACGAGCCTGACTCATTCTATAAAGCTTGTTGCATGGGTAGGCGAATATATTGAGTTGTTTCTAAAAATTGAATATAAATCATTTGGGTTACATGAGACAGCTGCAAAACGTATCCATTCTTCTGGAAAAGAAGTAGTCTTATAAAACAAAAAGAAAATGAACTGTAAGCTCAAGGATGACGAATCATCATTTAGACGAACGAGACCTTGCCTATGACATGCGGATTTCTATGACAAACTTAAAATGTTCCTGAGAATTAAAATACCACGAAATGGCATCTAAATAGAAACACATGGACAAACAAATCACACGTACATGTATACACACAAATATACACTGATAGATAGATAGATAACACTGATAGATAGATAGATAGATAGATAGATAGATAGATAGATAGATAGATAGATAGATAGAAAGATAGATAGATATGAAACAGTGTATTCAGCGCATAAAATCTATGCTGTACAATCAAATTTAATTTTCCGCTCTCTGGTCGCGAAACACCATTCCAAGCTGACGCCTCATGTGTACCCCCTGACAGCCGGCATGGTCTAACCAAACCAAAGCCCCTTCTAGATATACGGAATCCCAAGGGGGGCTCCTGGGCTACTAGCGCTCTCCTACAACAGACGGCGGACGGGTAACGAACGCGCGGGGAAGATGCGCTCTGCGTTCGCTCGACCGGAACAATTCTACACGAATATCAATTATACTGGGAACCTTTATCCTTGTCATCAACGACATCTAGAAAAACATTGGGCCAGACCGTAGGTCTTAATTCTCCTACAGACATAGAGCTGATGCCAAGTCCTCCAATAAAATATATACAAAAAAAAGCGAGGAAAGAGGAATATATTGAGCAAAAGAAAACAGTTTGCATATTCATGTATCAATTAGGAGTCGTCGACTGAATCCATGACTTACAGCGCGCAGACAATTAGCTCGAGAGGAGATATTTCGCATTTGGTAGACGGTTAATTGGCAGAAGAAAAAAGAAAACCGGAGATATAGTTGGTGGATCGCAGCAGCGTGGCGAGTTGCTATGATACACATGGTTGATAATTCATTTTAGGGGCTTTGGAGATCACAGTGCTTGAGATGGTACACGTCGCTTTTTGTTGATGTTATATCGGCTAACTGCTTCAACCGATTTCCCCGCTGTTAATATGGCATCATTTGGAAATGTTAGTCTCACGCACACACATGCGCGCGCACACACACACACACACACACACACACACACACACACACACATGCACCACATTTACACACACTCTCTGCCAGAAATGCCAGATAATACATGTAATATCGTAGAATTGCTTGCCTTGTACGCAAGATCTTTAGCCTGTCGAGTGGTCGTCCTTGTCAATGTCGTCTTTTTTTTTAATCAATAACTTTCTTGTGCTTCATCGAGAAACCGTCACAGCGAAAGTGCTTCACTGAGGTTAGTTTTGAGTTTTTTTTTCCTGCTTTTTGAGATGGTATTTGAAACTTAACACTTACACAATACATGATGCGCAAACTGTCCCTTTTTAATGACCTACTACGTTGATAGCCAATTGAATTACCTTTAAAGGACAAGTTCACCATAATTTACAAGTGGATTGAGTGAATGCAGCAATATTAGTAGAACACATCAGTGGAGGTTTGGGGAAAATCGGACAAT
Organism: Diadema setosum; assembly: GCA_033980235.1. Lineage (NCBI taxonomy): Eukaryota > Metazoa > Echinodermata > Echinoidea > Diadematoida > Diadematidae > Diadema > Diadema setosum. Next base: position 36,412,687 of record CM067067.1, read on the forward strand.
CCATTCAAAAGATTTGAATTTTTAAAGTATCTGCACAGTCACTGCTGGATGAGAAGACTTATACAGTGTAAGATGTCACATGCGTACAACGATATAAGGAAAATATAAAGAGATTTTCACAAAATTTTACTTTTTGAAAACAGTGCACATTTTCTCGACTCGTCACTGACGTAAGTTAAAGGTAATATTATTCCCCCTTGCCTTCTGGAAGAGGGAAGTCAAGTGTTCTTTTATTAGGCGAGAAAAGTGAAACTATCATGAATTTCCTTTATATTTTTCTTTATATCGTTGTACACATGTGACATCACATGCTCTAGTAGTCTTCTCATCCAGCAGTGACGAAGCAGAAACTGCAAAAATTCATAACTTTTAAACGGATTGTCCGATTTTCCTCAAACCCTTGCTCAGTTGCTGATGTGTTCTATTGATATTGCTGCATTTGCTCAATCCAGATGTCTTTGAAGGTGAAATTGTCTTCTAGTATGGCATATAATGCATTAAAGGCATTATAGATGAAACAAAAACACAGCTTTAGTGCTTGAAAATAGTTCTAAGATGTATGTTAGGGATAGAACATTTAAATGCAAAACGTCAATCAGTATAGTCAATGCTAAGTATTGTTAAATATGCAAAATGTGAACAAAGGTTATAATGAAATTATTTCTTGAATAAACCGTCTACAGTTATGGCTTATTGAGATAAAATAGTGATATCCTCTCACATTTTAGATTTTATTGCGACATTGTATGTGGTAGGATTTTTTTTTTTTGTGATACAACTGACCTAAAAAAAAAATGCATCAAATACGTGATAACTCGAACGTTGTTGTTGTTGTTGTTTTTTAATCACTGCTCCCAATGGTAAATGATAATTTTTTTTTTTTTTTTTTTTTTTTTTTTTTTTTTTTTTTTTACAGAGCGTATTTCCATTCCTGGTGACGGCTCATCATTTTATTGTTGATAAGATACTCCTTTGATCTGATGCGTCTTATTCATCCATTCAATATCATATGAATACTCGCATACAGTTTACATTATGTATGGCAAATCAAAACTCAGTTTTATGACATGTGTCTCATGAAAACTAATTCACAATTCATTCTCAGATGGAACGACAGAATCATGATGGATTCGTCTTAATCAAACGGGGAGAATCACGTTTATTTATTAATCAATTTGATTTTCGAATTTCTGTCAATCTGAAGTACCACAGATTGATTCACCGTTTGATACAACTCAAACACTGTAGTACATTATACCGTATATGTCCCCCCCCCCAAAAAAAAAAAAAAAAAAAAAAAGAAAGAAATACAATGGGACCCTCCGCAATGATATCTTTCAAAATAGTGAATCAATCCAAATACATATTCAGGGTATGAAACTATAACTCATTGCCCACATCTTGCAAAAAACCCCATCACGATTTGCTTCAGTGGTCAAAGAGAAATGAGGAATTTTGTAGAGGATGTCAAGAATCTCTTCCCTCCAAGTTCTATTGTATTCACACACAAAAGAATCGAAGTGCTAAACTTGGAAGAATCAGACTCATGACATGCTTTACAATATTCCACATTTCTCTGTGATCGCTTAACCAAATTGAATAGGGTTTTCTGTAAAATAGAGCTAAGATGTTATATTTTAAGACCCTGAAATAGCATTTAGACAGTTTAATAACATTGGGTGTTAACAATGCGAAAATTTGGTTGTAATTTTTTGGGACGTACTGTATAACCGTTATATATCATGACCTTTTGTAATCAGCTGGTAATGTCAATTATATGATTAATACAAGAGTGAATCATGTCATTTGTCTGAGTCATTCTTTTTTTTGCATTCGTAAGAACAGAGAAAACAGACAGACAGACACCTTTCAGTTTAAAGACCGACCATTTCTAGCCCTATCAAACACACACATACACCCACCTCAAACTACAAGTGTACAGATCATCAGTGTACGTAAAAACCACGCACAGCTTATCATCAGTATACCGTACGTTGATCAAAAACCGGTAAAAAAAAACACGTAAGAAAAACACATATAAAGAAAAAAACACCGTTAAAAAAAAAAACAAATGTATATACAAACTAACACATAAACACATAATACACATAAGCTATTATACAAACACATAATACACACACACACACACACACGCACATACGCACACACACACACACACACACACACACACTTACAAACACACACGTATACATCAACACGTCTGCGATATCTCCCTGGAAGGGGACAGTTGATTGATCAGCAGAAGTAATTGGCGCCTTTTTTTTTTCCGCCACACCACCACAGACCCGATATCCCTGCGCTTCGTCAAAATGTGCGATAGCTATCCAAACGGATCCTGCCCAAAGTTTGGCATTCGTCATCAATCAGGTTGCAGATTGCGATAAATCACGACTGAGTCTTCGATAGTCCACTGACATAAATATAACTCCCGCACACTTTTATCCATGCTTCTTCCGTAATCATGACACGGAAGAGACAAGTCCGATATATGGTGTTCTCAATACAAGTCACTTGGCTGTAAATTCACGCCCCCAAAACTGACGGTGTTGATAAGGACTAGATAGTCTCCAAAAAAAAAAAACCCAAAAAACATCGAATTGTCTTCCATTTTAGCCTACTATACGTTAACCTTCAAAAAATGCGAGCCTTGCTTTCAATAAGCCAAGCTGTTGGTTTATGGTCCAAAAGCACGGGTTAAATGATGTCAACTAACGGTATAAACACACACACAAACACACACACACACACACACACACACACACACACACACACACACACACACGCACACACACACACACACACACACACATTACTAACTGATAGTGCCTACAAAATTGAACGCGAAAGCAGAAATGGCTAATTTCTTTTTGCTTGTTTTTCTGTAATCATATAGTTCTTGCTAACTCTTATTATTATACACCACTTGTATCTTCTTTTTCTTCCTTCTTTCTTTCTTTCTTCTCCTCCTCCTCCTTCTCCTTCATCTGTCTTCTTTGTCGTCATCTTCTTTTCGACACATGGCCGCGCCCGTTAGTTTTGGGGCCACCAAGGTCTCGTTTTGTAAATAAACTGCCCGGTGAGATGTTTCAAACTCGAGGCACCGACTGGCCCACGGAGGTCGTCGAGCCCCATCACTCATACTCGTCGATGACGTCTGTACAGACCTTCTTTTGATCTCACGGAGCCCGCCATCCCACCAATCTCTACCCCTTCCCTCTCGCCCCCCCCCGTCTCTCCCCCCCCCCCCCTCCCTCCCACCAAACGTCTCTCTCTATCTCTTTATCATGCTATCTTTCTTTTCCCTCCGCATTTTGTTTTTATTTTTTTTTTTTGTGTGTGTAGGTATTGTTAAAGGGTGTGTACAGTTCTGGTCGAGGTGAGGATTTAGCTTTTAACGTTTTGCGAGATATTCAGAAACCACTCTATGAGATGTCAAAGAGCATGCAGTAACTGTTCTAAGGGGTATCAAAAGTTTATTCGATGGAAATCCGTTTTGAAATGGATGAGATATCCAAAAACAAGGTGAAACAAAGAGATCCTAATAAAGTTGTCGCATGTCGCCTTTTATTATTAGCATTTTTTTTTATATCTCAGCCATTTGAAAACCAATTTTCATCAAACAAACGTTGAATCCTTAGAATTACATGCTCTTTCATATTTCATAAGAGGATTTTCATTATCTCACTTTGGAATGTTCAAGACATGAATCCCCACCTCAACCAGTACTGCATAGTCCCTTTAACACATGGGTTATGCTATTAATGGTCGTAGGTGGCGCCATGACAACATTCGCCATCGTGGATGGGAGGGCAAACACATTTCCTGACCGACAGAACAGACGTCGCACCAGCAACTCTCTCCCGGCGATCGCAGTGGTTGTCGGGTTGTCATGTGATTCCGTATAAGATCGCCAGGCATCGTGTGATGCCGTCACGCCGGCGATATGACAGGCACTTTAAGCTTCGAGGCTCGGCAGCGAGAAATAAGAAAAATTACAAACAAACCACAAAGACGCTCACTAATTCATGAGAGTATCGGCGCAAATTCGAGCGACAAAGTAGTATAACACGTCGGGGTTGTGCAATATTTACATTGCAGTGGCTTGGCGCGACTGTCGCGTCGAAGGCTTCCTATCATAGAGCTTTTGTTGCCGATAATGTCAAAGCAGCATGAACGCCATTGTTGAGGGAAACTTTATGTTTTCTCTTACAAGAAGGGTGCCGCAAAAATACACACGAAAAAAAAATGCGTGATACTGTATTTTTAGAACTTTCACCGCCTAAGAGAATTGGGAACAGGGAATAAAAACACCGATAAGAGTTTGTAGAGAGATTATGAAAAAAAAAAATCAACCAGTAGAATCATAAAAAAGAGCTAACATTAAAATTTTTCCGATATGCTTGTATAGATCAATTAATGAAGAGCTTGCTTCCAAAAGGAGCTAAATCTATTGAAAAATGATGGATTTATCGCCTTTTGGAAGCAAGTTCTCCAAATATTGATCAGCATGTGCAATCATTCGGAGGGAGGCAATTGGTAAAAATCATACCACATGCACTTAACTTTGTTCTGCTTCTTTTAGCATTTTGATAACTGGGCGTTTGTATAACCTTGACTTCTTGTTTTCTTCATGAGAAGAGAAAAAAAGAGTTAAATCAAACAAGAAAAGTTATAGATAAAACAAGTGAGAGCGGGAGAGAAGGTATAACATGGATGCCAGGAGAAAGCCATGAAGGGGATCAGCATCTTTAAACTGAAGTGTTACTTTTTTTTCATATGTTCTCCATTCGCAATCCATGCAAGAGAAAAATGGTCAGAGCACTATATTATTAGGCCTCACCGGTATCTCTCTATTCTGGAAGTAAGTTATCCATCTTAACTTATCCGTCTTATGTGGCGATCCGAAGAGCCTCCTTTCATCCAACGCAGATGGTTACTGTTCCACTTTCCTTTGTGAAATTTGGAGCGCCTCAAACGGTGATATCCGCGCTAATCTCGGCGACACGTGTCGATGACTTAACGAACGGGAAGAGCCCCCCGTGCTGTGTGGCGACTGTAGGCACCGCGGTGTGTGTTGTTCCCTCTACATTGATTGTTTGGACTCACAACGTGCAATGCAAACACGTTATTGGAGTTGTCCATATTTCCATCTGGCTCTGTGTATGTATTTGAAATAAATGCACATAAACATGTACACACAACCGTATTCAACCATGATGATGATACATAATCAAAATGCGTAAGTAATTTGCCCCTAGTCAACCGTTGCGGTGATACATCTCTGAGTAGTGAAGTATTCCAGTCTATTACGTCAGAATTTCTCTCCACAAGGACAATTCATCTTTAAAGGGACTGTATATACAGTACTGGTTGAGGTGGGGATTCATGTTTTGAACATTCCATAGTGAAATAATGAGAAACTTCTTATGAACTATGAAAGAACATGTGATTTTAAGAAGGATTCAATGTTTATTTGATGAAAATCGGTTTTCAAATGGCTGAGATATAAAAAAAAAATAATAATAATAAAAGGCGACAGGCCACGCCTTTTATTAGGATCTCTTGTTTGACCTTGTTTCTGGATATCTCAGCCATTTCAAAACCGCTTTTCACCAAATAAACTTTTGATACCCCTCAGAATTGCATGCTCTCTGACATCTCATAGAGTGGTTTCTGAATATCTCACAAAACGTTAAAAGCTAAATCCTCACCTCGACCAGAACTGTACACACCCTTTAATAGCCGATATTCTCATTCATAAACTTCTTCTCAGGTCAGATATATCTCACATTGTTCTCTCTCTCTCTCTCTCTCTCTCTCTCTCTGTTTGTGTGTGTGACAATTTTACAAATGAGATGTTGGGTGTTTATATCATAAGTTATAACTATAGTATATAAAAAATTATAATTTATAAGTTATAATTGTTTATTATGTTGTAATTTTTACATCTATTTAAAAAAAAGTTGCTCACATTCAACAGGGAGGTGAACCTCCCTGCATTCAAGAAGGATATCAGCTTTTCAAATTCATGAAATTCTTTCGTCGAGATGTCTTCATTGCAACTGACTGACAAATTGCCCTACATCGACGTATATAAGCACTGAATTGATCAGTGTTTTACGTTGATGCAGGGCAATTTGTCAATCAGTAGTGATATTAGTTTTGTTGTTTGGGTGAGTACAACAGTTCCGGTATAAAATATTGTGATTTTATTTTATTTTATTTTATTTTACTGGTGTTTATTTTTCCTCTAATTAATGCTTTTACATATTATAGTTATGATTTCTACATACCGGAACAACAGTAACGACAAGACATAGATTTTGGAAAAGACATGATATGGCTCCCAAACGCAATTGTTTAGTCTTCTGAATTAACAGCCGAGAATAAGAGGTTCTTCACGTCATGTTCAGGTATCGTGCTCAATGACAATTTGGTTCTGTAGGTATTTCGTTCAAGGTTAAAGACGAATTGAAACCAAACACATATCTAAACAACTGCTCTTGCATTTTAGCTTTTTCCCTAATATCGGCCGGTTATTCAAAATATTGTAAACGTAAGTCCCCTATCAGTTATCCCATTATTCATTCATTCAACAATGTCTTGCTAATCCGTACGTCCTTTTGGCTTTGAGTCGGCGGCGTGATGATTAATGCTGGGTCGAGAGATCGTATATCTTACACCTTGCTCTCTTGTTGTCGTTTTTCTTCTCATTAGTCGTTAAAAAGCGGGCATTGATATATATCTTTCGCAAAGTATTCGGCTGCATATATTTCGTTATGAAGACTGGAACCAATCACATTTCGTGCTGTCAACCTGTCGCGATTCTCGGACACTTTGACGCGCGCGGTTCACCATGTCATCGTTCCTCGGTTGATCTTCAACGTCGTAGACTTTCAGCGTGGCGTTTCTAAGTTTACTTGCAACAGTTTGGCCGACGTGAGGTTACACAATCGTCGAGAAGTTAGTTTGTATTGATAAAGTAATTAATCCATCACGTCTTGTCCAGAAGTCAGGGAAATGTGTAATCGGAAGATAAGAACTCGATCGTCTATGACTTGTGACTACTTAAGCTGTCATGATTCAGGCAAGGAAGTAAACTTTCTGAGTGGATAATATAATCGTGACTTTGAACAAGCCTATCAAACTTCTCCGTAGTTATCTCTCTCATACCAGAGTTTGAAAAAAAAAAATAATAAAATCGAATATTAAATGAAGTAACCCTTGCCCTCGAATGGTACTGTTAGGCAAAACTCAAGTGGTGAAGAGTGCATGCATGCATGCATCCTATTTGCAACTGAAGTTGACATATATCAACTTCAACAGATATACATGTATATCCGTTAACAAAGCGAATGAAAAAGTAGTTAGCACAAATCACTTCGATGTGCTTAGTTTTCACCTTTTATTGAGTTTTGAACAAGTCCACAAGAACTAATCCACACACACTGTATCACCTTTTACATTATCTACAATATTGATGGCCAGTTTGAATTCTAACAATCAGATACACATACATTGTTTTTCTTTTTTCACTGGGGTAATTGATGATCTCTTTCCAGAGCAGTTGAATTTGGGAATAATCAGTGTGAACGTATCTCACAGACAAAAAAGAAAAGAAAAAACAAAACAAAACAAGAAAATCAACAAAATGTTTAAATGACAATTTGCCCAAAATATTTATGTGAATTAAAGGAATTAAAAACATTAGAAACGCATAAGAAAGGACTGAGGAATGTCGAACCACCCACATGTGGTTTGATATTTGTACCGTCGTGTCTGGATGAGATTACAGCAAATAATGACGTCGCAGAAGTAGAACAAAGTAGAGAAAATATAGGGAGAATTTGCTATATTTATATAGCATTTTATTCATTACATTTAATTTAATCTTATTTCATTTTCTACAAAAGTGTACTATATGACATTTGCATATAAACAAAATAGAGTACAATGTGACTTTTGCATATTCAAATAAGATTTAAATGCAGATATTTTTTATACAATAAAACAAAGGTAGAACTCTTCATTTACTTCTTTCAGATAGGGAAATGATGCTACTTTACGTTTTCACAATTTCTCAACTTTATTACAGATATTGGATCTTCCTCAAACTTATGTATGTGCATAATATATATATATATATATATATATATATATATATATATATATTCTGTAATGAATAATGTTGTAAATGATATTAATTGGGGTTTTTTTTAATAGTGATGAATGATTTGAAATTTGTAAATACTGTGTTTTTTAATGAAATTTGTATTGTAGTATTGTGTCTTTGTGAGCAAATGTTGCAATTCAGCCTTTTGGCTGCGGGAATATTTTTATCTAAGAAACCATACCATACCAAAAAGTTCCCTTTAATCGTTGTATTGCCTCGTTGAGATATGCGGTTTAACGTGTTTTAATACTTCCCAGTGAATTTGTACTGTACACTCGTTCAACAGACCAGTATCACTCAGAGGTAGAACCAGGGACCATCAAAGTTAGACAGTCCTGCCATTGACAGCATTATTGTGTGACTATTTAACAATCAAACAATATTATGTTAAACTAAATTATTATCATTAGTTAAACAAAGTATTATTTATCTATTAAACAATATTTCTGGCTTTACTACTCCTCAATATAGCAATTTATAAGTACACATAACAGAATTATGTAATAGTTATTTCATTTAAGAATGTTTTCCACCATCGCACTGATATCTATTTGGTATTTCTTCCTATTTCTTCCTACATTGCCTATTATTGCAAGGCATTTTAGCTATCTGTTTACTTAATCCTTGCTGTTTCAAAGATTTGATTTGATTGATTTGATTTGATTTGGTTTGTTCTCTCTATGTTATTGCTTTACATCAGTTTTCAGCCATATCATCAAGCATATTTATGCATATATTGGTGCTGTACAAAAGTATGGTTATTTTGTACAGTTTCATCAATTTTCTTTACACAATTGGTCTACATCAATAACATAATCACTTGCGATATATATGTAAATATTATGTATGGTATACTTGGAAAGTGTGTACAACAATATTGATAATGACGATACACGATATGTCAAATATCAGATGTAAATAAAGACAACTGGATTATTAAAAGAGCAGTAATTCACTACATCATGTAGTGAATTACTGCTCTTTTCTAAATAATCCAATTGTCTTTATTTTTGTTAGATTTACATGCATTGATTTTTTAAATTAAATTGAAAAAGACGTTTAGTCTTTATTAAAGATTTAACTGACAACTAAAGGTCAAATTGCACAGATGTATACATCATACGAAAGTATTCATTGACATAAAGTATAATTTCATACACGTAGATTGATATATAATCATTAACACATTCCAAATTACATACAAATGATACCAACAATATAACTTCAAAAATAATTGATCTTGTTATTGCAATTTTCACCCTGTGCATGTTAATCATCCTGTGAATCCATTTCCTATTAAAGGCGTTTTCTTAGTGTAATATACATTTTTATGCTTGTTATCATTGTAAATCAGACTCAATTCAGTCATTGGGATTCGATTGGTTATAAACAGAAACCATTCCATTGCATTCCATTCCACTCCATTCCATTCCATTCCATGGGGTTTTCTGAACCAATCGACACTCAAAACACACACACACACACACACACACACACACACACACACAAAGGTTATTAGTCGATGAATTCATTTGGTGTTAATTTCATTAGCATACCGCCATTGATTCAATTGCCTGTCTATCGCCATTTTATTTAGAAATGATAGTAAAGAGCAGAAAAGAAATGAAATGTGACAGATACAAAACTGGGAGGTGGCGTATGTGTGTGCGTGTGATTGTGTTTTAAAGGTTACCTTGATGGAAATTGTCATTTAAAATATAATGTACAATTGTGAAACCTTTATTTGTAAGGTAATTACCTCGAGATGCCCTTGAGAAAATGTCTCTTCGCGTGACGTTGACCTTCAGCCCACTGATATTTGACTTTCATCAACTCACATTAGGACACCTGTATCCTAAAACTTGCCCTGGGCATTGCGTGGATTTTCTCGCCGCCACGGTAGAAAGACCGCCACGTGTTCAACCGTTGGTGTTGGCAGTGTGTTGGTGGCTCTGATAGGGGCGCACCACTAACACAACTATCGCACCACTAAATGAAGTTCACCGTACGGTCAGGTGGGGTACAATCATGGCGTAGCGGGTGCGTGTGCGCAGACGATAGCGTTCCACGTTCCGCCACGAAGAGGAACTCGTCTTTGTCCGTCGGTTGCCTTTAAACTCCTAGCTGTTTATTTGTTTGTGACAAAGTGATAAAACTGACGTCAACAAAGATACTGAAGATAAAGAAAAAATAAGTTACTCTGATCCATGCGTATCCAAAATCACACGAGTGGCAACCCCGTCGCATGTAGTGAAACAGATGTTTATGACAAGCAAATGAAAACTATTGTGTGTATGAAGAAGAATCCATGTAACAAAGCCTTTATAATGCCTGGTAATTTTTATCTTTGTTTGTTTGGGGATTTATATGTATATATAAAAGTTTTTGTATATGAATATTTACTTGAATATCATTAACCAGTGATGTGATATTTGAATTTAAACGTAATAGAAATTTGCCGAAAACAAATTAGACATAATACCATTAGTATTAGTTGAGGTGAGGACATTAACAGACACAAAAACGTACACAAAAAGAAAGTAGGCCTAAATAAAATGAATAGATGATTAGATGAACTGAACTAACACAAAATGATAACGTTATTTCCTAGCTGTTTCCGAAGTTAATTGTTCCACACCTTGCGTGATATTTATAACCGTATGATCAGGCAGTATCATAACTATGGGTTTTATCATAGTTTTCCAGTCACCATTAATTTATGTTGATATCGCTTAATACTTAAAGTATTTGGTGTAGATACAGGTGTAAAGATATCGACTTATACGGTCTTAAATCGATAAATCAAGTCGACTCCTACACTCACACAAGATATCACACACACACGCACGCGGGTGCGTGTGCTTGCGCACGCATATATATGCACACATTACAAACAAGAAAAACCACCCTGCATTTTATAAAGAAAAAAAATACATAAACACACACACACACATTCTAACAAGTAGGTGTGTAAATGTGACATGAATTTGAAATCAATAGGTGTGTCCACTTCAAACTCACATGAATTAACACACAACACAATCCACGCGCCTTCGCGCGTGCGCGCGCACACACACACATACACACACAGCAACAGAGTGAGAAAGAAATTGATGGGCGCGTGAATTTTTCGCGAATGAAATTCCCATTCTAAAAGATATTCGTTTACGTCTGAAGCATCACTATAATTTGTTCTGGATAATAAATCCAAAGCGTGTAGACAGTGAGGGATGTGTGGGGGATGGGGGAAATGACATATTAAATTCGCGTTTAGCATGATGAGGGCTGAACGCGCAGAGCCAGTCAACACAAATTGACAAATAACCGATGCAGAGCGCTATCCGATCATCTGTTCAATTCATTTCTGTAACACTTCCATTGTCAAGCCGAGTTTATCACCCGAAGCCAAATGATGAGGCACTGAAAAGGAAAGAATTTATCTTTCTCTTTTTGTGTGTGTGTTTCTTTTCCCCCCAAATAAACTAACTTGCAGATTTTAATGCGCGACTCACCAAATAGTGCCCCTCAATTGTGCAAGGGGTAAAGTTAAATACATAAATTGAAGGTGGGAGGGCGGGGGGGGGGGAGAGAAAACAACAATATTTGGAAATGGTTTGAATACTATCATCGTGTTAGATGAAAAGAAACGTCCCTGTTGAAAGTCTTTGTTCACATTCAGCGTAATTTCTTTACGTGTTGCCCTTTCGTCAACCTCAACGCATGCCAAAAAAAACCGAAACAAACAAACAAACCAAAAAAAAAACAACTACTTTTCAACAATACTGTTTGAATGTTGAAAATTGTTGAAAATGTCTTTGAAAAGCTTTAATTTTCCCTGCACATTGTCTTACTTGCTCTGAGAAACAGTAGCAGGATTATAATTCTTTTTCTTCTTTTTTATATAATCCTTCTCAAATCCTTGTAGAACATACAAACAAACAAACAAACCTCATGTGTGGTATGATTATCATACATTTCAATCATTTTAGAATGGGGCATTCAACAGAATTTTGAGAAAAGCTGTTTTGCTTGTTTGACCATTATTGATGTCTTTATATGCTCTTCTCTGCCTGTACCTATTTCCCCCTTTGTTTTTTTTTTTCGCTTTATTTCCTTTTTGTCTCCTCTTTTACTTCATTCCTTAAAGGATGGTATAGTATTGCTTGAGATGAGGTTTTTCAACTCCTAACTTTTTGCGAGAAACTTAGAAATCACTTTATGAAATGTTAAAGGGGCATTCCGGACGATTTTCATAATTTCACATCATGTAGTACATAAATCAACAGCTTCATGTATAGATTTGTAGAATTTATTGTGGTTCTTGAGCAGAGAAACAGTACTTTCAAAAACCTTAAACAAATTACACTGAACAAAGATGATGACATAGGAGCCTCACATTCCATTACAATACCGCATGCTTTCAAGCTCACCTGTGTGTAATCTATGCATGCCTTCTTCTTTTGAGCTGCTTCCTTGAGCCACATCTCATGCATTCTTATGGTGAGGCTGCCATGTCATCATCCTTGTTCATTGCAATTTGTTATAAACTTCGAAAACATTCTTATTTTTCATCCCAATCATCATAAATCCTGAAACTCTGTACCCAGTATAACTAATTTATATATACGTTCAAATGTAAAAATTTGAAAATCTCCTATAAAGAGCATACAGAGTTTATCAAAGAAGAATTCAGAGTTTATTTGGTGAAAATCGGTTTTGAAATGGCAAAGATATCCTAAAAACAGAGTAAAACAAAGCAATCATAATGAAAGATGGGTCAGGCCTTTTTATCATAATCGCTTTGTTTTATATATCTCAGTCATTTCACAACCAAATTTCATACACTTCATCTTTTTACCCGTTATGTTACATAATCATAATTTGTGTCGTCACTGCCTTTACCATTCGTAATGTCTTTGCCCACATCACATCTCTCGCTTTATCCCACCGTTTGTTTCTCTGCGTTTCCCTTTCTTCCTCTTCTCTCCCTCTCGATACATTATTTACCACATGTTTTGCAACTCTTTGATACAGTTTTCACCCTTTCTGTCTATCGTAGCTTCCCACCAGTGGCGTGAAATTCGTACTACCGAAATCGTAGCCTCGGGGTATAAGGTACCCACTCCTCGGCATTCGTGTGATGGGCGAATCAAGTTTGACTATACGGGTCTATTCAAGTATTCCTCTCTCTCTCTCTCCCTATATACCCGCTCTTTCTGCTTTTCCCGAGGAAATCGCGATCCGACATCAATGGTGGGGGATCTCTGTTCCCTTGGGGGACAAGAGCCGGGCTCATCATCTCATTCTCTTGCAGCCGTCTGTTCTGCGGCGGCTATCTCCCGATGGAACAGAAAAGGGTCAATTCTCGCAGCTGGCGAAAAAACGCGTATCTTTCTTCGCATTCGAGTCAGTATTCCTTTGTGTACTTCAGTTTTTGTTTTTATTTGTACTTTGACTCTTTCCTATCTCTCCCTCTCTTTCTATATTTTTTTTTTCTAAGACATATACAAAAAAAAAAATGAAATGCCTGGAAGGTATGTGTTCTTTGAATAAACGTTGCGTTTGCGAATGAATTAAGATATGTTTTAATTATTTTGGTGAAAAGGATGGGTTGTTTACATTATTTTCTCTAACATTACAGTCTATTTTTAAATAGAAGTTATGGCATTTCTCTTTTACTTTAGATGGTGGGTCGCTGCAATCGACAAATACTGTTTGCCATCACCGAGTTGTTTTGGCGCCGCGACTACCCCTATCATGTATCTTGAGCATAAGTCCTCAGACCTGAGTTATCTAAGATTATATTCTTGTTCTATTCTTGTTATGTTCTTGTACCATTGATCGTTGTTAAATTCGGAAGTCCGTTCTGGGACTGCGTCGTTCTTAGAGGACGTATCGTCTAAATTTTGTAACCCTCGAGGAAATATAGTTTTACCCTATGCAAGGTGGTATCTAAATAGACGCACCAATCCCACTGTTTTATTGAACCGCAGTACACGTAACGTCGGTTTGGTGTCTAATCAATTGTTTTTGAGTTAGAATGACTGAACTCTTATATTCCTCAAACACCATCAGGCTCCGTAATGCAGTATTCTTGATAATAAGCTTAACATTATGTTTGTATCATTATTATGATAATGCTGACAGTGGCAAACTATAATTATGTATGCGTGCATCTACGCACAATTGTCTGTTTGTACATTGTACATAATACGTAAGCTTGAATGATTGTACTTGTATAACAGTATAATGTATTTTTGTTGTTTACCAGTGAAAAAACAAGTTTCTGTTTCCATAATTAAACAAACAATAGATATTCATATCATATCATATCGTATCAGTTACTTGTACAATTTCCACAGCACATTCAAATTGTCTGTAATGAATCAGGGAGGTGTTCCCACCTCCCTGAATGAATGGAGTCAAATGAACAGAATGGTAAAAGATTCATCGAAATCAGAACAAGTAGGCCCTACAAGAAAGTTATGAAATCATAATTTAAAAGGTCCTCATGTTTTCACACACCAGAGACATCAGCAGCAATCACCTATCCAAATCGCAAGTAATAACAAGGCCATCACCTCACAGGTCTGCCATTGACTTTTACACATGTATTGATTAAAAATTAATGATCTATTTTGACAAAAGAACAAAACGTGTCTTTCTCATCCAATTATTGTAGCCTTAGAACAAAATAAAGGCAATAATGATTTGTAAGGGAAAAGATGTTGCAGTTGCTAAATTATTTACCAAGATCATAATTCTAATTATATTTTAGTCTACTAGCCAAATGAAGAGTTTGTGACTTATGATAACGTCACATAGTCTCTACAATTTTTCGTGTATTCAGTGAAAACAAGTGAGACATTTGAATCAATTAAATAACTTTCTAATTTTACTTCCTATTTCAGTGAAACTGCCACCAGTTTGTTCATCGGGTCTTACTCTAGTTATCAGAGTGAACTTGACCAACATCCAGTCTGGGTAATCAGTGCACACAGAAAGATGGAGAGAGACCAAAAACCCTTCAAAATATGTTGAAAAGAGAAATCGTATTGCCTTAAAAACCATATTCACTTAATACCGTCACGTTCGTGTTGAAATGAGAAAATGAAGTATATATTGGATGCGATTTATAAACATATTCAGTGATAAAGGAATTTCTTCGACGCCGCATGTCAAGATTCAAATTAAGGAGTAGGGAGAATATAAACATATAAACTTACTTTGGAAGAATTTTGACAAGCTTATAATACGTTTAGCAACCTTAAGTCACAAAATACTTAAGCAACACAAAAAAGCCTTAAATTACTAGAATGCTTATAGCAATGTATGTAGATTCTAATACGATTCATTTAAGTAGTGATATAAGACGGAGAAGGGGATATAGGAAAGACTATTTGAGGATCTAGTTTTACATACTACTCATTCAAAAGAGACATAAGTCTTTTTAGGTGTTAAAGAGAATATCTGACAATTGCATATGACATGATTTAAATGATTAATCAAAATCATATGAATTAAGAAAACGTGGTCTTAGGTAGAATGGGGAATTTATTTATCTAGTCATCTCTCGTTCATTTCTTTACACTTTCACTACATGTAAATATTTTGCTTATTTAACGTTTTGTTTGTTGTTGTATGCTTGGCCTATAATGATTTTGTGTGTGTGTGTGTGTGTGTGAATATCGTCCTACCGTTGATATTTTAAAAAATGAGGTTCAACATTTATCTTTAGATCAAGAAAGTGTATTTGTATCATTGACGTTTAACTGTGTTCAAGTCTTTCTACCTACAAGCAACGAGTCCTTTAACATATACAAGCATAATCATGATCGTCATCGGGGACATAAAGTCGCCGATCTCGTTGTCAGCACGTAAGTTCTTGGACATATGCTCACTGTCATCATCATGCCACGTGATTCAAGCCACCGTGCTAAACATCGTTCTCCAATTTCTCAAGAAAGCTTCCTTCATTTTCCTTCTTCTTCTTCTTCTTCTCTTAATAGCTCGACCAAATGTTCTGTGTGCGTTCTTTCTCGAAGCCAGCGTGTCCATGTGTGTTTGACTCTCCTTCCCATCTCTCCTTCTCTATCTCTCTCTTTCTC
This sequence comes from Diadema setosum, assembly GCA_033980235.1. Taxonomy (NCBI): domain Eukaryota; kingdom Metazoa; phylum Echinodermata; class Echinoidea; order Diadematoida; family Diadematidae; genus Diadema; species Diadema setosum. The sequence continues at coordinate 36,428,989 of CM067067.1, forward strand.
CTTCTCTCTGTCTCTGACCCCCCCCCCCTTTACTCCTTTCACCGTCTACCCAACTCTCTCCTTATTATCCGTCCTGTCATGTCATGACTCAGTCGGGTGTGCTTTCTGGTAACATTGACGCTGTCAAAATGTTTGCTTTGATAATATCAGAATTGCATACGGTGTGCGACGCCGGGTTGTATACACGTCCAAGAGCTGCAGCGGCGGGCTGCTGTTGCGCGAGGTTTTCTAGACCATGTTTGTGTTCCGCGCTGCCATCGCTCGGCCAACATGCAGAGTTAGAGACCGCTGTCTACATATACCCGGAGCTCCCCCGACCAGTGGGTTAGTGACTCGCGAAGTATCGACGAGTGATTCTGTAAAGCGCTCTATGTGCTGATAGAGCCGTATTGAGTACTTGAAAAGTGATGGCCAGCACAGAAAGGGCAGGTTTCATCACTCATGTTGATAGGATTTACAGCAGGCTGATTAGGTCATGATATTCTGCTTTTTGTTGGGGTGGGGGAAGTCCCATGTTTGTCTTTCATTGGTAAAGTTGTTTTTTTTTTCTCCAGGTCTCCGTTACATTGAGTGATACAACTACTTTAACAACACAGCAAAGAAGATACCAAATTCCGTATACTTCGTTATTATCCTAAACCAAAATTGGCATTCTTTATCTACAGATTTGCAGAATGTTTAACGTCATAATTATAACCCCTTCATGCATGGCCATCCGATGCTTTTCTGACAGCTTTTTCTTTACAGCTTTAGTTTTATCACAACTCAAACTTCAGCTCTATTCAACAACAAAAAAAAAATGGGAATAATTATGGATTAATTAAGGATTGAAGGATAAATGTTATTTGTCAGATATTAGATCAAACCTTCCATCTGTAAAAGACAAATGTTCATTGAAATTCGTTTCTTTAAAACAATAGATCCTAGCTGATGCAGCATCCACTATGGGCACATACTCTTTCACACTAAAATAAGATCAAAGCGCGGTAACCCTACTCCCCACCCTATCCCTTATTGAAATGACAAAGTTTTAATACAACGTAATATATAAAGTTATACTGATTTACCACTTCAGGTTACTCCTAGGTGAATAGTCTACTGAGACTGATTTTGTGAGAAAAGATTTTGAATCTATGACCTTCACACAGCGGTTTCCGCCAAGACCTCCACTGATCCTCACACTAATATTACAATAGTAATATTTAGTCATTCATTTATTTATTTACTTATTCATCCATTTATTTATGCATTTATTTATTTATTTACTTGTTTATAAATCTAATTACTAATTTATCTATTCATTTATTTATGTATTTATCAATTAATCATTCTATTTATATATACATCTATCTTTCTTTCATTCTATTAGCTTGCTTGCTTTCTTACTTGCTTTGTTTTGGGTGGGTCTTTTTTGTGCGTGTGTGTGTCGGATTTCATATAACGGGGTTAATCTGTTTATAAGCACTGTAGTTGTGTTCGAGCGCGAGAAGCTATATATCCAGGCGTTTGTCATCCTGATTTTATATAGTTTCTTCCAGTAGCAGGAAGCGATTGGTCACTCAGTCCCACGGACCTTGTGCGAAAAGACCTTCTTTCATGCTCTGCTTACCGCATTATTTCATTGTGTTTATAGTTGATACAGTGTGATGGGGAAAAAGCCAAAACGAAACAAAAGCGAGGGGTGGAGAATAGTTTTGGGAGTTCTCGAAACAAGTTCAGCGCCTCCGAATCCCCATGTCACAATGTTTATTATGTAACATTCACCATTACAGTATAGCGCAATGGTGCTCTGTAAGAAACTATTTAGAAAGCAATGGTTATGCTTAATCACTGAAGTTTCCACTTTACTTTCTTGTAATATCTTTCAAATCTATTCCCGACCTGTGCTTAATAGCCTTAATTCACAGCAATTAGTACATTTTTTTCTTACATTTTGGAAGATCCTTATCATAAATTATCCAATCTTCATTAAAATGATCTAGATACATAACATTATTTACCCTCTTCTGAAACAACACACTCATATACTCGCAACTTAACTCGGTACCTTTCTATATTACAAAATTATGTATGTTGTTTTGTTTATGAAACGTGCATTTCCTACCAGACGTAGAGATGGAGTAAACTGAAAAAAAAAAATGATATATTGGAGTTACTTTTTGGCATGAGCGCAAATAATAAGCGAATTAAATCTACACAATGCGAAAAATATAACTTAAAGGTCTCAGTATCCACCCAGTTCCTATTTTTTTTTTTTTTTTTTTTTTACGAGTTGCTGTGTATCAAAGAATCGAAACGGGCAAAAAGGAAAAAGAAACGGTCATAAAGTCTTTTTTCTAAATATGAATATGAATAACAAAGTGAATTGTACATTATGCGGAGAGTCAGGATATAATAAATGAGTTCAGGGAAGCATAAAGATGAGAGTAGAAAAAAAAAATGTCAAGCGACTGTAAACTGTGTTTGTTTACCTGTAACCCCCCTCACAATTGACTACAACGTGAGCAAACGTCCAAAGTTCACACATCTAACAGCGTCTGGCTTAAAGGGATGGTATAGTTTTGGTTGAGACCTAATTTCAGGTTTCTAACATTTTTTGGTGAGATAATGAGAAACCTCTTATAAAATATGAAAGTTTGTAATTTAATGAGGAATTCAACGTTTATTTGATGAAAATTGGTTTTGAAATGGCTGAGATATCCAAAAAAGAGCGATTCTAATAGAATGTGGGAACCACACTTTCTTACGATCACTTTGTTTTACTTTGTTTTTGGATGTTTCAGTCATTCCAAACCCGATTTTCATTAAATAAACTTTGAATTCCTCTTAAAATGGTATGTTCTGTTAGGGTATATCATAAGTGTTTTCTTGTTATCTCGCAAAAAGTTTAAAGCCCAATTCTCATCTCCACCAATACTGTACCATCCCTTTAAAGGAATACTTCTGTGATAATTCAGTTCAAAATACCCCCCCCCCCAAAAAAAAAAAAAAAAAAAGATAGAAACAACCAGAAAACAACATTCTGACTAACAAATGTCGGGCCTCTACAACAAAAGGGTGAGGAGACAAAATTGAATGTAACCTTTTACATACAGACGTAATGTGGTATGTTTCGATACATTCAGAAACATTCCACTCACATGTAGAGCTTCCGTTTTACACCAAATAATTAATAGTGTTACGAGATTTTTCGACATTATGTTCATGTGGTCATAATTGCTGCTTTTTTTACTTTTGGTATTGGTTTTACAGCATGATAACGAATATATATATATATATATATATATATATATATATATATATACATATACATATATTCATAAGAATGTGGATATACAATGTGTGATACATAAGTAAAATCGACAACTACGCATTCTTATATTTTTGATTGATTGATTTGATTTGATTTCTGCACATTTTGCAAAGTGACGTGACAAACAGTTTTCCAAAATCAATCATACATTGGACAAAAAGTGAAAATGTATAATAATTTATACATACCAATCATGAAATACTTCATACTTCAGTGCGTTGTGTGTAAAGCAAGTAAGTGTGATAAGAGTCAGTATATTATTCAATAAATCTTGATGATTTGTACTGCAGAAACGTAGAGAACTTAAATAGAATACACCCCTCGACACACACAAACACACACACACACATAGAGAGAGAGAGAGACACACACACACACACACGCAATATTAAAAAAAAATCGCACGGTCGTCTACGGCGATCAAAATCAACGCAAATGTGAATGTGAAATTTCTGCTTGCACATAGTAATTCCTTACCATTGTTTTGAAACTTCAAAAGAAAGATCTTATCCCGACTCTTCCTGTTCTTTGATCAGGGGAGCTCCTTTTTTTTTAATAGAATTTAATGCACTGGTCGTGTTCTAGATTTTAACCAATATTGGACCAGATATATATTCGTCTTTTGATTTTAGCCGCTTCTCTCACCAGTGTTAAGTTAAGCAACATTTTCGTCTTCAATGACAACAGAACCTGTTTTTATCATATCATAAGTGATATCAATCTTTGAATTCACGATACCAGACTACGTGAGTCACTGTATAAAAATAACATCAAAAGTGACAACAGTGTCAAGTTGAGTAATAGGATGGCCAGAAACTGAAGGTGAATGAGTGTAAATTATCATTAAACAAGACTGGAATACCAAATGGCGCCTATAATTACACTACTAATGCATCTACCACAATACGTGTAGGTGTGGCTCCACACTATCAGTTGTCATAAGCATGTGTGTGTATCAGCTACTACTAAACACAGACAAACATGTATAATTATATATATGTATATATACATATATATTCATATATATATATATATATATATATATATATATATACATACATATATATATATATATATTCATATATATATATATATATATATATATATATATATATATATAAATTATGCAGTATATACAGATCTTTTGATTTCAATCAATTTGAGATACTTGAGATTATAGGTGCTAAAAACACAAAATAGGGCAAATAGTATATAATATGTAATGATTTTAATGAGATTTTCAACAATATTATTGAGATAAAACGAATGCAGTATCAAGAAGATTGGATTCTTGATTTGACAATGACCTCACTTAAACAGTGGAAACATGTATATGTATGTATATATATATATATATAATATTCATATACAGTTCACGCATGTATATCAATATGTTTGCCAACTTTATGGTGCTAGACATTTGCATTGTTCTGCTTCTGTCGCGAGCTGTCACTCATGAAATTACAAGTGTATCGAGATCGTGACTCTGTCCCTAACTGGTTTTTATTCTCACTCAACTCTCCTTTTGTTCCTATTTTCTCGACGTGTTTCATCGCATAAAAATCACTGTTCAATCAAGAGTGACTATATTGGTCTGACTTCGTTTGGAGAACAAAGGGAGCAAGCAAGTAGGCAACCACACAATTTTCCCGTACAAGGGGGACGAACAACGCGTGTGTTGAATTTGCTGAGACTATGAATGGACAGAAAGCAATGGAAAATAGAACAGGGGATTTGCCTGGCTGACATGCATGGAATGTCTAAAAATGGCGGATGTAAACTGGTATAGAAAACCGTATAGCGAGTGAATGCAAATGACGCAAGGAGAAAATTAGCTGTAGAGGTCCGAAGTTACTCGGTCGAGCGAGGGAAAACTGTATATTTTTTTTTTGCGTGTCTAGAAATGCTATTAGATTTGTAAGGATCATAAAAAAAAAACTATCTCTGATATAAGTACGTGCTAATCTTTTGTGTTATTCAGATATATATTTTTTAAATATATATATATATATAAACCCTTACCGGTATCTAAAAGTTCTATGGCTCTTGCCAGGCACCTAAACTTGTGTTTGTTTTTCGCTTTTCTCCGTGCATATTTACACACTTGTGACTGACACTCTACTGAATTCGAAATGGCTGTTTCTGTTTGCAACAGTATCGCATCATTCATTATCCATTACCTATACAATATCATGATCGATTTTGATATTTTCTCTAGGATGAACTGACAAGTGGATCAATTCTGCAGTATTTGTTTTTAATCTATCTATCAAAATATTGTATCTATCTTATTCTATCTATAATTCATTGGAAACAATCTCATTTAAATGAAGTAGATCCACATAGACAGGAGATTAGGAAAAAAAAAAAGAAAGCAAAGGATATACATTACCCCACTCGTACATTATTCAGCTTTCATTTAGAAAAAGAGAAAACAAACAAACAAACAAACAAACAGAAATCATGCCGATAACAATGGCTTTCAACTGAGTGAATTCACTCTCGTCACGCTTGTCCTATCCGGACCTGAAACACATAACTATACAAACTGAGAGTAAAATTGTGGAACGGAGGCTCGATGTACCGCACACCTTGTCGTTATAGTAATTTCTCGCTCCCCTGACTTTGGCGTTCACCAAGGCCAGCATCAAAACAAAGGGGCAATCACCGAGGCGCACACAAGGCAAGTAAGGGCGTTTTCCTCTTCTGTTTCCCTGTTCCCAAAAGATTAATCACCAGAAAGGTGTTTTGACAGACTTCCCTCAAAAATAATCATTGCCTTTTGAACCAAATACATTGAGGATCGAAGAACGACAAAGAGTGAAAGCGAGAGAGAAGGAAATAGGAAGAAAAGACCAAAAACAAACAAAAATTACAAAATATAAACATGGAGAATGAATGCATGAACGACACAAAAAGAACGGAAGCAAACAGACGGAAAATGACCATGGCAATAATTGAAGAAGGAAAGAAAGAGAGAATTACAGGCCAAAGTAGAAAGAAATGTTTACAGCAAAATAAGTAATGAAAGAAAATGTAAGATATGAATGAATTGAAATGAAGAATGAGAAACTGCAAAGAAGGGATGAAAATATCACAAGGCGATGCTGACAAGTCTGCCTATGTCCCGTGACGTACGTTCATTAAAATTGGAAAGCCTCGGTGCGGTACGGCCTGTAGAGGCGGGAAGAAAAACACACCCTAAAGAATGCCGACAAAGGTTGGCGTGCTAAACTAACGCTCATCTGTACAAATAGATAAAAAGCCTTCAAACCACAGGGGAAAAAATATCGTAAGAGAAAGGATGGGAGGGACTTAGGAGAGAGAAAAGATTGTTCGGTTTGCGATTTGTATCTGGGAGGGGAAGACACCAATAGAAACCTTGACTTCGTGTCATCTTTTTGCTTTCAACCGCTGTCGAAAATTTCTCGACATACCTCGAGGGTGTGTTGTCTTGGCATTCGGGATGAAAAGAAAGGGGGTAAAACCGGCAGACTGCTTCTTCTCCACCCTTTCAATGGGGGCAGTTCTGGTCCACTGGCTCCATCGATGTGAAACACACCACCAACACTGGCTGGCATCGGCACAAACTTGAATAGAAGAGAGCGGGAGTAGAGACCGAAGAGTTGGACGGGAAGAGAGGGGGTAAAAGGAGAGACAGACAGACAGACGAAAGAAAAAAAAAACTATCACGCAATACTCAAACCTGAATTGAAAAGTTAAAAAGCTATTGAAAAGAGCAACCGTCAACCACAAAGTTCTCCTCTTTCTAACCTCTACCATCTCCATCCCTCTCTTTCTTCTTTTCTCTTATCGTAGCCCTCGGGGAAATTTGACTCTTTTACATTTTTAAAAAGGAACTGGCAAGAGGGAAAAAGATCCGTCAGCTCCCCGGTAAGAAGGCGACGAGACGCGGGTCAAAGTACTAAACTTGCCGTTCTATACTCGACTGTTACATCCTCAGCAACTGCAATATTTCTATGGCTGTCATTATTTTGCCCCCATTGTTTAGCGTCGTCTGTTGATATCAGGAAAACAGGGGACAAAAATGACAATGAAAACAGACCTTGATAATTGGCGGTTCTCTTAGAGTGAGCTCAGCCATTTTCAAATACAGACGCAAGATCTTTTTCTTTCTTTCTTTTTTTCAGTATATTGTCATCATGTGTTCTTTTACCGCTATTAGAAGCTGATAGCAATCTCGATAACCGTGTTAGGCTCTACACATGTCAAAGCTGGTGAAAAATTCCCCTCAAATTGATAATTCTCGGTTGACAGATTTTTAGGCAACTGTTCCTTTTTGAAGGCACACTCGAATAATCTCTAGAATACAGACACCTTTACTGAAAAGTGAAACAAAGTTCATGTTAAAAAGATATGATAAATGAAGGTTTTAACATGGAATTAGTCATATCATTGATCAGGTCAGTCATTGTTTTAAAGGAGTCCTGTTATCGATTTATTATGCCTAACTATCTAAACAAAATTCGCTTATTGTATCATTATGTGACACATCTGAGCTAAACGTTAGGAGTCTCTAGTATAATTCAGTAAAACTAAAAAAAAAGCACCTACAAACAAACAAATAAACACCAATGAAATGCATACTGTAGACGCTGCAACAGTACAATTGAGTGCCAAGTACTGCTGTTGTTTTGTCTTCTGTTTTCTTAAACCTCTGCCGTGCAAGGTGAAGTGAAGGTGGTGTCCAGAAAGGGCAGTCGCAAAGATGTTAGTGTAGCGGAAAATTTGTGCTGGCGAATTTCGGGCAGATGATACTAATTACGTCCTCCTTCTGACTCGATCGAGTCAGGCATTGCCTGCTACTCAACCATGAGGGCGTGGCATTATCGCTATCACAGAAGCTAGCGCTTTGGCAGAAAGCAGTTGCCTGGGCAACATGTCATCCGACAACGTATTAAACTTAAAGGGGCATTCCGGACGAATTTCATAATTTCACATCATGTAGTACATAAATCGACAGTTCCATGTCTAGATTTGCTGAATTTATTGCGGTCCTTGAGCAGAGAAACTGATACTTTCAATGATGATGATGATGATGATGATGACATAGGAGGCTCACATATTTCAGAAATACTAGCAGTGTAAATCCACCACAGCACTGTTTGCTTAACAAGTTCACCTGCGTATAATCTATGCATGCCTTATTCTTTTATTTTGCTTCCTTGAACCCCAACTCATACATTCTTATGGTGAGGCTGTCATGTCATCCTTGCTCATTGCAATATGTTATAAACTTTGAAAAACATTCTTATTCCCTCACCTCAATCACCATAAATTCTGAAATTCTGTATCCAGTATAACTATTCATCCGGAGGTCTCGTTTAAATATAATTTTGCCATTAGAAACAAAGTATATCTAAATAACCTCTGGTATTTTTGTTGTGGATTTTTGGTTTGCATTTGTTTGTTACCCTGTATGTATGGTTCTTTGTTTGTTTGTTTGTTTGTTTGTTTTTTTGGTCAAGCATACACTTTAGACACTGGCTCGTATGTCATATGAAATATATGACTTAATATATTCTTAGATATAGATAGATATAAATGTTTGATATAGATAATACCTTGAGATAAGTATTCAATACAAAAAAGCGACATCATTTAGTCATGTTGACATTGACGAACACAATGACCGATGAATTCGAGGCAAATTCGTCATTAATTCAAAAGCTAAAATTCAATGATGATCATACAAGCAGTTTCAAAAAAGAAATGAGAAAAAAAAAAGATATTTAAAGAATCATAACCATGACTAACATATTGAGCATTTGAAGCTTGCTGACAATTATATTTTCTTAGCCGAAGGCGAGCATGGCATTCGGGGGAAATGAAAAGAATGTGAAACTGACTTATCGTTGTCGTTGATGCATTATTCAAATTTGCTATGAATCAAGATGCATTAAAAACCCACAAAGGTCCCTTGAAACAAACACTCACAAAACATGTTTTCATAGATCCCATCATACATACCTACACACATACACACATAGAGATGTGTGTATTGTGTGTGTGTGTGCGTGTGTGTTTATGCATGTACGATAATTACATGTATATGTGTATATACATATATGATATATATATATGAGATATATGATATATATATATATATATATATATATATATATATATATATATATATATATATATATACAATACGTGAAATAGAAGTAATACACATCATAATAAATCATAATGAATAGTACTAAATTTATGTGCGAATTAATGTATAATATTATAGAACAAACAGTACATAATTTGCAGAAATGACATTATTAAAAAAGTAAACAACGCGATGAAAAAGGGTGATCTACAAAAAAAAACACAGCTCGTAAACAATATCGTATCTACCCAAAATGTATCTACGCTAAATAAAAACATTAAGCAAATTGTCAACAGTGCTTGAATAGTACTGTTAGTAGTTGATTGATTACTGAATGTTGCTGCAATAAAATGACATTATCATCATTATCATCATAATGGGAGTTATCCTTCAATTCATCTTTAGTGGCTGCTGGAAATAGTACTAGCAGTACAACAGTAGTAAAGTAGAAGTAGTAGTAGTAGTAGTAGTAGTAGTAGTAGTAGTAGTAGTAGTAGTAGTAGTAGTAGTAGTAGTAGTAGTAGTAGTAGTAGTAGAAGAAGAAGAAGTAGTAGTAGAAGTAGTAGAATAGTAGTAGTAGTAGTAGTAGTAGTAGTAGTAGCATGGTGGCAATGAAAATATGTATTTTCCTACTCAGCAGAATCATCAATACGTTCTCTTCATTCCAAAAGGACAGACAGTTTCAACAACACCAGTCTGACGCTCACTGTTGTATGAGATTACAAAAAAAAAAAAAACGGTTTCTTCTGTGTGAACGAGTGAATCATTAGCCCTAATATCTCAACATTCTATAGAGTCTGCTCCCCCCCTTTTTTTTTCTTTTGGTTTTGTACCTTGGAATAGCTGTGCATTCTGTGATTTGACAGTAACACTTGTAACAGCTGGTATTGGTTCCGTTTATACTCCCTATATAGTTGCTGGATCCTGAGCAAATTTGAATGGACATTTTAAACAAATGCTTGTGATGTCAAGCTACATCTGGGAACAGCCACCTCCTTGTAGAGTCAACGACATTGGCAAAATTTATGCAATGTCAATGGTACAAGTAAAAGCAGATTTTTTTTAAAGGAAAATCACTGGCCAGTTTCACAACAAAAATAACAAGAACTAATGATGGGAGACCTTTACAAAATCAGGGCAATTCACTTATTTTTGTGAATCAAAACTACACAAAGCAAAACAAAAATCGAAGAGGCAGGAAGGAATACTCTGTGATTGGAATATGAATTCATCAATCCAGGTCAGAGTTTTCTTCATAGTTTTAATCCGTGATATATCTTCAAAACGTACGGCCCCTCAGTCCATTAGAGACACATAGTCTAAATCGCTGAAAATCAGTAGATGAAGACAAGAAAAGAAAAGAAAAGATGTTCAGTGATAGCAGAGCCTTTTCCCTGCTTCGTTATGAATACTATAAACGAAGTAGGAGGGAAAATACATCAGGAAGTTTTAGAAAGCACCTAAACACCGAGAAGCCAGGGAGTGTATGATCTACAAAGGGATAAAAAGGTATAAAAGCAAGAGATAAGGAGAGAGAGAGGGGGAGAGAAAGAGAGCCTCTTGCCTCGAGTTCCGGTGGAATATGCAGGCCTCGGCGCTCCCCCCAATCCGGCGGAGCCTGGCTGTCTAAGCTCGGGAGTTGCTGATCAATAGATGCGAGAGGATCCCCGCACGACGATCGCTAAAACCCCCTCTCGCTTGTCTGCCTCCTTCCAAGGTGCTTAGAACCTTGGGAACAGCCAAAGACGGAATGAAATCCACCAAAATCCGGCAAAAGATTTTCGGTGAATTTCGTTTTATGCAGCCTATCTCTTAGCCTGTCGGTTTCCATATTTCTGCAACCATCCGTCCTTGCTCTATGCGTCTTCTGTCTTATAGATAAAAGGTAAGGATTAAGGTATTTCGTGGCTTACAATGAAGTCGGTGAAAAGTGAATTAGACGGAAAATGCGGTTTTTTCTCTCTCCTTTTAACGTTAATATTTTGGCCAGCTACACAAAAAATGCAGATCCAGTTGGCGTAATATGATGGTGGATTTAGCAAGGGAAAGTCATCGTCAGAAAGACAGGCGAAGAGAGCCCTGATGCAGTGCTGAACCAAATCGCCGCAAAATGATCGTGGAGCTCTATTTCCCCGCATTTGGTGCTGACCTATTTTTGGTGATTGTTAATCTACCGCCCCATGCCCTAACGGCTATCGTCTTCGTCTTCTTTATCTTTTTTCTTCTTCTCCATCTCCTCTTGTTTTTTGTTTTTTGTTTTTGTTTTTTGATCGTATAGGTCGCTACACCGTGAATGTCTTGTTGGACGATCGTCAAACACTCTTATTCGAGTCTGAGAAAGCTAGAAATCAATTATGAGGTCAACAATTAATTCTTCGTAATTATTTTCTCATCCTTCAGAAACATTATGCGTCTGCAAAGAATGATTTTTTTTTCTAACGCCTAAATATATATATATATATATATATATAAAGCAATCGCATAAGCTTGCTAATAAGGAATCTCAATATTGGCCTTCTCTGTATATAGAATGATTACTTTGTATTCAGTGTAATACCATGATTGAAGTCCATAAAGGAAATAGATACCATCAAAACAAGAAGAAGCTAGTTATTGTTTAATCCGTTCTGAAAACAGACGCTATCAGCTTTTTCTGAGCTAACCGAATCTATTGTAGATCGTTTTTTTTCATAAAAACCTTCTGGAATGATCCAAGAAGTTAATGGATAAGACATGTGTTTCAATTTTTCTTCAAAACAGGGATTTTTAAATGCAATAATACATAAAAATCGATTGATTATTTCGAACATATCTGGAATGATCCAAGAAATTAATGGATAAGACATGTGTTTCAATTCTTTTTCAGAAAAGGGATTTTTAAATGCAATAATACATAAAAATCGATTGATTATTTCGAACATATCTTGAATACTAACCCCCATAAGAGGTTGAAATGGCTTTTCGTCAACACCACGGTGAATTGGGACAATCTGAACAGGTTTAACAGAAAACTGTAATGATAAAGGTGTGGGGGCGGGGGAGGGGTGTCATTTTCCTGAAGCTTAGCTTTTGATATCGAAAAATGGAAAGGGTTACTTACACATATATTAAAAGTTTCGTTGTCATTATTATCATATTATTTCAAGTAGCACAAGTTTCACAAGATGGAAACGTGATTTTTAACCCAGATGATAACGCATGGAGTTCGAGTAGCAGATATAAATCAATGCATTTTGTAAACACTGGTAAAATTAGTTACGAACAATTACGAAAGGTTGAAGTTTGAGTAGTAACTGTCCTACAAGAGCATAAACGTTTTACGAAAGTCAAAATAGAAAATAAATGGTATTGAGCTGTTGATGAGGTCAGAAAATTTTCAGATAAATGCAACAACTTTCTTCCACGTTTTTACGACTTGTTCTATTTGACAGTGTTTGATAGTTTTGTCAAACGTGGAATAGTGTTACCATAACACTGAAATATATTGCAAAGGACAAAATTCGAGAGAAAGAAATAATGAAAAAGAGGTCTTAACTTATTTATGTCTGAACAATGTAGTTACATTTGTCATTATACAATACTCTACTTGTTGTCTATGTGCTTATTTGTTCGTGTATGTTTTGTGCATAGTTATGTATAATATATTTATGTGTATTCCTTTTGCTTTTTTACGTATATTAGAATGACCAGGATATCAATTTCCAAATATTCGTGGATAAAATTATGCATAGATGAGTTCCATTATGTTCCATTAGAAAAGATTGGAGCTAAATGAATTAGGTTCAGCAAATTAAAAAGAAAAATAATGCCAACTCACAAAAACAAAACACTTAATGTCAGTTACTCTAGCTCATTTCATGATTACAGAAACACATTCATACACGCTTTCATCCTAAAACTATGTTAACAGAATGGAAAATATGTTAATGTTATATTCATCTTTAATTTTACCCTATCTGAACTATGGCATTCTCGCCTGGGGCAACACTTACTCCTCGTATCTAGAAAGAATATTATTATTGCAGAAAAAAGCTCTTCGTATTATTTGTAGAGAGTCGTGGAGATGTCATACAAACGATTTGTTTTATCAAAATAATATTTTAAAAATTAAGGATTTGTATTGTTTGAATTTAGGTCAGTTTATGTACAAATTGATAAATAATTCCCTTCCTTTTGCGTTTGATTCCATGTTTATTCAAAATAAAACTGTACATTCATACCCCACGAGACAAATCAATGAATTCCATTTACCACTCTCTAGGACGATTTTTGCAAAGTCTATATTCTCCTCCGCTGGACCTAAATTTTGGAACTCCCTTGACAGCAGCATAAAAGAATCTCTAAGTTTTAACACTTTTACTTTGAAATTAAAGAAATGTTTATCAATTCTTATATCACTGGGGATTTGCATTTCGAAAGTTGCTAACTGATTTCTTTGCTGTTAAAGTCTTTACTTTGTTCAATCTATTTCATAACTGTTATATATATTACTTATAGATAGTCCACTTCTTGGTAAGACCAAAGTCTCATGTGCCCTGGCGTTGACCCTTGAACTCTTCCTCCTTTGTCCTTTTCTCTCTCTTCCTCTGTCTTCCTGTCCCCCTCTGGCCTTTGACCTCCTATTTATTCTTTCCACGCGTATGTGGGAGAGCAGCTTTGTTTTTGTCTGTGTGTGCGTTTTGTGTGCGTACTTGTTTTATTCTCTGTTTCCCGAGGACTATGTCAAATTGTCTTGTTGCATTATTACTATAATTTTCACGACTCACGAGGGGACTGCATTCTACAAGCTTGGCTTTTTAGCAGTCCCCTCCATTTCCGACCTTTTATTTCTTTCTTATGATTCAGTCACATTTTGCCCATGTACTTTTTCAACTAGTATGTTTATTGAGTCATGTAAACAAATGACGTGTATCTAAATTTCATTTGGAAATGTAATAGTTACATTGTACTTAATTTGCTTGTATGAAATTGTCATATTGTATGTTTTGGCCGGAAATGAAATAAAAATGAAATGAAATGAAATGAAGAGTACCAACAAATCCAACGAAAATGTCGCATCATATCACACATGCATGAAGTTCAAAGTTCAAAGTTTTGTTCGAAGTCAAAAGAAGCAAACGTTAGGAGACTACAACACGTTTTGCCAAAGCAGTATCATCATCGAAAGTGGAGTCTTTGTTTCTATTTTTTGTTCTCTTTTTCCCTCCCTGGGGTTGGGACTGCGTTGTCTCTTTCTTGAATGGGTAACACGAGTCTTGTACTGCGTGAACAATATTTATCGGTCGATTTCTCAAATGTGTCAAGCTTACCAAAAAAATCGGAAGTTGAGGGTTGGATCGGAGAAGCTCAAAGTAAACTGTTAAAACAATATGCCACCGGGTAGGTCAGAAGAAAGAAAACAAAGAAGAGAGCTACCCCATTCATTATCCTATGAGACGTCATATAGAGACTCTGTTTGAAACCAAGTCGGAGGTATTTCCCCCATTGGGCGTACAGAGGTGCAACGATATATGTTATGGTGTCGTTTATCAACAAATGGACGCTTTGCTTTTCCTTTCACACGCATTCTCATGGAACAAGAAAAGCAGTCGTATATATATATATTTTTTTTTTTTTCATACGGGCAGCATTCTTGCAAATTTGTGCTCAAATTCATCAACCTTTTTGGAGCGGATGTTTTCCTTCACATTCACAAGTACTCGAGAACGTGTAGATAACTTAAAGAAATCGTGTCTTGTTCTGGTATCAATGGATTTCTAGCCAAGTTACCAAAAATAAAATCATGTTACATTCTGTTACCATCTTGCACTCTTTTGCTCTGTTTGTGCTGGTTTTGCACTACATGAATGTCATTAGAATTATTTGAATATGAATTACATTTCAGATTAGGCATAATAAGCAATATATACTTTGCCTTTTAAAAAGATAACGACTACGCTAGACACATCAGATCGAGTCAAAAGAACAGAATGACCGAAAACTGTAAAATGATTTAAATATTAAGGGAAGAAAATAAAAGCATAAGAATGCCAAGGATTGGCTTACTAATTGGTAGTTGCTAGCAATGAACTAGGAATGAACAATCGAGTACTACTATTTATGTTTATATATAGGCCTACATTTATTGATTGTAGAGAGATATATATATATATTATGCATACATATATTTTGATTGTAGAGAGATATATAAATAGAGTTAGAAATAGATATGTAGGGGCTATAATAGCCCATTATCATTGCGCATACATTATACATCTGCAGGGACAAGTTAAAACAACCGGTATCTATAGAAGCATTACAGGGAAGTATCCCTGTTTCTACCTCCTCTAACCTCAAAATTACTCAAACCCTGCATAATTCTACCACCTTTGAGAAGAGACGGACACACCAGGTTTCTCCAACGTTTCTCCAACGTTTCTCCAACGGACACATCAGGTTCCTCTACCTCTATCATGCCTCATATGACTTTAAACCCTGAAGACTCACCTCTTCCCAGCTAATCTGCTAATACGCCTTCCTAACAATAGTACCTAATCCTTGACTCGGAATAACGGATATTGAATATCCCAACATCATGCATTGACTAAAAAGTTGAGACAATTTAGATCAGGCACCATGAGTGCCCTTCAAATGCGGGGTACCGGGGCTATACAAAAAGGCATTATCATCATCATCATCGTCATAATTATACACATGTATCATTATTTGAAAGAAAGGTTCGGGTTTGGGGGTATTTTTGTGGATTTTGGGGGTGTTTTGTGTTTATTTTTTTAGTTAGTTAGTTAGTTTGTTTGTTTTTTGCTGTTATGGCATCCTGGTTCTATGTACCATATAATAGTCAGTTCACCATTTTCGTGTAACCCTTCGCTCTCAATTCTTTTGCAATAAGAAAACAAACAAACACAACAAACATACACCAAAAGAAACTGAAAATAGAAACATGGTCCCACGTTAATATTGTTTGTTTGTTTGTTTGTATTTTGTTTGTTTGTTCAGTTCAAGGCATTTACCCAGCCTTATGATAAGACGCGGAAAGATGTCCGACAACAACAACAAAAGAAATCACAGTTTCAAAATGACTGTCCTAAATGGCTTAATGGACAGGGGCTTTGTCATGATAATGCGCGCTTCTTTCTACCGCTCATCACCACGGTAAGGATGGTAGCTGGAAATCCATTAAAGATTTGCATAAATGCCGCGCATTTACCTCTGAAAAACTCGTGGTCAAGACTCCAAAGCCGTGTTGGGCCGTGTTATTCCGTTAAATTTCACTCCTTTGGCCCGAACCTTACGGGCGTCAACAGGCGTGGGATTTAATCGACGCCCCGTTGCAAAAGCAGCAACGATCGCGTAAAAAGGTGGTAAAGCCCGTGGTATTTATACTACTGGCTGTCCATGCTTTAGGTTATTCATGTGCGACGCCACGAGAACGCCCCTAACTGTGTGCGTAATATACACCAGTGAAAATGAAACCCGTGAATTATGATGGTTACACTCAAAGACACACTCCTGTTCTTAATTTGGATAGTATATTATTGTCTTAATAGTTTGTCGCTTTAGTAGATGAAACTTAATTCACATAAATATTTATTTAAAAATTAATATTTTTTTTGAGGGATGGAAATTAGAGCAAAGTAAAACTTGATATCAGAATTGCTTGTTTTTATATCTGCGAAATACATATCTGATTGGTATCAGTGTCACTTTTAATGGCAGTAAGTCATTACGAGGATGAGAACGAGTATGGGAATTTGGTTAAATTTGAATTAAGGTTACATATTTAGTGGTAAATGTAAAAGATTCTTATTTATTGATTCAGTTTGTAATTAAATTTTCTTGAAAATGACAACGACGAATTTACTACTACTTATTGTCATCTGCAGACAATTTCATTTCAAAACAAAATTCATTCTGTGTTTGCTACTGTCAATAGCTCCTCTGTGATGAGTTTTACCAGATTATGATAAGCTAATCGTTTGTTTCCTTACCAAGAGAGAATTTTGTTCTTGTTGTTACTGCCGTCTTTCCCCGTGGTATGCGTGTGCGTGTGTTTGCAGTATGTGAGTGGCCATACGCGCGCGCGTGTGTTTGTTCGTCCTTATCATTTCCTCTTTTTTTCCTTCTTCTTTCTTTTTTAATGAATTCGTTCATGAACGGGACTCCGTGTTGGCGGTGCGAGAGGACAGGTTTATTCAAGGGAATCTGGGATCTCCATACCGTTATTATCGGGTTATATCGCTCGGGGTGATTATTATGAAGTGTTTCCTATTCCCCCCATGAGCTAGTCCAAATCAGACGTGATTAACGCCATCTCTCAAAATACCGCTCTGCGCTCGAAGCTTATCACTCTTGTCGGAAGAAAAAAAAAACCAAAAAAAAAAATCAAAACTACATACAAAAATAAACAATAAGAAAATAAAAATCGAACACGTGCGCTCGCTCTCTCTCTCTCTCTCTCTCTCTCTCTCTCTCTCTCTCACCTTTTCATTCTTCTTCTTCTTCTTCTTTTTCTCTTTTATCTTCATAATTTTGTAGGAGGACCATTCCTTCTGGGTTTTTTTATAATCATAACTGAAACAAAATCTGCCTTTTTAATTGCATTCTCTATGTATTTAAGTATGTAAGTATTTGGACTAACGGTAGGACACACATAGGAAAGAAGGTCTCCACTTTATCTGTCGTACCTTTGTCGGTGTATCGAATCTTCTATTGAGTTAACCACCGGATCATCAACGTGGTGTAACTACCATGCCCTGGACGGAGAAGTGTGAATGACTTTCATGACCATCTCTTTTGAGGATCTGAGAATGTATGTATGTGTGTGTGGGCCTATGTATGTGGGTGTGCGTGTGTGGTGTGGGTGCGTGTTTGTGCATGTCTGTTTATCCATGCGTTAAGTTCAAATGATTTGTTTTTGTCCGCCTATGTTGACATCCATTTCATTTCATTATATTTCATTTCCGACGAAAGTATACAATACAATATGACATTTGCATTTAGGGCCTACAAAAGAATAGGATACAAAACATTTCTTGTGTTTGTTTCCGTATCAAAAATAGTAAATACATATCCACATTAAAATATCCTACATTAAATTTCAGATAGATTATATTTCATTGGAGTGTACAAGAAGTACTGGGAATGTTCTGTGTATTGCAAATGTAAAATACAAAGAAAACGGACAGAAGGAGAGTAACATGTATCTCTTCCAACCATTAAAAAAAAATCCTTGTTATGAATGCATTGTGCTACTCTTTTACCATCGCAAAGGCGGTATATTATGTATTTCATTTGAATGTTATCCTCCTAATACCATACCTACCTTTATTCCAACTCTTCGGTGAGATAGCGCCCAGGCAGGGAGCAACGCTCCGTGCGCGTTTTCCAATAGACGAGAAGAGAGTTTCGACCGCTTCCGCGACTTAAACTACGGCGGCGTCGCGATGGCCTGACGCTCTGAGCGGGCGAGAACAGACGCGGAGGCCAAGCCGGAGAATTAGTCGCCCTTTCTTCTGCTAAGCCCCTTAAAAATGGCAGCAGAGAACGCTAGGGATCCTCGCGCTCTCTGCTGCTTTTTTCTACCTTTTGTCTTTATTTTCTGTCTGTGAAAGCGCGTAAGTCTGCCGTCCTCACGCCATCAATCACTTACTCCCTCCCTGCCTCCACACTGTGAGGAGAAGGATAATTTCAGACAATGCAGAAATGTAAATGATTTTCGGCGCATCCTGGCCATAGAGACTCGTGCGTGGAAGCGCAGTGGGTAATTGCGAAAATTTAATAAGAGCGGCTTTCAGATGGTAAATCACGTCACGCACGCGGTGAATATTGATGTCGGCCAGCGTGCATTTTGAGTTGGTATCATCGACTGGCATTGGAGTCATCCTTGTCTTGTATTCATAGGTTTAATCTTCTATGCTTTCTCTTTCCCCATGCCCCCTTCCCCCGACCCCCTCCCCTCTATAACTTCTTGCCCTTTCCCTCGCGGACTGATCCGTGATAGGGGCGCATCTAGGCGAGTTTCGTTGGAATACATTCTGGAAACACCGCACGTGGATATTTCCATTCTGCGTAGAATTCTATTATCAGCAGTAATTGGAATGTATGAAACATTTCTTCATTAATTGAACTCTGTATGATAGTGAAACATGTCAATCTTTTTTTTCACAATTAATATCGTTTTTTATGATTTTGTACTTTAGCAACCACGGGAATTTCGTCTTTCCCCCTTTGAGACATATCATACTGATAATAACATAACTCGTGATATGATATAAGGCATAATGATAATTATAATTTCTATACTTGTACTATCTTCTTCCGTTTGTACAGTTTATACAATGGGTTTTGTCATGACCAAGGACACTACTACATCATTAAAAACTTTATGTTTGATAAATAAAGTGTAAAACATAACGTTTTGTCTATGTATAACGTATGTATCAACAGTACAACCACTGAAAGACGTGAGTATCTGTTTGGGTATCTTTTTATTCAAGTATCATCTCTTTGGAGTTAGGAGAAGTTTTGGCAGCACAGGCGCAAACTCATCGTTTCTTTTTCCAACGACCATTTCCTTGCCTTTATATTTTTGGTTGTCAAATCACTAGGCATTTGATAGGTGTATGCTAAAATTTTGCATTTGCATTTGGCATTTGATTTATATACTGCCAATGACATACCCGCAATAGGTCGCAGCTTTCTTTTTTTTTTTTTTAATTAAACAAGAATGAACTTTGCAGTGGCTTTTGGCGTTTGGTGTCATGGATTTGTCATAGTTTTGCTGATGAGATTATGTTTATATATGTATATATTTCATTCATTTATTCATTTTTATCTATATTTTCATGAATCTACTATTACTTCCATTTCTTTTCTGAATATGTATAAATCTATTCTACCTTTCCATAACAAATAACACATGAAAGGTACCGATGGGGTTAAAGATGTTATTGCCACTTGTTTGTCGTAATATTGAATATTTTACCACATCATGCATGTTTGATTTTAAGTTTAAATCAATCTGATAGTTGACCCTTTATACAGCTCTGACATTGTTAGATGTCAGTTTCATGTTCTTTTCACAATTATTCATATTTACATGCCCCTAGATATTCGTAACTCATTGTTTACTACTATATTGCTTTGGTCACAAAATCCGTAGAAATTTTCAGCATTTCATATCTTTACAAGTTTTTTCTTTAGTAGACTGCTGTATGTCTTTAAATGAATGTTTAATTGTGTAATTCTGATGTGTTGTGTGTGTATGGAGAGAACCTTCAGCGTTATATACTACATACCCTCGAGTGAGCAAGGTGCTTGAATTGTTGAATTTGCCCGGAGAATCACAAGATTGCATGAAAACACACACACACACAAAACACACCAAACACAACAGAATCATGAGTATATTCCATATGATTAACTAGCCTTCCAATGCTCGAACAGCTTTGCTTGAATCTGCCATGTTTATTTATCCCCTGTCCGCATCACAGTTGTAGCCTATTAATTGATGAGCGCGCATATTTTCGCCATGACTCCTGTAAGTTGTGTCTGCGTCATCCAGTACGGTATATATATTTAGGATGGCAATGTTTGTTTACGCTTTCGCCGTTCTGACTGCCCTTTTTCCAATCTGTGAATGTAGTCATTCCTACAGTCCTCCCATCATTGCCTATACCAGGTACACAAATGATTTTTGTGTGTTGACATTGAAGGTGAGGGGTGAAGCTGAGATGCACGGCTCATGAAATACTTTGGTATGCTGGTAAATGCTGTAATGCATATAAATATGACCACAGAGTACTTGAAGAAACAATACCGTCACTGCACCTAGACAGAAAATCATTCTTTGACGATTGTTGTAATACTTTGTGATACTTTACACTAGAGACTTTTTGTGTTGTTCTAAATCTAACTGTGTAAGTAAGTATTAACATTGTTTTAAATAATACTTAGTACCTTTTGCTTTCATGCAGTAACGCTAATGTTCCGATAAGCCCCTTGCTGGAGCCGCAACAGAATTTGACTGCGAAAGTAAATGAATAGATGAATATAGAAATACATTGATATATCATTAGATAACTAATTTATTGAATAAATTAATCAGTAAATAAAAAATAAATAATTGAATAAATGATTAAATCAATAGATAAATAAAACAGATTATTGCAGATTTGTGTTCAAACTAATGAGAAGAACTGGACCAGGATATTACCTTACCTAATTTGCATAATTAGTGGTTATGTGGTTGCTACTAATATCATTTTCATGAAAACACAAGAACATTTAGTATTCGATAAATTTGTTACTTCAAATCCAATTTTGATAAGTGAGTCTCATTTTACTCTATGATCATGATTACGTCACCTTGAGAACGGCGTGCATTTGCACATTTAAGAGCTTTATGACGTTTCAGAGGTGTTTATAACAATTAGCAAAAGTCACATGTACGAGAAATAACTTCTTCAAGCTCTTAAGTTTGGAAGGACAGGACAATGTTTTTCAGCCTCGTCAAAAACCTGTTCCTCTGATTTTGTTTCATATCTGTTTGTAGTTTCATTAATTCATTATTCGTTCTCTTATGCATTTTCTGCGGGTCCCCATGTCGTACAAGCTTTGCTTTGTAGTAGGACCCTAAATTTCCATTCCCATCCTTATCTAATTTGTACTGTGCATATGTAAATATAAAAAAAAAACTACAATTATATTTTCTTCATTTTTGTCACTCATATGTATTTCGTAAATTGACGTGGTTTTTTTTTTGCAACTATTACAAATGATTATGCTTTGCTTATACATTGTATATAATTTTCTCTGTTTATTTGATGGAAATGAAAATAAATCTGAACTTTGGACTTTGAAAAGCCTGTAATGTTTAGGCGGGTGCTACCTTGCCCTGTCATAAATTATGGCCTGCAATACTGCGTTGACAAGAGATCGTGGATTGAGCTGCAGAGATCGTGGTGTGGTTTTGGTGGCCAGAGGTCAAACGGACTGCAAAGAAAAACGATGCATCACCCAACACTGGGTTACTCAATAAGGAGGACATGGTCTCCTTGCTTCCGGTTTATTTATTGTCGGGCCTCAAACACTCTACTTCTATCCACACTTTAAAATATGAAATGGTAAGTCCAACATTTTTAGTGTTAAATTTAACATTTACAAAAGGTTCGAGGAGTGATAACATTTAAAGGGGATGGCTAGTAACTGATCAGTGGGAATCAGTGGGAATGCTGGGGGATGATTGTTCCAATCCTTGTGGGATTAATTTAAGAGTAAATTATATATCTATTGTTGGGTGAAAATTATTTGCTTCAGAATGGTGTCATATTCAAGTAATGTGCAGTTTAATCGCCCCGTCACTGTACAGGCATGCCTACCTGGAAACATTAAACTGCCCATTACTTGAATTTGAGACCATTCTGAAGCAAACAATTTTCACACAACAATAGATATTTATAATGTACTCTTAAATGAATCCAACAAAGATTGGAACAATCATCCCCCAGCATTTCCACTGATTCCCAGTAACTAGCCATCCCCGTTAAAATGTACCATTTTCTTTCTTTAGAGTGTGCCTACGTACATCTTCAGTGCCCATATACTCACGGTGGGAAGAAATAAATAGCGAAAGGAAGAGCAAAGACAAGGCGAAGTGAAAGGGGTGACGGGAGAGGGGTAGAAAGGGGACGGAAAGGGATGTGGTGTGAAAATCGAAAATGTATGATTTTATCAACAACTATTCTTGAAAGCAGATTCAAGCGAGACATGGAAAGATGTTTTAATGACAAGGACTGTTAGGGGAAAAATGCTATTGACCTCACTGTCACTTTATAGCAATGCCATAACCTACCCAGAAGTAATGAATTCTCTGTTCGGCCTAGAGTACTTTATATTTTATTGTCCAGCTGTTTAATTCTTTCTTTTCCTCTTTATGTATTTATATGACAACTTTGCGTAAGTCTTAAAACAACGAAACATTATAGTTGTTACACTTAAAACATTGGGTTATGTTATGTTATTTTATGTTATGTTATGTTTTGTTATGTTATGTTAAACAACGAAATATTATAGTTGTTACACTTAAACATTATGTTATGTTATGTTATTGTTATGTTATGTTATGTTACATGTTATGTTAAGTTATGTTATGTTATGTTATATTATGTTATGTTATGTTATGTTATGGTACATGTTCATAGGGAAAGACTTGAAATACATTAGTAATCATGTTTATCCTTTTTTTTTTTTTTACTGTAAGCTTTCAACTAACAGAGCAATCATTTACCCCACTTTATTATCAACAGCATTTATTCAAAATATATAGATACACGGGGTATGGGACGTTTGCACGTTCAGTATTATAAAAATAAATACGTTGCACACGTTGAGTTTGATGTAAGATGTTTCTTCACTACTCTTACAAGAAATTGTACAAGTAACAACCTGTGCACTTCAGCTGTATTTCCCCCTCTCATTTAGAGGCAGAGCAAATGAATTTATTAACTACTATACTTTTGACACCTACATGATGTTATTCTCATGAAAAAAAATGTTGAACATAAAACATAAATCAATTTAAGTTATTCATACTATTTCATGTAATTAACATTTATTGGAGTATGGACAAAAACACAATTACCTGTAGATAATCAGTTAATACTAACCATTCAATTATCATTAAACGATGAAAAAGAATGTTGAAACATGATTGTGTACACAAAGTGTGTGTGTGTGTGTATGTATGTGCACTCGTGCAAGCTGGCATATGTATGTGGGTGCTTTGGCGTCTTTTCAAGCAGCTGTAAATAGTTGTGTGGTTTTTTTTTTAAGTTGAAGGAAAATTTTACATTGTAAGACTTATGTCTAATTGTGTATTGTAAGACTGTTGCATACTGGATTGTAGGATATTGTACAAGTCTCCTTGTTTGTTTGAATTCTTTTCATTGTTAATACGATGCTGATATCGAACTAAATTCGAATAAAGAATGTCATAAAACACAGTATAGTAAAAAGGGGAACGACTGAACAAGATGATTTTGTCGATTGCTATTGAACTCAACCATTTATCCACATGCGTGCGTGTGAGGGTGTGCGTGTGTGTGTTAGCGAAAAGAAACAGGAAAAGAGACTAATCTGTTTGCGGTCTCAACTCCATATTGTCGCGGTCGATGAAGTTAATTTAATCCTCGACGGAACTTGTATGCTTGACCTTAATTAAAGTGACTGAAAAGTAATTTTACAAACCTCATCCCAAAGTTAAAAAAAGAACCCCCGACTGAGATTGATTGTTCCCCTTAAATATGAACTGCCCCTCCCACTCCCTAATCGGTTATCAAAATGAAACATGAAACAGAAGAAAGAACAAGTGATATATATATATATATATATATATATATACATATAATCTCTACCTACCTTTTATCTGTATGTATAGGTACCTACAGGCGCCATTGTAACCATTGTAAAGCAGTTAGCAAACTGAATGTGCCTGCCTTGTATTTTGAATGAAAACATAAATAAATGAATAGATATTTGCTGTTATCCCTCATATTTTACTCCTCGCTCTCTCAACATGGCAGCGGCTATCTTGCATTCAATCTCAGCGCTAAGCTACCTATTGAATGGTTGACTCTCAGATTCTAGTTCTCAAATACTTATCGTTATTAACTTTCCTTGTCATTCAATTACTTCTGAATGTGTGGCAGCTGATCTTTGCCTTCCATATAAGTACGAGTGAGCTCAGTGGAAATATGACAATAAATTGACCTGAACTAAAATTGAACTACACATGTATATCATTACTTTTGGAAAAGGTGCATTCTTTGTTTGCACCCATATAAGCCAACTCAATTCTCAACACGTTCTCTTTAAAAAGACTGATTTTCCTTTAGGGAATTATCATAAGGATATTCAAATAGTTATCCGTCTTGTTTTGAGCAATGTGATATATACAGTACATTCAAACCTTCTACTTTATGTAATAGGTAAAGTTCATAAGTATACATACACACATACATTCACATACATCGGAACTCTCGCTCGCACACACACACACACACACACACGCGCGCATCAATGATACACTAGTGTTATCATTTTGCCCTTAGAACGAGAATTCATATACATACACGTATAATAATCATGATCAAAAATCTGGTGACTTCGATGACATTGGCATGGCAGATCGAATCCCGAGTAGAATTGCAAATCATATTTAAACCCGCCATACTGTCAGAGAGCAACAGACTGTTCCATGTATCAATCCTTGTTGTCTTGACATAGTGCTTGACATGTTAACTGCAATACTGAAACCATGAATTAACGTTTTCATTTCGATGAGAAACCTATCCGTACATAGATGTTTGTGGTGTTTTAACTGAGAGTATCGGGAGGGCTAGACGATCGGCCCTAGTGGATGGATTAATATCGTAAAACTAAAACCACGAACTACAGAGTACATGACGTTATTGGAATAAGTTTGTGTGTCCCTTATTGGACGTTGTTGAGCGTTTTTAGTACATTTTCATGATCTTAAATATACATATCAATATACAGACTTACATAATACAAACGCATATGGTTATTAATGTATATGTTGTTGTTTTGTTTTTTTGTAGAAAAATAAAACACTTTTGTATGGTTAGCTTCCTTCTTCTGAAGTTCTATTAACTTTTGGTAGAAAAGAAATAGAATATATATATATATATATATATATATATAATAGATAATTTATATACAAGTAATACGTATATAAACATATAGATGTTATATATATATATATATGTGTGTGTGTGTGTGTGTGTGTATATATATATATATATATATATATATACATATATACCGCAGAGAGAACAAAAGGAGAAGAGAGAAAGAGAGAGAGAGAGAGAGAGAGAGAGAATATTACAGTATCTAAATCTGACACGTAGGATTCTATTCCCCTTTATACTCGGGACGCCCGGGCACTTGGATGGGTAGGTATGTTAAGGCAGTCGGCAGTCAGATTAATATGCAGCAGAGCGACATATTCCGCGCCGATTAGGAAAGGTGTTCGACTATCACATTCCGGGCCAATGAAACGGGAATGTTTTCATTCCAGTAAACAACCCAATATGAATACTGCCGTACAAGCGTGACCTCAACTTGACTCAGTACCTGTATCGGCGATGTAATATCGCGTCGATTCGCAGGGCAAGGCGCCTCCAATTTGTACCATTACCCGGACCGGAGGGGTGACGCAAGTGTAGCTGATCACAAATTCCCTATTTCCACTTACGCTCTTCCACGTCATCCGCGCCAACGAACTCCCTTTTTGCGAAAGCTATCAACGAGAAATATCGGTAAGGAGGGTGCTTATACTGTACAAGGTTGAAACAAAAGAAAGATGGAAGGTACGTTCAAGTGGGAAGAGGTGTTTAGATGGGGATACCATTCTGTTATTACAACAATTACATATAGACATTTTTGGCTTCAGTTGCAGTTTGCATTTCTCTTATCTTAATGACCACTGCGTTTCTAACTAACTAGGAATTTCAAAAACATCAAGAACAAGAACAACAACAACAACAACAACATCAACAACAACAACAACACACACACACACACACACACACACATATTTTGAAATCATCCATGATTTTTTGCTTATTATTTAACTCTCTTTCTTCGTCCCCTCCCCTTTCTCTCTTTTTATCGCTCCCTTTTTCTGCATCATCAATTCCATGCAAAATTAAGGGAACAAATGGAAATCCCAGCCTTTTCTGTCAATTTGTTTTAATTACCAACTTGCCTTAGTTTCACCTCTAACTTAACGAAATCATTTTGATGAGGGAGAACACGAAATAAACTGGACTTCTTAATTTCTTCTTGATTTTACACAACACTCTCGCAAGACTCCGCAGATTGCGTAAATTTCACATATAGTGACAATAACACTGTCAAACTCATTTTACTGAAAAGTAGATAAACTCCTTTCACTGAAAACCAGAAACACTTAGAATTGTTTTTTACCTCCATTCCCAATCATATTTTATTACATAAAATTTGGCAACCTTACATCATCATTCTGGTCTTATCTTCTATCCGTTCTCCGTTTCTTTTTCACTAACACTGATTACTCGGGGCTTACAGCCAAACAAGCTAGCTTTCATGTAGGTCCCGTCATACTTCTCTTTGATCAACCCCATTTCGATTTCGATTTTGACCAGTTATCATTACATGTAATTACTGTGTTATCACCATGTATATTGTTTGTTTTCTGCACATTGTTCACAAGGTAAAAGAACTTGTCTGGTTTCTGTTGTAATGTTCACAAATGAGAAGTATGAAAATAAAATGAATTGAATTGAATTGAATATACCAATGTTTGTTTGTTTGTTTTTTCTCCCTAAAATTCTGAAAATAAATGATTTGTATATATTTCTACATGGCCAGTTTATGTTTCATTACAGTTGTTTTCACAGTAATCAACTTCCTAAAGTATTTCATGATTTATTCTATTGAAATAGCCACTTGCCTAATTACAAACGAATTTCATCTTCCCTTATTGAGAACAGTACATTTGTTTACACTGGAACAAATCTTTGGAAAAAAATGTGTGATAGTTTAAGAGAATCTGTTAAATCCATTGCATTGGAATATATATCTAAAAAGCATTTGCTTTTGAGAAACAACATTGGACAATCAAACCAACTATAGCATTTGTGTAGTGGCGTGTTCTATCATACAGAGCTTTCTATATTTCTATATTCCTCTGTTCTTTCCCCTCTCTTCAGTCCACTCTCTCGTCTTTTTATCTATTTTGTTGTTGTTGTTGTTTTAGTGTCATTGTGCTTTCTTCCTTGTATGATATCGTGTGTAACTTTGTGTATAGGTATATGTGAAAGTGTTTATCATACGTGTGTAATATGTACTATTGTGGTTGTCTTTTCAGGGTACACACGGCTGAATTCATAGCATCTGTAGGTTGTAACACTGTTGGCATTGTCTTAATTTGTATTTCTTTGTGTTTTATAATAGTTACTGTGTATAATCATGACGTTTCCTGCTGTACATGACTTAATTTTGGATGATACTCAGTATATATCACGTATAGAGTGATCGACTTTTCAAGCTTTGCTTTTCATTGGACCACTTTTTCCATTATTATTTTTACTTTTTGTCACCCATTCATTGTACATTGCTATTTTTGGTTAATCTAAGAAATAGCATATTAGTTTATTAGATACTTTATGATCTTATGTATTCTCACAAAATGATAAAACAATGATTGTGTAATATATGCTTTGTTGCTTCTTTCCATTTTTGTTGGATGGATGGAAATAAATGCCATACTGAACTTGAACTAGAAACCCTCTCTTCTCAACTTAGTCATTAGTATACTGAAATTTGCTTAACTCTGTTTACTGGGTAAGGGCCTTATGATATTGTCTGAAAACACGATTGTTACATCTCCTGTATTTGGATAGTCTGGAACAATCTATCAATAATAGTACACTGTAAAAACATCGGTGTTAGATTTAACACCACGGGTGTTAAATCTAACACCGATCAAACTTCAATAAAGGACCACACCCACAGGTGTTAAAAATGCACTGTGATGGTGTTGAAAAGTGTTCACCTTACACTTCGTGGTGTTAATTTGACACTGTACCTGGTGTTATTTTGACACTGTACTGGTGTTAATTCAAAAATGACACCACATGGTGTTGGTTTGATATTTGCTGGTGTTAATGTCAATGGTTTAACACCCGTCCAGCTTCAATAAGGGACCACACCAGCTGGTGTTACTTTGGTGTAAATTTATTTTCACATTTTTTTCAAAAATCTAGTATTTTAATGTAAAATTCTTGATCGTCTTGTTTAAATTAAAAATCAACAAGAAGTGCAGTTACTAGGAAACTCTTCAAAATACAGTTTAAAATTTGGAAATGACACCCGTAGGTGTTAATTTAACACCATAAATGAGCACCGAAAATTTAACACCAGCTCGGTGTTCACTATTTAACACCGGACTTTTTGCAGTGTATTATGTTTATGCTGCACACTAATATCATTTTTCTTGTAACAACAGTCTTTCCAGGTCAACCTCAATGTATACATAAAGTGTTTGTATGTAAATGTAATTAACATAACATATATTTACAAATATGTATATGTGCGTGTGTAGATAGTTATTTAGAGAGAGAGAAGATATACATAATCATATATATATATATATATATATATATATATATATATAATCGCGATGGATGACCATCGTTTCGTATAGTTTATTTTCCATGGTTGGTGTTTGTATGTAATATTGTTGATCATCACTTAATGATTCTACGGATTTTCCGCTTTTCGCCTACTAACATATAAAACGTTTATGCCCATTTCTTGTACCGCTATAGAAATAGCACTGTCTCATCCCAGAGGGCCAAACTGTGTTGTAGCGATTGAGAGTGTGTTGCATTAATATGATATCTCATAATTATACCTATCCTCTCTTCATTGAACTATTGCGAGATCACCCTTACACCAGTCTGCAGTTGATAAACAAGAACATTGCTTCCGTTAATCAGCAAGAAATTATCTTAAAATTCGCATTTGAAACCTGTTCCCCTGTTATAAACGTGTTCATGATCATGCCTAACTGTACCGGCGTTTGGTTCATTACGACATATCATGAATAATACCTGAATAACTTTAGGCGTTAAGGAGGGGGAGGGGGTGAGTGGTAAATGAATTATCATTTGCAGCCACAAATACAAAGGTCACACGGAGGGCATACATGATGAAAAGTCGAGTCAATGATAAATCTGTATGTCGACGTTGTGTTCTTTTATTCCACAGCTTTTCAAAGTAATAAACATCATCGCCGAACAAAAAGAAAAAAAAAGAAAAAAGACGAACATACGATGAAGAATGTTTACAATATCTTACAAGACTATACAAATATTTATTACAATGCTATCGTTATAACGAATCAGTCACACAAATTACAAAGTGAGGATATCATCAACACTCGAGTGCGTAAGATTTGACGAAAAAGACTTAGTTTATCGAGCCCTATATCGTCATGTCGAAATCGACTCTGCTAAAACATTATTTACTGTAGAACTGTTTAGTTTTGGCATAGTCATCGCAAGGAATGATGTACTTCTAAGCCTTCCAGTCTCATGATCACTCTGCGTATGTAAAAATGAACGTGACGGTGCAACCTTTCTTCAAATCTTATTCTTGATACGCCCTTACAGCAGTTTCTGTAGGTTACGCAGAAATCGTTTTAAAGACGCCAAACACAGATATACTTAGTTGATTTCCAGGCGTAACTTTCCAGAGAAAGCATTTGCCTCTGCTTGGAAGTCGACACCACACATCTGTGCTCATTACACATAATAGCCAGACCTCCAAAACAAAAGCCTATAACTCTCCCTCTCTCACCACCAACGATTCAGTAAAAAAGAAGAAGACAGCAACAACAACAATAAATTTTATTACAGAGCGGTTATCTATCACCAAGAGATGGGGGAGAAAACTTCGAAGACTCTGAGGGCACGCTAACGGAATGCGGCGTGTCTTCCTTCGTGTAAAGGCTGCGTCCAAATTGAATCACGGAGCACCAAAAATGAAAGGGGCGGCGAATGCAAATTTCTGCGCGTCCCTAGACAATCAGCGCGAGCGGAGGAAATAGAGATTGCATTTCAATTTGAATTTCCACTCTAGAGAAAACAAGTCCAAAACATCACCACTTCCGACAACAACGACGACGACGAGTATCGCATTGTTTCGTGCGTTGAATCTCTAATGCCACCATAAATGCAACCCCAATTTTCGAGAAGGGGGGGGGGGGGGGGACTACTAATCCTTTTACATGGCTTTTCTCGGGTTGTGTAATCGTGGGTTATTTCAGGTCAGCAAAAATTGGTTTGACAATTGAATTGCCCGATCAAAACCAATGTGGGCGGGAATACTTAATGTTATTTTCGGTTTACAGTGGTTAGTCCGGAATTGTCAACTCGCTAGTATAGAACGGGCTCCGAAATCACTCATCGCCAAGCTACGTGACGGATTTGGATTCTCTTCATAGATTTCTTTCAGCCAAAATAAAGACCCCTGCCAGTGACATTAACAACAGTCGCTTGCTTGCTCTCTGGTCCAAAACAGTGCAGTATGTTTGTTCGTTAGGTTGCTTGTTTTTCGACACCTCTCCTTCTTAACAACGGAATTATTACAATTATATATTAATATTTGTATTAATTACATACAACTCGATGTTCTTCGTCATCGTATGACGTAGCGTGCAGATAGTGATGTCCCAGTTTATGATACACATCTTTTCGACAAACATAGAATCAGAACATTTCACACTGGAGATTGTGAACTTCTTATGCTTTAAGCGTGCAATATTTCTATGTATATTTCCGGCTAAAGAAATGTCGAGCTAGTCGGATGCTTTGCTATTTTACGAAAAGTAAACTGAATAGACCCCACTACCAATTCTTACAAATGCCAGTAAGCTGTTGCTATAGAATGGCACCACAATAATTAGTCACTGACGATGAATTGACGTACTGAATCCTACGTCATTTAAGGAGTGCAATATTATTGCCCTTTTAAGTTTGTTAGCGCTGTTAAATCACGAAGTGTCCTTTGTTATATGATTGTCTGCCACACTAATTACTTACACCGTACGGCATACGATGCTTTTTTTTAACAGAAAAGTTAGAGTCCATTGAAACACTATCAATATGAGAAAGCGAATGAAAACAATGAAATGTTCAGAGTCAAATATTTATAAAGCAATTGTTCTTGCGTTTATGCCGACGGTCGACGTAGATTCCTTAGTCCCACATGCGCTAATTTGACAGACAGTGGCCCAACGAAACGAGCTGACCGTCACCTAGATAGTGTAAACAGTGCCTTACAAGCATCTCCTATGCCGGTGCATAGATATGATGTCGGGGAAAGGGGTTTCATAGTCCTCCCTACACACCGTTTCAATCGGCTCCCGTTACCGATGCAGCCATTAAACTGTCGCCCGCAATTTGGGACAATTTGAGCCGCACTCGTTGTCAAACATGGACAAAAGTGATCGCTCTGGCGTAATGAACACGGGTATTCACAGCAGCTTTCTTTTTTTCCCCCGTCTTCCACCTTAAAGGGGGGGGGGGAGTGGGGTTCAGCTTCAACAAATTTACAAAATAGGAAGCAAAGAAGCAAGGGGGAGGGGGATCTATTGAGATGACTACACTAAAGTAGCCCGCGTAGTCGAGATGGCGCGAGCCATCAAATGATAAAGTACATGAAGATGAAGGACAGCGTGTGGATGATGCAGTAGCCGTGCGCACTTTTCGAAGGCCGCCACTTGGAGTAATAACAAATCGGGTCGTTGCACACCTCCCAGTTTCCACCTTGTCGGTTTGACACACCGACTTGTTGTTATTGCGTTTGCTTTTCAAATACCTTTCCAGTCTTCTGCTGAATCAGGGAATACGCATAGCTTTTACCGCATGCAGACAGTTTCCAATCTTGTTATCAGCACCTATGGGGTAATATCCTCAAACACGTTCTGGATCAGTGATGACATTTAGAAAGTTAATGCATAAATTAGTTACTGTATTTCATTTTGTCTTACCTATTACAGAAATGATCGCTAATATTTTGAAAATTAGTAGCACTCTCATAAAAACCGTGCTCTATAGAAAAATTAGTTTGATCGGATTCTTAGATGATATCATCTCCAAAAGCCTCCCAGTAAATCTTACAATATTGACAAATGTACCGCTTCGACAAAGAATAAAAAGCATATCACGTCTGTTTCGTAATTGTATTCTTTTTTTAGACCGCTAAATCAAATTTATAACATTGAGCTTCAGAAACCCCGAAACAATATTTGACAGCTGTAGTGATTATAATGATAATCATAATAAAAACACTGACAAAAGAAGGCGACATACAACGGTATAATGAGCTGGCGGGACAAATAGGACTCATAGCTTGCCGACACAGTAGATTGGTCTGGGCTTACTGAATTCACATGCATGAAAAGGACAATACACTCTCAGATGCGCCTTTAACATTGTATTGGCTACAAAATAAACGCAGGCACACAATATGCGTCAAAAAAAAAAAGGCGTTGACTTTGGAATCCGAAAACCATGTCAACTTGTGAAGGTTACAAAACCCAAGAGTAAATAGAGTGTGTGTGTGTGTTATGAACTTACTCTACACTTAAGTCTAACATTTCATAGCGGATCATTATCAGAAACGACCAAAGCAGAGTGGTGACCTTAACTTCACATAACTGTGAGACTGATTACTATACACACTATCTAGTTTAGGCAACAGAAATCAGTTAGAGAGTGGTGTCGTGTTGATACATTTAATGTGTAAAAAAAGAGTGTTGGAATGATGGCGGTAGACAGGTTTACATTATCAAAAACAATCGTGATAATAATACCTGAAATATCACGCCAAAACATGCAAAACCAACTATTTCATCATCTCCCCTACTCATGAGCATGACGGACTTCAGTTTGACATGGCTGACATAATTATGTCACTCTGTCGCTCCTCGGCGAAATAACACGAAGCGATTCAAATCGACACTAATTTACCTTGCTTTCTACCTGATATGATACGTTTTTAAAAGCATTCCGCTTTCCTCCTTTTTTTTGAATAGAAAAAAAAAAGAAAATCCATCTTCAGAAGATGAAATTCGAATGTGTATGAGAAAACATGCTATGTTATCTCCTTTTGAACACGTATCAGGGGTCTCAATAATAACATGAAAAAGACAGGGGGACACTCGTGCAAGATTCTCCTTCCCAAAGCTCTATTCAGTTTAAGATATCATTCACAAAATTGATTTAACTATTTTTACAAGCAGGTTTAGATTTTCTACGATACGTATAACATTGCTTGTATGGAGGACGCAGAATTCTTCGTGTGAAACAAAACAACTTGCACAATTACGAACTTTCATCATTGCGTCATTTCTCTTACAATTTTGGAATTACCTATTCATTCATTCATTCATTCATCGTTCTTTTGTTGAGCAACGGAGTACAGTTTATTGATGTATTTTACGGATCGAATATTCAATGTAATATCTACCTATCTAAATAATTTACTGGCATTTATGAGCTCAAAACTCATTTTATTACTATCATTACAATAATTATTGTTCCTGTTTCTTAATTCAAGTTAGACACTATTTGAACCTTTACCTTAGTTTTGCGACCTTCAGCAAAACGTTAGGACACTATATATTGTAGGATTGCTTGGCTTCATTTTAAACAAACATTTTGACTGCCTCTTGCAGGTCTGTATTTTTTATTTTTTTTTTTGAAGACGAGATTAAGCTGGCTTCATAATAATCTCGGTGTTAATCTGATACTTTGAAAATCGTTTAAACTTCCATCAAGCAAGAGAGACTGATATCCCTCAAAAATGGACTCGCCAAACTCAAAAAAGCTTACAAAGTTATCACTAGATTTTACTGACATTACATCAAGTCATGTGATCTGGATGATGCAGTTATCATAAATATTATTATTATATCACTAACAAGAAACTTGATATTATTTGACACGTTTGTCTAAACCTTCCCACTATGTTTCTTTTGGCTGTCAACATTAATCACCGATTTTTCTTTCCTTTTTTTTTTCTTAATATCGACACTTTGTTGAACTCTGTGTATTTTCTGTACTTTCACAGTACAGTGCTCACCATCCAAGCCTATAGCCTACATTAAAATCCTGACCATCCCTCTTTTTTTAAGGAATTCATACAAAGTATACTGCATGATTGAAAAAAAAAAAGATAATCGAATCGTGAACTCTACTGTCGTGGCACGAACCGAGAATAGTAGGTAATTTAACTATAGAATCTCGTGTGTGTATTAGGAGTAGCATTAGATATAATACGGCTACAATGATACAATTCATTTCTCTCAACGGGATTGACCATATAGGGAACATTCCGATTCCACGTCCTTCTTCTGTTCTGTTTTGCCTCTACAGGCATACACAAAAATTGTCATTTAGCTTCCACTCCATTTCTGCGTGCTTAATTACGCCTCGTGTTCTCTTGAGGGGTAAATCCCTATTCTTCCCATGGCTAGTAATTTGACCCCAAAGTAATGTGAATGAAACACGTGCTCTGACTTCGGAAATGCATTTTTGTATGCGTCGAGTCACCGTCTTTATCTTCTGTGTTGTATTATACACGACTTTGACTGGGAACAAGACTGAAACCGTCTGGACTGAATTAGCGTTGTGTATACATTGGGCACACTGGTTCTGATGCTAAGGGGAGACCTCCCTCACTCAGTGCACGGAGTCTCAGACAGCCGGCCACCTAAGATAGAACACGGAGATGCTTGGCGCTCGTACACGTTATATGCGTGTAACAAGCTCATCGATCAAACAGCAGCCATTTTGGCTAACGCAAGGCACCATTCCCACACCCCCTCCCGTATCTCTTTCTCTTTCTCTCTTTCTCTCTCTTTCTCACATCTGGCTACTTCGGGGTGTTAGAAGCATCGTGTTTGCCACACCACGTTCTAAGTCGACCTGCTCCTAGCTTTACCAATCTCCAGCGTTGCACTGTGTGAGCAGGACGCTGCTGCTTGAAGGGGTCGATGCAACTTGGTCCCCGCGGAACGGCGGCTCCACGCCTCGGGGGCCGGTCGGCGAGGATTGTTTGCCTCAGTCGACTCATCACTGTTTAGATCGCCTCATCCCTTTCGTTTCATTTTAATGGGCCATTTGTTTTATTGAAACATCTTATAATTCATTTAGAATTGTTTCCCTGCCTCCGTTCCACTTTATCCCTCCCTCTCTTTCTCTCTCTCCCTCTCTCTCTCTCCTCCTCCTCGACTCCCACACTCTCGGTGTGAGTTAATGTGCACGGAGTCCTCGTGCCCTATTCCCAAGCCGAGGGTTTTTTTTTTCTCTCTTTGCCAGACATTCTGACGTGCTTGGTCGCCGTGTTCATCTCTCAACCACGATGCACGGGTCGATGCCGACTCCATCTCGTCCCCCAATACCCAGCGGGGCCTGTCTCGCATCCCAGCCTAGTCCGTGCGCGGCATTCCAAGGTTGCCGCTCATTGTTAACGCCAAGCTACTCCACACACGATATCTACTCTTGATATTAATACTCTCATTACACGAACATGAGGACAGGGTATCCATTGACTATAATCACAATAATCATGAAGAAGAGAAAATGTTTGTTTGTCTTATCAACAATATAATACAAGTGCAAATGTTTATGTTTGTGTCCACTGTCTTTTGAATGAAGTCCGTGGCACTCACCGCAATGACAGTTGTTGTTGGTTTTTTCTCCAGATAGAAGAGGAAAAAATCCGAGTCCAACTGCCAGGGCGGTATTCGGAGGGTCCCAGGCTTTAACCAGTTCTTTATTCTTCCTCCGTGGTGAGGGGGCGTGCTATCAGCGCATGGTCGCCGGCGGCGTCACCGTCGCTCCGGCCAGGTTCGCCGCAGCCTCCTGGCTAATGAGTTGGGAGATGCTCTTTACGTTGTGCTCCTTTTTCCACTTCATCCGTCTGTTCTGGAACCAGATCTTGATCTGTCGCTCCGTTAGCCCCAGAGCGTGTGCGATCTCGATGCGCCGCCGTCTCGTTAGGTAGCGGTTGAAGTGGAACTCCTTCTCTAGCTCCAGGGTCTGGTAGCGGGTGTACGCCGTGCGCGACCGCTTGCTCGGCTCCGTTCCGTTCACTGCCGCCGCTGTTAGGGATGTCATGATCGATGGAAGGCCCCGGTTGTCATGAGAGATAGATAGATAGATAGATAGATAGATAGATAGATAGATAGATAGATAGATAGATAGATAGATAGATAGACGAAAAGATAGATAGTTAGATAGAAAGATGGATTGATAAATAGATAGTCAGGAAGACAGATAGACAGACAGACAGATAAATAGATAGATATATAGATAGATATATAGATAGATAGATAGATAGATAGATAGATAGATAGATAGATAGATAGATAGATAAATAGGTAGGTAGATAGATAGATGGATAGACAGATAGAAAAATGAATAGGAAGATAGATGATTAGAAAGAAAGATAAATAGATAGAGGGATAGATAGATAGATAGACAGATGGATAGATAGATAAATAGAGAGAGTTGGGGAGACAAAAAAGATGAAAACAATGAAGACAGGACTCGAGTGATATCATGATAAATGCCATGGCAAATCCTATGACAACAGACTAGAACAGCAATAAGTACTCTGGAAATAACGTCACCAAGCTGCAATACCTATTAAAAAAAAAATGTCAGTTGTTGCTGAATTATTAAACTTTTACTTTTAACAAGCAAAACAACGCAAGATTTGCCAAATCACTATGACGCTATTACAAAATGGAAGTAAAAAATACTTTGTATGTTAGTGGATATAGTATAATCAATAATGCGGAATGATTTTCGTTTTCAATCTCTACTATATTCACAAAATACGGACACAAAGTTTTCTCCCTTTCTCTAATCTCTCCCTTACCCCCCCCCCCCCTCTATATCTTTGAATGCATTATAGGGCTCAACATGAACTTTTTTCTTGTTTGGGCCACTAAAATCTACACATCTGACATTTGGTAGACCGAAAAAGAAATGTATCTGCCCGAAATAACAGGAAAAATAACAATCCATATTGAATCATAGTTGCCCCATCGGGCCGCCAGCAGATAATCTTGTTGGAAATTGGGTGGCCCGACATCAATTTTAGTGGCCAAGGGCCACCGGGCCAGCTAATATGTCGAGGAAGTGAGAAGTGGAAGTGAGTGGACATGTGGACATTATATGATTTGTAGGTTCTATCAATTTCTCATTTCTGTGTAGAAGACACGGCCAAAAGTTTCACGTCCTTGCGTAAGCACTGAGCACCACCGAGGAGCAGGGACATGTTTTAATACATCAAGCATATGAGGCAAACATAATGATAGTAATACAGTCACATCGCGCATTATTTTGTTATCATGCCAAGTTCCACTAACCGATTCCATCGCTGTGTATGAAGCACGTGGTCCAGTAAATCATGAATTAATAAAGTATCAAGTAGGTTGGAAGTACTCATGTAAAAGGTGAGTCACGGGTGTGAAAATTACTTTGGATGGTTAGCACAATGGTTAGGGATAAAAGTGATATGCGAGTTCATAAGTTTCCCAGTGTAGGTTTCAATAGGGAGCTTTAGATTTTAGACGCGCGGACGTTCAAAGAGAAATAAAAAAAAACACGATCTGAGCGTGCGCAGTAGCCCGGATCAAGTTACTGCGCACGCTCAGATCATGTTTTTTTCTCTTTGAACGTCCGCGCGTCTAAAATCTAAAGCTCCCTATTGTTATGCGGTGAACACGTACATCTTGTCTAAGGATGCTGGACAGGATACGAACCAAGAATCTTCTGTTTAAAGAGTCTAAACCTTCAACCACTACACCACAGGGGACCCATGAAAATTGTGAATATGACCATCAGGAACAGATTATGTGGGCATTACTCATGCCCACACCAATCCAGGGACCTGTCTCACGAAAACAGGAACTACATCGAGCCAAACAATGGGGCAAAATTCGGACAGATTCAGATCGATCTAGCTGGGAAGGATTCATAAACATCCAAGATTCTAGAACGTGATAAAATTGTAAAGATATTGTTCCCGAATGGTTTGATGAAACCGTTCTTAATTTCTGCGGACTGACTGATCCTAAAATTGTTCCTAAGGTCAGATGAATTAGATTTAGGATTGATTTTAAAGCTTTAATAGTGAAAGGTTAGAGGTTAGTATAGAAAAATGGTTGACAGGTTGAAGTGTCCCAAAAAGCGCATGCAGAGTGATGATCGTCATCGAGTTTGGATTCAATCATCATTAAATGTATTTTGCATTCGGATGACAAGTCTCATGACCAAAAAACTTTCAGAGTTAAAATGAAAAAAAGAGAGCATCACAGCAGTTCAGGTGTCTGCCAGTGCTGCATGTTCGTCAAACTATCATTACAGCAAAACAAAATTGGAAATAGTCAAAATCGTTTCTGTTTTCTTTGTTTAGATTTATATTCATTCATCCTTACACTAGAATATTACGTAATTGGTTGATTCATTCATTACTTGTATCCTTTGTATCGTTTTTTTTTTCAGTTATCAAAACAGAGCAAAATTCAAAACATCAACTCATCATTATGGACAGAGATGGAAGTGATTTATCCCCCTCCCCTCTGAATTTAAACTCATTAAAGTTGGTTTCCTGTGGGAACATCACTTGTTTCAGTGTCCATTTCGGTTTGAATTCATTTCTGCTTTTTTCCATTTAAAAAAATCATACATGAATTAACAGGATATGCATCAGAACAGAATAGCTAGATAATAAATTCACAGTCCAGTGTGTGTAATAATCACGAATAAAAATATGATGAAAGCGAAGAAATCGACGAATGCACTTATTTCCAGTTTGAGAGAGTTTGTGATTCAAGTTGAGGAGTCAGGTATTTTCCAACGAAAATTAACGTAGCGTTGATTCCAGCTTCTGTTCCATCTTTTTTGACAACCATGAACCTTTAGCTTGACACAAATCCATACTTGACCACTTTCCTCTTAACCTACATGTCGCCCTTCCGAGTATGTGTTTTTCTTCTTCTTTTTTCGCAGAACGCTGGTGTAGACCGTTCGTCATTAATCACATCAATTTCCTTATGCTTGGCGGAGTGAGCCACTCTCCCTGCGATGCGCAGGTCCCATAACCAGGCGGATCAATTTTCAAAATGTTTGTCCTCTGGGAGTTTCCGTTTTCGATAATGACACCCAAGGCGCCCATTTATTTCGTTTTATTTCATTACACGAATTGGAAGTATACATTGAATTGCACGCACAATTTGATCCACTGCGCTGAAATTTGTCTCCCAGCGGTTAACAAAAAAAAAAAAAAACCAACCCATCAACAACAACAACAACAACATTCAGACAAGGATAAACTATGAAAAGAAAAGAAATATTAACTATAACTTTGGAAATAGAATGCCGACACGAAGTATTGAGAGATATAATATTCTAAAAAGAACTTTTCCCCCCGCTTCCTTTTTTCCCCCCTCAATTCAGTATTTTGACGCCTTGATTGATTTGCTGCGTGAAGTCGTATTAATCTACTGCATCCATATCGGCAGGTTAATGAGTATTATGTCATCAGTTGCTAGGAGAATAATGGTGATGGCGAAAGGCGGAAGGTTGGCGATAGCTCAAGCAGTTAATTATATCGCAGAACATGAGCGGGGTATGGACCATTGTGTCGTAGCTATACGCCACCGCGTCGTTGAGCGTGTGACGCGGCTCCGACCTGCAGAGTAGCCCCGCTCCGCTGGCGTCGAGCTTTGAACGTGTGGTGGCGTTTTCCCTTACTGATTTACATTGCATCGTGCCAAAAAAAAAAGAGAAAAAAAAAAAGAAATACATACAGTTACATGGAATGTGTTTTTCTTTTCGTGTTAGTAGAATCGTAACGAGAAAACCTATAATATTTCATCACGATGTTCAATAGGCTATAAGCCTGCGTTTTGAGGAACATTAAGTGAATATCATGCAAATGCCCCTCCATGTTAAAACATGACAACGTTATTCATCGCAGTGAGAAAAAAATTAATCCCCCCCCCAAAAAAAATGCTTATGATGATATAACTAACATAACATCATCTGTCAAACACTTTCGAGTATAAACAAGAGCTAATAGGAAAGTACACTATAAAAACAGCAACATCAAACGTTTAGCTTTAAGTGGCGAACGCATTAATATTAATTGTTGCATATGCTATTATGCGTGCAAATTTTGATTGCGAAATCAAGAGAGCAATATATGAAATAGGTTTGAAATAATAGCGTGTATTACTGCGGGACAGAAATTTATTTCTAAGTAAGTGATGCAGTCAGTAGTCTATATATCAAATGAAAAGTTTGAAGAAAAGTGCAAGTGTATAGCAACTGTATCATAAAATCAATGAAAGTGAAATTCTCGTCACGCTAACTGGAAAAAAAAAAGAATCAAAGATGCATTGTGATTGTGGCATTCCAACAATACTGTTCAAAAGAAAAAAGACAAAACCAAGTGAAAAGTGCGAGAGGGAGATTGTTTAACTGACAAAATTCCTGTACTGATGCTATATTCGTCATCCGAAGAAATTGGAGAATAGATTGGTCTGGCTCGGAAATCGTGAGATGGCAAGAAGGGAAACGCACTTTTTTGCGTCGATTGGGAGGAACTATGATGAATTAACGAATAGATTGCTCCTCTGGCCCAACATACATTCTAACCCCCTTTTCAGCTGTCTTGCATCGGGTATGTCTTGTGATGGAGGCTTCGTTTTTCTCTTTCCGTCAAGTAACCTTTTATTCT
Source organism: Diadema setosum (assembly GCA_033980235.1). Taxonomy (NCBI): domain Eukaryota; kingdom Metazoa; phylum Echinodermata; class Echinoidea; order Diadematoida; family Diadematidae; genus Diadema; species Diadema setosum. The sequence goes on from CM067067.1 coordinate 36,470,814, forward strand.
ACTCCCTGGTTGTCTGATTTAGTGGCAAAGGGCGGCTCTCCACATGGAACACGAGAATTTGATTTTTAGATAAGTATAACAAGAAAGAGGACGTGTGCGATACACTCACACACACACACGGAAAAAAAAACGTTTATTATGCATATACGTATGATATATCTCACATGTTTGATTTCCGATTTTTATTTAAAAATGAAATGCAAGATGATGATTAAACCACACTAACATGAACGACATTGAGGACATAGACGGGTGGCGGCCATTGCGTCTAATCTTCATCGTTGAATTGTAAGTAGAGACACCACAAATTTACAGTACAGAAGCCACAAATTTCCATGTCTTTTGAGCACTTCAGAAGTATATAATTTCAAAAGTATTGTGTACATAATGTATGCATGTGTGTGCGTATGTATGTATGTGTGTATGTACGTATGTATGTATTAATGTAAGTTAATGAATGTGTCGGAGGAAGTATCATGAAATATTTGTTTCATGTGGCTGCTATTAAAGAAGTGGATGCTTAAAGGCAGCCAAGGTCTTCACGTTCCCCTTCCTATAAGGACGTAGACGCGCTGAGAATAACGAGCCTTGCCTAAGGGGACTTGATCCAGGAACCTATAAAGATTGATAGTCCGCGGTGTCATCCACTGAACCAAAGCAGCTAACAATCAAGGCGTGGGGTGGGGGGGGGGGGGGGTCTTCCCTAATTATTAGCACATTGGAGAGCTAAATTCAAAAGAAAAAGTTCAAATGTAAACGTATCATGGAATTTATTGATTATACCGGACTGTGACTGCACCAATTTGGAAGACAAACTTGATTTATGTATAAATCATGTTGGAAGAAAAATAAATCAAAGAAACAAACAAAAGATGTAAAACATATAAAACTACAATAAGTGCAATAACAACAATAGCGAAGATGTCGTAAATTCATTATTCATGTTATTGCAAAATTCTGATCAGTGCTGATCATACGTAGTTCTGGTCGACTGAACAATCAAGTCTAGTAATGACAGTGTATATAACACATTTATATGAAATTATAATAAATATAATGGGGGCAGCAAGATGAACTCTTGTATGACGTGAAGGTGCTAAATCAGTTAAATGCGCAGGAATGTTGGATGCTCGACCAACAATGAGGTAGTCTAAACTTCATAAGACAAGTTTTTGTTATGAAATCTGTCACCATTATGGACCAACAGCTTTGGCATTCAAGGAAGATGATAGAAAAAGAATAAACGACCTCCCCTTTTGATCGTTCAGACTAGTAAAAGCTGTACTTTATACTTGCCATTATGTGTGGAGTTCAATCACTGGACCACTTATAGAGAATAATTGGTGGGCTGCACGTGCAGAGGGAGAGGTAGCATTTTTTCAATCACATAACAAGATTTTTGTTTTTGTTATGTGCATGATTTACTTGTAAAATATTGTTGAAAGACAAACGAAACAAACAAAACAAGAAAGATCCCATGTTCTTCTGTCAACTCGCTTCTTTTTTTTTTAATGAAGGTCAAAGATATTCTACTAGGTAGCTGTACACATGTGGTTAATTTTAGTATCGCCACCATCAATATCATCGTTATTATCATCATTTCTATCAGTATTGCCCTGTTAACGTCATAATCATAATTTACCATATTATTCTATTAGTATTTACGCGCTAGAATATAGGGGGCCTTCAACCCAATGCGTTATACATGTTCAATTCTCTTTCCCCATTCTGCTAAACATAACGTATATATAATATATTATGCTCCAACCCTGTCCTGTTCCCCCCCCCCCCCCTCCCTGGAGGTCTTATGGACTGCCACGTGTTCAAGCAACAGCTTATAGTGGCAGTCCTTCTGCATGTTTTTTTTTTTTTTTTTTTAATCAACTATTTGCCTATGTGGTAATGTGATATAAGTTTTTCTAATTTAATTTATGTATACGATACATTTATTTACTTTCTTCGAATCATGTTCATTGTATATGGACGCTTTCTTCTATATTACTAAAAATAAATTTGATTTATGTATGATGTTATGTTGAAAAAATGAATATCAGACATACAAACAAACAAATATCATTATCACTTAGCATCCACATTAAGAGATGCAACTATTAACAAATATGAAAGTCATGATTACGATTCGTGAAGTTTGGAGGGAAACGCATATGATATGAATATAGATATAAATCTAATACAGATATAGATAAGATAGTTTTAGTGTGGTGCGTTTCCGTATACAGATTTTATTAAAATGATGATAACGATAACAATAATTATCATCAGCATTATCATTACCATTATTATCATTATTACTATAATTATCATTATCATCATTAATATCACAATCATTATTTTTTTGAAACATGGATGCCGTTGAGGTTAGATATGCATGTTACTTTGATACAGACCACGCCATCTTGTGTGCCACATTAAATAACTGTTCATAGGTTTGTGTGTGAACTTTGTGCAAATTTGACTCACTGACACAGGAAGGGTTAACGCAGTGTATAATTTTGCCGGAATGATGGCTATTGTATTATAGCAAAAATCCAAATTTCGCTTTAGCGCAGATTCCTGCAGAGTGGGTATAAGAAATAAGATTTCAAAGACTAACATTAATATCAGGACTTATAAAGCGGAAACGGGGTAGTGGCGCACCGCATGATTATACTGACACAAAATTTGCTGAACGAAATACTTGATTTCTGGTATAAAGGGTGTCACCTTTAACCCGAAAAGCATCGCTACCATACTATGAATAAGTATTCAGATTAGAGTTAAGTTGCATAATATCATAATTGCTAAAATTTTGCACATTGTCATCCTTGTATAGTTCACATTAAACTTGTCATATTCACATTTTCAATTCACTGTGAAATAATAATCAGCTATACAGCAAACCTTTCCAGCGATACCTTGTTGTTACATTACAGGGATTATTTTTTGAAGTCATGATGAAACACGTTACATATTTTAACTATTTTTAGCAGCTTTAAATGTCAATATCTCAAACATAAATGGAGTTAAGTCGTTTTACGATCGAACTCATCAAATTTTGTTAAATAGAAAAACTTACATTAGACTTCATCAATTTTATAGGACATGGCAAGATTTTAGTTGAAATGAGAAAACGCACTTTAAATAGATATTATGTATTACTCCAGAGTGAGATGTGATATATAAGACTTCCTCTGATAATAATTTTCCCGCCTAATTACTCTCATGCAGAACACAAACTGCATGTGATGTACCTCTACCTGCTAGAGAATTTTTATTATGGACATCTCTACCCTGCTAACAGTTACGTAGCTCAGATGCCAGCAACGTTTTCATTTCAACAAACCATATGATCTGGCCCATAAATCATGCTCATATAAACACTTGAATTCATATCGAAGCGCCACATTCACAAGATTGCTGTGCATATGAAAAAAAAAAAGAATAGATAGATAAATCAAAATGTCCGCCAAAAATACTCTCTTCAGTAACACCCTGGAGCATCTGAACATGAATGTGAATTCACGCGTTCGACAAAATTATGTTTATATAATCAAAATCGTTTTGAATTATGTCATGGTTACCAAACACATGCACATAAGAAACTTCGTAACCCATACAGATTTTGACTATTCTCTCTTACTAGCATTACTTTCATTATTACCATTATCGTTATTATTCTTTTTCTTCTCCTCTTCTTCATGTTATTATCATTATTGTTATCATCATCTTCATTAATACTATTATTACTACCCAATGTCTATTATTAGTATTATAATAATCCTTTATCATTATTATCATCTTTATTATAACTATGATTACTACTGCTACTACTACTACTATTACTACTATATACTACTGCTACTACTTCTTCTATACTACTACTACTACTACTACTACTACTACTACTACTAATAATAATAATAATAATAACAATAATAATAATAATAATAATAATAATAGTAATAATAATAATAATATTGCCTATTACTAGCCACTATATTTGAGAAGTATAATATTGGTATTGATTTCATTCTGTTTCTCTTTCTTCTGTTTCTATATAGTGTTCACATTATCTGACAAGTGAAAATATAACTTCTTCCTGTACGGAACAATGTGACCTTTTGCAGTCATTGCTATTCAAATAATTCGTCAGTGACCACACGTATGTTAGCATCACGAACGACAACCATGTCGCTCAGTTCCAAACGCATGTTTTTAAGTACTTTATCTATGTACAATTACTTACATTTTTTTTTAATATCAGTATGATCTCTGAGAGGCTTGCATAAAGAAATTACTTTTTTCTTTAAATAATAATCACCATTAAGATTTCTTCACCCCCGAAGATTTTGGAATTTTTATAACTATGGGAAGGTCAAGATTCGTTTCAGTATGTCTGCAGGGTGACTTTTTTTTTTGTGACGGTTTGTCTGATCCATTGTGTCATTTGAATCATCTAGATTTGGTTACGCGATTCTCCCTCCTCTGATTGGATGCTTGATTGTTTAATTAAATCTTGAAACGGTTTGCCCGGGATTTCTGATTCTCTAGATTCGTTTAATCATGTACACTCTTGAATCTATACAAGTAAGCAAAAGTGTACCTCTACAACTTCAGAACAACTTAAGGGTATCTTTGTTTTCTTTTAGTTTTATTTGAAGTTCCGATATTTTGTCCTTTTCAAGCATAATTAAGTTCAAAATATGATTCCCTTGCTCTCGATAAATGCATCGGAAAATATCAACAGAGATATGTGGATCAACGACAACAGTTATATGACAATAATGCGGTTACTTTACAGGAGTCTGGATTACAATACTTTGATAGTCTTTTGTTTTAGGATTAACGAGAAGAGAAAGGGGGTATTTACGCGCAGTTTACGTTATAATGTAAGGAATTGATGTTAATACGAGTCGAATGACAGAAAAGTACTGAAGTTTTCACTGAACTGAATGAATAGCCTTATTTGCCTATTCATTCGTGCGCGGTGGGTGACTAGCAGAGCGAATCATTTCATCTCTCTGGGACTTCATGCGGCGCGGATTTTGAAAACGTGAATGACCCACTTTTCGCCTATCGATACCAATGGCACGGAACCTACTTAGACTTGTAGTTTATGTGCATATACTATTAATATAAACTCATATATATATATATATATATATATATATATATATATATTTATATATATATGACAAGTCTGATCGAAAAACTGGTTGAGCGCCATTTTCTATAACATGTAAAGTAATTCCACCATCAGACAGAGCAAAATTAAGCCATTCCAACGATAGCTCACTTGTTGCATAACAAGAAATATTCTTGAAGTTATGATTAACAAATATATCATATTTTCTTCTTATTTCCTTTGTTTTTGCCAGGTTTAAAAGCAAAATTAAAATATTGCAAATTGACATGAAGGGAGTTAACCCGTTTTGGGATGTATCTCTTCATAACATAAATCAAATGAGTACAATACATATAGTAGGGCCTATCTACCGCTCTTTTCTACCCGCAAAATGTAATCATTCAACACAGTATGGACAAGAGCAATGGAACGGATAACGTCTGTTTTCGGTAGAGCATACTTTTGTAAAGCAACATATCGCTTCTCTGCTTTATCAAAGTGGTGCCGGGCCAGTTGAAAGGGGAGGGAAAAAATCAATTATCATGTAATCAACAGCTTGTCGGCGGGTAATAGTTCTCACTTTCACGGTTGCCGGGTGGCGGGGCCAAATATGTTTTCCACGCGCTACCAGTAGACCATAGAATTCAGCCTTAAGAAAAAACACGTGCAAATACAACTCAAGCGCATATCATTACACCCCCCCCCCCTCCCCAACAGTCAAACTTTTCTTACGAAAATTAATGGATCACCATGGCAACAAACAAATGACTTTCTAGGCATTGATTCGGAGAAATATACCGTTCCAAAAAACGTGAGAAGTCAGTTGGAGAATGACTGGGGAGGATTACGAAGCACACGATTATAAAGATATTTTGGGTGATGATAAACGTAAGTACCGATGATGATCTTAATCATTCTGTGCAGCCAGATTCTTCAGGATCCCTTTTTATCGAAACTTATAATTAATTGTGAGTCCCAGAAATCAATCATAATTCCCCCAAATCATGAGTAAGTCCATAAATCAATCATAACTTTACAATCAATTATAAGTCCGTATCATCAACAGACATTAAAGGTCTCTTCATAAAGCGGAGACTGGAGTTGATCGAACGTTATTTATAATCGATTTTAAGTGGGTCAGAATTATGCTTGACTTCTGGATCAGTTATAACGATAAAACAGGGCCCCTGTATGAAAATAATGGTAAAAGTGCACGCAAAACAATAACCGATGATACAAAAAAAAAATCAATCAGCAAATTCACAGGGATTATGTTAATTGATCATCAATAATACACACCTCTAAGATTCCCTTATGCGCCCCACCCCGAAAAAAAAAGCCTACACAAGTATTCCCTTTCCAATTTATCATACCAATAATATACACTGAACGAACACAGACAAACTTCAAGACAGTACAAATCAATCTGTTCAAATATTCATTTCACCAGTTACCGATATTCAATGAGATATCATAAGTACATCACTACAATGAATATTTGTTTTCATATTCGTCTTATAAAAATATGTTATATACATATATATATATATATATATATATATATATATATATATATATACATATTTCCTACCTGACCTCGCAAATGAAATGAACACTCAGATCTACAAACACTTACTTAAATAATTCTTGTACTTTGTCGCAAACCATCGTAGATTCCGGGCGGGCTTTACCGTTAGAAAAAAAAAAAAAAAAAAAAGAGAGAGAACATATCCGACACACACGAAATTTAAGTAATGTTGATGAGCACAAATAGCCAGATGTGCCTAACGAATTGCATGTTACCTCTGTCTGTCTTTCCCGCTCTCTCCTCTCTCTCTCTTTCCCTCTCTCGAACTCCCTCTCTCTCTCTTTCTCGCACTCTCTTGTTTTCTGTTCTTGTTCTACTTCTATGTGTTCGGCATGCTTACTGAATTAGCGAAAGTGGTTACATTTAGACATGACAACTAGACTCTGCGTCACTTTGGGGGTATCTGCATAAAATGTTGCTCGGGGAAGATTTACGCCCTTGGTGAAAAAGACGATTGCCCGTCAGTGCCCTATGATTGCCTACACGGGAGGCGGAACTAGAAGTCAAATGTATACAATTTGTGGAACTAGTACTAATGGCAATACCGCCTAAACATTACTAATACTTGATCGAAGATGTTAAAAAGAAAATTTGTTTTCCACTCGTGGTAGATTACTCATCCCCCAGTTTTCTCCTCGAGATGAACATTCCCTTTTACAGAAATTAATACATTCGCGGCACTTCTGACAATCACAACACACATATGCACACACACACACTAGTATGCATTTTATAGGTATATATATATATATATATATATATATATATATATATATATATAGTTAAACTACAAAAAGGAAAATTGAAAATATAGATACAATGAATGTATTTAAAAAGTAAATCATATAGTACAAATGCATATGGAAAGATAGATAGATGGATATGGTCATGACAACTACCAATCTATCAAAATAAAATCTGAAATTAGTACACCTAGTACACCTAGACTTTTCAGAGGGTCCCCAATTTTTGTACACTCGGTTGCAAGCATTCCTACAGATACGGGGTACCTAAAATATATACAGGCAATATTCAGTTTCTTTTTCTTTTAATGCAGAAAGAGGAATACGATCTAAGAATTTCTTTTTCATCCAACATTTCTTGAACGATAATATTCTAACCTAACACTGTCTACAAAATGGAGCACAAAGCAGTTGATAATGGTGACACGATATCTTGCTCCTGCGATAATTCTGCCCTGCTTTGGCAAAAGGAAGCAAGTGACATCGAGTACAAATGTTACAAAATTAATGAAGAAAATATGTTTTGGGGTAGGCCCATCAACATGGAAATTTGTGATGAGAAAAAAATGTCGGTATTCATGTAAGTCATATGGTGATGCATTTATGACAATTCGAAGAATTTTGATATTCCCATAAAAAACTCATTATTTTGTAACTTGCTTCCTTTTGCCAAAGTATCATAGATTTGTAGCAAATATGAAAAATCTGGCAAAAGGAAGCATGTGACAATCATATCATGAGTATATGTTACTCTCTTCCTTTTGCCAAAGTATTTTAGATTGTGTGTAAATATAAATGATTTGGCAAATGGAAGCAAGTGACAATCATATCATGAGGTTGTTACTTGCTTCCTTTTGCCAATTTTTTAATGCAATTTTGTGCACTTGCTTCCTTTTGCCACCCGAATATCTCAGAAATGGGCCAAACTTGTAACTTTTGGACTTTTCAGTTAAATAGAGCATGCCTCAAATATGCCAAATTAATTTTTAAAAAGTCAATATCCATAAAAATGTAACTTGCTTCTTCTGCCAAAGTAGGGCAGAAATGCTTGGGTCTTATTTTCCTCATGGACCTAGGCTTATGGTAAAGGTTGTGATATAGGGTTTTAGGTTTAGTTTGATGTAAGGATTGGGATCTGGGTTAGGGTGAGGATTATGTCTGAGGGTAGATTTTCTGCTTGGCTTTGCATGCAAATATTTCATGGGAGCAATTGTCGCAGGAGCAAATGTCATCCAACCTTTAATAATAATCATTCCCGAAATAGGGTAAGACTATGCAGATAATCGATTCACAATCAAACCTTTTGCAAGGGATATTATGTTTACGTGTATTCATCCATATTTTCATTCCGTCTAAATACATGTTGAAGCAGTGGCATATGTAGTGATTGAGATATAACACAAGTAATCCTAGCTGTCTTTGTTGTTTATACATCATCCTATATGAGAGGCAATGGCTGTTTGCGGATGATACTCGATTTGCCCTCGACATGCCGGGACCAAAACTGACAATAAAAAATATTGGGAGCTGCTCTTGATTGGCATCGCTTTGTAATGTCAATAGTATGACATGGCACTGAAAAGACTTTAAAAAACACGCAAAGCCAAGGCAGTCATCGGTAGGCACATTCATAGTGGCTTCCTGTTCATTGATACCTGGACAAAGATACCTGTCATCGAGACTGTTTTTACGACGCTGCGCAAAATGAAATGGATGGATCTCGGGGTCAGAGGTCAACACTCTCTTTAGATCTCGCTTGGTCTCTGTTTGTAGGACCTAGTGTCTATCTTTGCTCGTCATCTACCTATTTTACCCTTCTCTTTTCTTCGTTTACCACCTATGTATTTACCTACAATGTTTTCCTATCTATACCTATCCATATATCTTTCTATCTGTATACCTGTCTGTTTTGTCTTTTTTATTTATTACTCCATATCTATTCCTGACAGCTTTGTACTACAAAAAAGCGACGCTTAGTAATATAAGTGTTCCAAGTCTTTAATGACGCACTCGTTAAGACCATGGAGTCCTCTTTCTTTCCTTCGAGACTACACCAAAACCGGATCTTTTATTTTTCTTTCGTCAATGCGACACGATCCCTTTCATTCTTCAGTGGGTGAATAAACGGCTAAAACATAAGGATTATTACCCCTAAAAAGAAACGCGAGCGAAAGATTGTCGTGGTAGAGGACTATGGGGTCAACTCGCTTCTTTACATAGATGACTTTGGACGAAAAAGGAAAAAATAAACGAGACAATGAAATTAAATTATACATATAGAAAGACACAGACAGACAGACAGACAGATATTATATATCATAATAATAATATCATATATCATATATATAACATATAATATATAATGTATTATATATCATATATTATGTTATATATTATATATTATATATCACATATTATATATTACATATTATATGTTATATATTATATATTATATATATTACATATTATATATTATATTATATATTATATATTATACATTATATATCACATAACATATATTATATATCATATTATGATGTATTATATTATACTATATTCGTTGTATGTTGGTGGACAGGATAAAAGGAGAAACGCCCTGATGATTGATAACTTGCAGGGTACATGAGTAATTGCTAACAAATATTCAGTTAATCAATTTACCACACAATTCCAAACACTGTGCAGAAATATCTTGGTGTATTCATCAAGTGCATTTACGTAGCGAGTTGTCGCCATGTTTTCATGCACAAGTTTGTCCTGACATAGGAGTACATACTTAGGTGAATGAGCTCAGAAAGAAACCATTCGGTAATGTAGGTGGGAAGTCCACTTGGGGTCGCACTGGCTGTAGTGTTGACTGTTATAGCTCATGTAGAAACGTGTTGGGAAGAACACAATCCGAAATGCAAGCTGACAACGGATGAAACATGCATCAGATCGAGTCAAACGGAAATATTAACACGAACTCTCTTAATAAGACGAGCCCATATCCACTCGGCTATAGGCTTCGGTTGTGGCTTTTCCGCTGCCACGGACAATCAAGACTTACATTTTATTTACTCGTTATAAGATCATGAGCTTAGTGGGGGAGAGAGTAAAGCGTGTCTTGGGTACAGAACAAGACATGGATATACGTGAAAAAGAAAGGCACAGACACCATCGGGACGGAATTGAGGGCTCTTCTGCAATTTTCGGCGAAATATCTGCTAACTGCTCTGTTATTACGCCTGGTGGAGAAAAGGACGCGTCCTCCATTTAGGAGATACATATCTATTTCTAGCTGGCGTATTTTAGGCGACACAGATATCATTCGCAGTACACGTGTATATGTCTCCTATAAGCAGATCATATCTCCCTCTTTTTTTCTCTCTCTCTATCTCTCTGCCCGAACTGTGCGTGTATGTGAGTGTGTGTGTGTGCGTTGGTGCGTGAGCGCGTGCTAGTGTATTTACGCATCTTTAAGTGTGCCTTGTATTTGTGTGTGTGTGCGTGTGTGCGTGTGTGTGACGGAAATCATAACCCGCCGAAATTGCTTGCAAGATGCCCCTTCATTTCCCATCCCGCTAATACTCGTCTTCACGAAGCAACTTAATGCATGATGTCGTTTACCGCTGCCTCGGATAGCAATTATCAAGCAGTCAGTGAGACACTGAGAGAAAGAGATTGAGACAGACAGACAGACAGACAGACAGACTGAGAGAGACAGAGAATGAGAGGGAGAGATGAGAGAGAGAAAGATAGGAAGACAATGAGAAAGAGAGGGAGGAGGAATTTGAGAGAGACAGAGAGACAGATGAAGATGGAAAGAATGAATTTTTAAATTTCCTCTCTTTATTTTCATCAATCCAAGTATGAATTAAGTGAATATAATATGTTAGGATCTTATATACCCCATAAGAGAAGAATATATATCAAGGTTCTCAAAGCGCTTTGTTGTTGCTGCTGTCGTTTTTCAATTGTAATCATCAACTAAATTATCGATCATGATGGGACACGTATGTTGAAGCACTCCGGCAACGACTTTGTCGCCGATGGAAATACCCAACGCGATTTGTACTTACATTATGTCCAATGCACCTGTGTTTGTATTTCGGTAGCATATGTTATGCCTACAATTGCTTTATGAGAATATGCCCGCGTGCTGTGTGACTGCTTTTGGCCTTAAAATAACTAACTTAAAAAAAGAGAGAGAATCTGTAAGTAGCAGAAACACTTTCTTGATGATTATGATATAGCAAAGATACTGAATGGATTTTACATACTCACAAGAAGTATTCTTCATTGTGTCCCCTGATGAATTACATACAAGGTTTCTCGATCATAAACATGATAAAGGTGAATATGAATGGCGACAATCAATATATAATTTAATATTTACTTTGAGATTTCGTTAATCAAAATTATTCTCCGTAATTTCACCAAGTGTGATCTTGGGTAGTCAAATACATCATACTGTTTACATTTTGCTAATATCACAAAAAATAGAAAAAAGTTCAAAATCCGGTTCGATACACTTTCTCTTTCTTATACCTACAGGCAAAACAGCAGCTCCATTCAGATGGACATTACAGGTACTTACAAAGTACTTACAGGTTATAGCATACCATTAATTTTCATTCTTTTGTACTTTCAAAGCATTAACACAGTATGTACGGATAATACTCACAGTATTTTCCTATGACAACCTTACCATCCAAAGGGTTTTAATGTGTACCTTCGCTTCTCAGTGTTGTTGTTTAATTGTTGTGTTCTTTTTTATCAAACATTACACGAGAAAAACACTGTAAGGGGGACAAATCAAAGTGAAATACCTACTATTCACAAACTTTATACACTTCACTTCTAACCAGGATTGTACCCGACACAGTAGGACTCCAGTGGCGCCGAGCTACTTGTGCTCATTACATCTGATAACACTGACACAAACACGGTCTTGGCAAGGCTGTTTACATTTAGTGTAATTATTGTTGGATATTTATTTGATATTGAGGTGAATCTACGTTCATGGTCAACTGCTTTAACAATTTGATGCAAAAAATCATTTAACAAAAGCAGCACACCTGAACTTTTATACTGTGTTGCGCAATACACAAAACTGTAATAATAATTATGGTGTGAATCATAACGTTTCAAAAATTTCGCTGTCTATTGGGTGACGCAATATGTATTTTACATTATGTCACATGATATTTAGCCATTCTAAAAACTTTGCTGACTCTTGAAGAACACTTTAATGATTTCCTGGTAAGAATAATATCTAGAGATTGCAGTGTGGCTACTCTTTATACTAAATCATTTTCATGATGAAGTCTGAACGACACAAAGAGAGACAGACTAACAAACAAAACAAACATCAGACAGCCATTACTCAGCACCAGAACGGGAAGGGGGTGGTGGAAGGGGTGGGGAAGGGGTGAGGAAGGGGCGAGGAAGGGGAGGGGTGGGGTGAGGGACCAGACTAGAAAGCGGAGGCGACCCCAACTCTGTGTGAATTAGAATATTGATGTCGCATTTATATTCTGAGCACGAGAGGTTATTAATGGGCACGGGCGATGCGGTGTAATTGTGGTCCACTAACATGTGTTTGTATGTGCAACCATCGATATCTCATTACGCCGAAAAAAAAAACCCGATGATTAATTTCTCCCAAACTATGGCGCTATTTATTTAACAAATAATCGTATGAAAATATTGATATGTACCGAGATGATCGGCAACAAATAAGATCACGACACGGTGATGTATGAGACACTGTCCTTCGCGTTTGTTTATGCTATGCTTACATATTCACCGACAGTGGTGCTTGCATGTAATGTATGACTCTTCGTTCTTAACCCACATACACTACGATTCAACCTATGGATGACATTATAGGCAAATGATAGGGCAAAAGCGAGCTTTCTTTTATTCAAGCGGCAAATGAAACAATTACATAACTTTTATCTGTAACCTCGGTGTTTGACAAACTACATATTTCACTGAGAAGCACTTAGCTCTGGGGAAAAATTAGCTCTGAATTATTAAAAGAAATGTAACTAACGTTTAATATTGTACTCCATAAATGTGAATGGTTTGACGTATTCCGAGCCAGTCACACATGAATATATGCATCATATACATATAATATATATAATATATATATATATATATATATATATATATATATATATATATATATATGTGACAGTGCACCTCAAAACAAACAAAAAGTCGCAAGATTTGACTTTTTAGTTAAGACCATATTCTGAAAGACCAGACTTTAATCTTTAAAATGATGTATAACTCAAATCAAATGGACTCTCCTAACCTATCTAAATATTGGAAAGAAAGCACAAACTCAGGAAAAGTGTGAATTGAGAGAGGCTCTGAAGTACAGTGTCTATTCAAGCGCTTTTCTTTACCAAACCGTGCAGGCTGTGCGATGAATGGGACAAAAAACAGGAAGTAAACCACCAGAGTAACAACAATGAAGGGATTATCAGACTAAATTGAAATTAAGCATGCCTCATTAACACATTCTGTCCATAATTAATGCCAACTTTCAAAGCAGTAGCACTATACTTTCAAAAGTTATTAGAGTTGATAGTGAAGAGTGTGGACAAGGTTTTTCAGAAATGAAAAAGGGATTCGAAAGACGCACCTAATCACACTATTCTGCCAAATATGTTCGAGATAAACTGCTAAAAAACACACTTTCCTCCCGTTTTATGATACCAAATTTTAGCATCATGTAAAAGAAGACACGCTCTTTCAGAAAATATGAAAAAGTCAAGTTCGGCTAGGTTGACCCATGTCACTTATTCTCAGTCCTCACGCAAAATCAGTGTGTGCGACTTTATGTTCGTTTTGAGGTGCACGGTCACATATATATATATATATATATATATATATATATATATATATATGTATAACCATCATATATTCATATCTTTATTTTCTCGTAATAATTTATACCTGGGATGAAGGTGGTTCCCAGTGACATATAGCTCATAAGTCATGAACCATATCATATTATGTACGTATGTTATTTTATAATAATTCAATGAATTGTTTATGTTGTGTCGTGGAAAAACATGTGTTTACGTCTCAATAAGTAATATATCACATACCTTGCCAAGTACCGAAGTTACAGATTAAAAGTTGAGTGATTCTTTCCTTTGTCGCTTGAATATTATGTATATATTTTCAGTACGTAAGCGTAATAACGCAATTACCATTATTGACCATTAAATAGTATACGCAGGTGTTGCATACAAAGTAAGTTGTACAACAGAGCTCCTCGTCCTTAAAGTTCTGTTGTTATCACTTGATCATCTTTTCTAAACCTCTGACAACGAGAGATTTACAAGTACATAATTTCCTCCACAAGCCCTGCAAATGATTTGATGCTAGTAAAAAAAAAAAAAAAAAAGCATTATAACAGTCGAGTGATATTCCATCAGATGCTACTACCAAGTAGCTTCAGACACAAGCTCTTTGCTACTACCATCATTGCTAAACATGCTCCATTATTTGTGACAACAAACGTGGAATCATAATCGCACAACTGCTATTCAATTTGGCGCTGACGCCATCAGGGGTAAGACATAGTTATTGGCTTACAAAAGTTAAGTGTCGTCCGTTGCATTTCGGTTTAGTTTAAAATGTCTCACCTTTCCTTCCCGTTCTCTCCTTCTCTCTCTCCATGTCTTCCTTTCCCGTCTCTTTCTTTACCTCTGTCTATCCCTCTCAGTCTCTCTTTCCCTGTCTCTCTATCGCTGTCTTTCTTGTTTCCATCTCTCTCTCCTTTTTCCCCTTTCGAGCTTGGCTTTGACACCTGACCTCGCGCCGGAGAATCTCCGTATTGTGCGGTGAATACCACGCCGGATGGTTGGGCGCTCCTCTTGCGCGGCGTAGCGTGAAACTCACGGGCTTTCAGCGGCAGGCCCCGGATCAATATCCGAAGAATAACAGTTAGGCGCACGGAACAGCGGCCATCAATGAAGGGAATCATTCGCTATGAAATCATATTTATGACTCTGCGACGCAGCAATCATCCTATTGATTTAGTACGTCTTGTAGGAATTCAGGCTGGTCCATTGTCACGAATTGTCGATTTCTCCTCCGACGTGTGAATTCGAAAATATATCAGATGACTTTTGTGGGGTGAAAAGATGCCTTTCTATCTACAAACTTACGAAAATGTATGAAATTATGAAATGAAACTTCTGTATACCTTCACAAATTATGTTAAAACAGTGCAAACTATCAATATGCATTAATGCCGACCAATACACGCAATTCAGAAAGCCCACATAGTTTGAGCTTTTACCTTCTGGAAACATCTTATTAACTATCTCAGGTTGTGTAACAGCAGTCATTAAGGGGGATTACCTGTTTAGATCAGCAAAGAATTGAGACACCATAAAATAGAAATGTTTTAACGGGGCTAATCTCTTGCCCCCCCCCCCCCCCCCCCCCGTGTCAGTTTGAGAATTACAAGTGCACAGATGATGATGATATGGCGTGTAATCCAGAGGCAATGGAAAGGGGGGTGGGCATGGAGCTGCAGACCCCCCCCCCCCCCACACACACACACAAACGCACTTTTAGTGGCTCTAAAAACTATATTAATAGACAAAGGAAACCCATGACTTTTGAGAGTTCCCCTCTGAGATTCTTCTCATCGAAAGGCGTGTGTCTCTTTGTGTGTATGTGTGTGTGTGGGGGGGGGGGGGCATTGACCCTTTACCTTACCCTATTCCCTGTCTATCCCCCCCCCCACACACACACACGCACACTCACACATCCTCATACACCCGGCCCCTGTAGTAAAAGAGCATTAAGATTAATAGTGGAATAATAGTTTTACTGGACTAGACATCAGTGAATGAGACTTCTTGAAATAATATGCATTATTATTTCAGGTAAAAATACATTCTGTTTCGCTCTCCTGTGTATAGAAATTGTCTCAAACAATGATAATTATTAACGATCGAGCAGCATAGGAGATAAGGAGCACACCGAAAGCTAAGAGAGAAAACTAATAACAAATGGATGACAAGACACATCATGACGCATACTCACACAAATGGCAATAACCCCTCTCTTCCCTGATATTTATCCTATCCGCCGATACATTATTGATACATTCATGTGCGTGATATGTATAGCCACACCACTCGCGTTCGAAGCTGTGGGACTAAAGGGAAACGCCGCGCGCCTCGGCACCGTTCGGCGACGTGATGGCACAAGGAGCGAACCTCGCGGATACCATTAAAAGATTATCCGAAGACATTGATTTATAGCCGTATCTGCGGCCAATTTGAATGAAATAAGGTTTTGATAAAGTTGATTATGCCCTATGGTTGGTGTTCGTTCAGAGGATTTGCTTGCTTTTTTTTTCCTTTCCTTTTTTTTTTGGTACCCCCTGCGTTTAGCCAGTGTTCGGCGGGTACGGGTTGCTATCAGCGCCCCCGAAACTTGGCTTTTGATTACAGCTAGCTCGAGACATCTTCACGTAATGAATGAACATGAAAATCTCGTTTCTTCCTTTTCGTGCCCCGTTACTTCTATCCATCCCCTGTCAATGCACGCGCTTCGATGTAGGTCGTATGCACGCATGCACTTATATATGTATCAAGTACAAATGATTATTCCTTTACAATTCGTCAGTGCATTTTATATTACAAGTGTATGTATGTGTCTATTTGTGTGTGTGTGTGGTGTGTTGGTGTGTGTGTGTGTGTGTGTGTGTGTGAATGTGTGTGTGTGTGTGTGTGTGTGTGTGTGATTAATTGCAACATCAATTTTGGCATTACTGTTGATGAACTAAAAATATGTTGAAGTGATCAGGAGCAATCAATTTTGCCACATGCTCAGCTCATTGAGAATAAATTTTAAAAAAATGGGGGGGGGGGGGGAGGGGAGAAGGGCCTGTGAGGGGTGAATGTGTCAATCATTACATCTTAACTGAAAACAGTTTAGTTTTTTTTTTTCTCTCTCTCTTTTCGTGCTCACATTCATACGATCATTTAGACATGAAAGAGAGAGAGAGTATGCGAGCGATTTGTTATTGGTACCCCCAAAAATGCACATTTGCAGGTATGTGTTTTGATCCAGTCACTGGTGTCACAATCGACAATGCAACACGAGAGACCCATATTAAGGGGTAGGACCTACCCATTAAGGGAATCGTTGTGATTAAAAAAAAAAGGGACGAGGGATGAAATTATTCAGCAAGTTTGACCCGAAGTTTGTTACTCTGTGGCTCACCGTCAACTTCTTATTCGAGCGCTTCTTTATATAAAGCTAGGTCTCTCTGGAGGTAAAAATGTCTAAAATGCCAAAAATTTCCCGCCCATTTTCATAAGCCCATAATTCTCGCGGTCTAGTGGCTGATACATGCACACTCTCTCAGAAAGCGCTTCATGGGAAAATATCTAGTGAATATGTAGGCCTACACCCATATATATGCATGTTCCGAGAGAAAATGATAATGTTGGTATGACGGTTAACACTGGTTAGTACGCCAGATAAGTGATGTTTAATGCATTGAATTTGGTTAAACGAAAGGCGCCCGTAACTTGTCTTCCAAATGTTTTGGTTTTGACAAGACAAAATTGTCAATTTCCCAACCCCACTGTTACCAGGGTTATAACTTAGGAAAATTCCCTACAGTAAACAAACGAAAGAGAGAAAAAGAGAGTATTAAGTGTACTATTTCTGCAGTATTTGTGGAATTACATAATGTAGCCAAGTGTACATGGGAAAAACAGTTCCTCTCGCAGCACATCAATTGCAGTGACTGTGTGTAATGTAATAATACATAGTCATTACAAATGGCATGTATTTGACATCAAATGTAAACGTATAATAATGAATTGTAATATCAAACTGTGGATAACATTCACATCGACCAATGCCTAATCTGTAAACCGAAGAACTGAAGAACACGGCCACATGAAGTCTTCCATTCGCCTGTGCGTATATTGCACTCGATTTATTGACGCGTATACGTAAAACACACCGAGTTCGCCAGCTACAAAACATTACGGGACGAGAAGACCGCTTTACGTGGCGTAATGATATCTGCGTATTGCGTAAATTAATTATGTTACTGGGTCGGGCAGAACGCAAACAATAGTCGCACCACCTTTGTTTACTGCAGATGCAATTTTGACTAAAAGAATGGTGAAAACGGAGGAAACAATATACCATTTCCTCATTCAGTTATGCGTACTAATCAGAGCATTGAAAACAACTCATTATAAGGGCGTTGATATTTCCACCTCATTTCACCATCACGTTCGAAAACTGGTGTTTTCCCAACCATATTATCACCAAAAACGATATTCTCTTTATTCTGTTGGTCAGTATATTGGAATATCTGTGTATATACACATTTCTTTCTTTCTTTTTGGTGTGGTTATCAGAAGACGAAAAAAGAGCAGGAAAGTCTATGCTCTTAACTTGACTATGCTCTTAGCTGACTTAAATCGAATGAACATAATTTATACTATCTTAAAGATACGATTTCCTTACTCAAATTCAGAATGATATTCATCTTTATTTATTTAAATCACAAGTAAAACAAATGTAAAACAAAATAGCATGCTACAGCTAAGCCTTCTAACAAGGTATAAGACATTTAATAAAATACGCTGAATGCAGCGCCCATATTCCCTTAATGTTTATGAAAAATTGTTTGATGGTTATAGAATATTCCTGTGTTGAATTTAAGGATAATGTGGAAAATTTGAAGAAATCAGAGATGAATAGACTGTTTGAGATATTTATTGTAGTTCCCCCCTCCCCCCCCCCCTCTCTCTCTCTCTCCTTGTTAAATAAAAAGTAATGCATGCTTCTCTATTCCCCAGTCTGATACAACTATTTTATTTTTACTGCCAAGTCACTGACCTTTTTCGAAATCCCTCTTTTCTGCTTTGCATGAGACTGTTAAGACTGCAAGTGAGCAACGTAAATGAAAAAAAAAAAGCTACATTTAGCTACAACCAAATGAACCAAACCACAGAACACGCTGGGAAAGGGTACCCTAAACAGTTTGGGGGCAAAAGCTTCCCCTAATCGTAATTAAACGGCCACGCGAATTCAGCAGTTTTGCTCACAATACGGCATTCTGATTCAGGTGGAGGAAGACCCCAGATAATCGACATCTGCATTATTATCTCTCCTTTTTTTTTTCAAACGTCACCGGACGACAGCATAATGTGAAACCTTGCGTCTGAAAGACATTATTTCACTGACAAATGTATATCACAATAAAGGCAGGTCAAACACTTCCAGAAGCACATTGTGAGTCTTTACCTATATAATAGATTGTGGGAGTAGAGTATAATAATAACGACAGCATAGTGCCAGGGAGAGGTGAGTGGTGGCGGTTATCTGTTCCTAACAATTCCGTGCAGAACATTGATTCTGCTACTCCTTCTTCTTCATTTTTTCTCCCTCTCTTTCTGTATCTTTCTCTCATCTTTCCTTCACTCTCTCTCTCACACACTCACATAGTATAGCCTAATTACGCAACCGCATACACACACATTCATTCCTTCATTCTTTTGTTCATTATTATTAATGTAATCTCGCCTCGGTGTTCAAATAGTGAAAAGTTGAAAGTGGAAGTAAGAAACCATTGCAATTTTCTCAAATGTTCAATTTTTTGTTTAGATTCCCTCCAAATTCAAGGACACTGTTTTCCCCGCAGTAACAGACGTACCTTCGTTGTGTCGGGCATATTACGCAGACGTAATTCGCAACTGAAACCATTCTTTTTTTTTTTAATTGTTATATAGGCCTATCGGATGATTATGCTAAAATAGAAAATGGTGATATCCCAATCCATAACAGACGACAGGCTTTTACAGACTATTGTGTGCGTGTGCTGTTATGTGTGCACGGATCTTGATGATTATCAAGTTCACCACTACCGGAGTGAACACAATGTGGAGAAGTTATGTGAGACTACAGCGGATACCTTCATACCGTAATAAAGTGGAAATATGAAACACGAATAAACATAAAAATGAACAACAGCATAACTAAAACACCAATAGTACTGGCCACATACTTCTATTCAGACGTGTTGTCAGGCACAAGATGTAGTGGTGATGTAGTGGTGTAAAACCACACAAACAAAGGGACACTCACAAACACAAATTCATGAAGATCATGCTTTCAAATTCACAACATTAAAAAAGAAAAATGTCTATTTCGTTGTTCTTTCTTTGTGGCAATGCTTTATCCAGATTTGTTTCTTCAGACTGTATTGTCAAGCTGATTCAATAGTATCCCTGTGCAAAGCTATGCGAATAGCGTTTAAGTATTGTACCATGTCCAAAGATATCGAAGGTTACAAGTATTGCTCCCTCACGGTTTTCCGCGAACAATTAGGGCCAGGTTGTCGGAACACATGCTCCAACTTTTCGATTTTTTCTTCCGAATCCGACTCCCTTATAAATTGTGTCCTGATCACTCCGTCGTTCATAAATCAAATGGCGTGATCGCTTCATCGTTCGCTGGTCATTGAAAATTGATTTGAGGCCAGACAGGTGCGATCTTGTCACTGGCCAAACACTAGTGACCCCATTTCCCAAATTCTCTGGATATGGTTGTCCCCCTTCTCAATCTTCTAAACTTGAGGCATAGCTGTTCATGACAAATGTATTGCAATTGACACAGTATACTGTTCAGCGGAATCTTAGTAATGATAATAATGATGAAGCTGAATATGATGATGATGATGATGACGATGATGATGATGATAATAATAATAATATTAATAATAATAATAATAATAAGAAGAAGAAGAAGAAGAATAACAATATATTGAAATGATAAAAATAATGTTAACTATGGCGATAACATTGATACTAACAGGTTTTGTCGCTGTAAATCTTCTAGAGTGGCATAGTTTTTGGAATGTCTTAAAGTTTTTGAATCTTGATCTTGATCATTATTTTTGTGTGTGTGTATGTATGTGTGTCTTTACCCGTGATTTCTTATCACTACATGATTGATGCCAGAAATGTCTATTCTCACATAATATGTAAGCTTGGGGATGCCTTTGATGGCTTATGCCAATGTCGTGCTTGAAAATGCATAATATTTCATCAAAAATGTAATTTTGTATCATAGATGGACCATTAGAAATATATCATAAATAATTTCAATTTTGTTACTATTCATATAAATCTTTGTTTCATTCTAGATTATGATAACAAATATCACGCATACTATTTTTTTTTCTCTCTCTTTTTTAAACAGTCACCCGTGGCTTTTTCATGAGAATTTCATGAGAATTATTCGACTTGGCGACACATTGACATGCGTACAACAACTTTCGTCAAGCGAATTTCAACAGTACGCAACAAGTGTTCGAGTAGGATAGGTTGCTGAGAGGTATAGTTACATAACAAAAGGACACATGACTGGACCCTTTATTAATCCTTTTTGTGCCAATAAGTCAAATGTGCACAAATTTCACACACAGATTTATGGATAAGAAATCAATGTGGCATATAGAGCGTTGAGGAGTCCATTATAAACAGAACTATTGCTTCATACCGTACCAGACATGGAAGAACCACCATACAGAGGAAGTTCATTTTGCTTTGTTTATCAATGGAAACTCAGTTCAGTGGTTCAAACTCTAGGAACATTCCACTTTGGATCAAAATTAAAAAAAGAGAATGACTCAGGGACTTGCAATTCAAACAGTAGTTTTGAAACAAGTCATAAAATGTTTACTGAAAAAATGCTGTAAAACGATGGCAAGGAAACGCAAGGGAACGTATATTGATATAGCAATACCTACAGTTTGGCGATTTATAGAATGAGAATACATAATTTCGGTAACCGTAGAGACCTACAAAATCTTGAATTATCAAAAAAATCCCTGAATATTGGCTTCTTAGGTACTGCACTGCTCAACAATCTGATACAAAAGCGTTTTGTTAATTTCGCTGATTTCCGATCACACATATATATATTTTTAAATTCCAAACTGGTGCCTCTTGTACATTTTGAAAATCATACAAACGTATAAATAAACGAATAAAGAGCAAAATCAATGATTTCAATCACATCTCAATATAAAACCCAATGATTTGACCTGTCATGTCGACTATTTGGATCGTAAACTGAGTACAATAGCTTTGGACATTGTCAACTCGTAATTACACTACTTTCAAGAGTCATTTGCTAGTTCGTTCCTCTCTCTCTCTCTCTCCCTCCCTCTCCCGCTCTATTTCTCTCATTTCTATGACCATTAGTTAACGAGAAGGAATTTACTCTTTTGGATAAATAACTTCCGATGGCCCATTGCCTATACGATAAAAAAATTCATCTGTCCTCTGTCAGGTGTCTGTCTGTCGGTCGGTTTGTATGTTTCTCTGGCTGCATAATGTACATGTCTGTTTCTGTTAGTCTCTCTCTCTCTCTCTCTCTCTCTCTCTCTCTCTCTCTGTATACCTAAGATTATATAGTGTGTGTGTTTGTTAGTACATACTAATTATGTCAATTTAATAATTTAAGCTTCAATTTATATACCTCTGAACGAAAAAAAAAGTGGACCAAAGTAGACTTTAAAAAGAGAGGGGATGCCATTTTACGAATACAGCTTCGAAAGGTCAACTATTACGTTGTCACTGTAGAACTTAAAACATAATCATAGAACTTTTGTTCATCACATTGAAGTTATCTCTTAAATTTGATTTCAACGGTAGGCCTAATGGTTGAGAGATAATTAGTGTCGATGAATACGTAAAGTGACTCTTCACTGAAGTAATAACTTTATAAGCTTAAACAAATAATAATTGGAGATACTATTAAAAGCATTAAAACATCAAAATCAACTTAGGGATATTGATAAATGTCCATGATTAAAAGAGACTACAATGACAACAATACTATACTATACTTTACTCTATTTACTTTACTATACTATACTTTACTCATGACGTTAATAATCATGGCAATACAGATAATATAATACTTAGAATACTTAGTACCAATGAAAAGGGAAATATCAAACATATAGTGACGTGACACAAATAGCAATAAGTACGATAAATATAACAATAACAACAACAACGGGCAAACGATTATAATAATGACCATTGTAATGATGATAACAATAATATGAAATTCAACGTGAATCACTTGTCTGGAGCCATTAAACCGCGGCATAACGCGTGGTGATGTTAGTTAGGTTTAGTCTTCGCCACGAATGAAACAGGAACGTACAAAAACCATGTGTCTTGTCCGATCAATTATCATTAATTTGAATATGCATCAGTTTTCGTCATGTCCGATTAACATGGCCGTCTCCCTTAAGCGCGCCGACGCAGGCTAATGACCGTCAACGCAAATTTGAATGGAGTCTTAGAAATGGTGTCATTTAGAATGCATCATCACACAAGCACATGTTTCAAAATATTCGCAGACCTCAGGAATATGTCATCCTCATCTGTTCTAACTATTATTTAGATATTTTTTCATCAAGGAAAATGGACAAAAGAAATATGTAATTTCTTAGCACTTTTTAGGCACAAGAGAGCCGTTGTTTTCAATTGACAAAAAGCACAATACATAGTAACGAGAAACGAAAAAGCAAATACTTCAAATGCAACAGTGTATTATCGTATGCACATTTCAGATTATGGGATTCAAGCTAGTATTGTCCTCCCTGCATTGTCAATCTTTGTTTAACAGGAATTGAACAAATACAAAAAAGACATTTTTGAAAGTTCAACATTGTTGATACATATTCATGACAATGCGTCACTATAATTAAAAGAAATGGAAGTACGCAATTGTACTGAAATAGAAATCAGTCGGATTCTACACGTAGGCCCCATTAAGTTACAAGAAGACCTTTTTTGTTGCTTATTCTAAAATGTGTACTTTACAACCGGGTATAGCATGTAATACTTATTCAACTTTGTTTCTGTTTATTTCCCTTCATCCCAATCACACGGGGCCCATGAAGTATGATATGAATTATGCTATATTGATTTTGGAACATCTGACACATTAACGGTGAGTGCATTTCATGCTGTTTAAAATTTTCACACACACAACGAAATTCTTCATGTTGAAGCTCAGAATTGTATTGTTATTTTAACTCCGTAACTCCATGTTTTTGGTTTATATAGCGGTAACATTAGGTTTCAGTGGCAACCTTATGAATTCAGCTGCCTATAAAGCCAAATAGTCTGGTAAAAACTGAGAATGTGCGTTTACTTTTCAAAAATTCAATTGAAATCAAGTGAATTTCAAATTGAATAAGAAATGAAAAACCACAACAAACCATGTTTTTTTTTTCATTGTCTGACGTGAATTAAAAGCAAGATGGATACGTCATAATATGAAAGATGCGTATTCACTGCTAGACACCCCCCCCCCCCCATTTCCAGAGGAGGAAGTTCATTCAAGGACCAACGTGTTGATTACTTGAACACATCTTTTAAGGAAAGCTTTTGTATCTTTGTGTGTTTGTGTGTGCGTAATTTTAGTTGAGACGGAAGAAATATTGGACGGGACAAAAAGCATCCTGAACTTATGGCGGTGAGTTTCTGCATAGATACCGTTATGCTGTCGAACAAATAGTGAAAAGGGTAGTTTGCATTTTTACTGCCAACTTTTTTGCCTTGGTTTTGTGTTCTGGCAAGTATTTAGTGGCGTCAGTTAAAATTCTCTGATTGTTCTCGCGGCACGTGCTACTGGGCAGCCTAAATCCACCCGCTGCTCAGCGACCCGACGGTAAATGATGTCCAAAATGTTAATCGCGCACACCCATTATTGGGGGCGAGCGCGCCACTCTTTTGGCGGCTCACGTTGGATTTACCAGTTTCGCAGGATTGAGCGGCGGCAACCAGAAAGGCAATGGAGCGCAATTATGAATGTAGTAACTATTTCAGGAGGAGGTCGTTAGAAAGAACACAACAAAACAGAGACGAATGAAAAAAAAAATCACACACACAAAAAAGGAAACAGTCAACACCTTGCAGAACTGTAATGATTCCACACAAGGTTATTTTATATTGCTTTGCATGGGTAGTAACTAGTAACAAAAGCGCAAGAGTGTGCTTGCGCATAGATTTGCGCAAGTGTTATTTCTAGGTGACATGAACGAATAATTCAACATCACTTTTTTTTTCCTTTTTTTTTCAATGTAAATCCATTTTGGCCGGTCACCATCGATACGCTTTCTCTCGCCTCCAGCGCCTGGCGCGATCTACGAGATCCCCGCCCGAAGCGGAGCACCGACATACGGGGGTAATGATACAGCCGGAGTAATATCCCGGGAACATAACCTAAACGGCTATCGTAATTCGCGCAAATTTAATTAGCCGATGCTCCGGACTGACTCGCCTATTCTCTCCCATCATCCGCCGTGCATGCTTGGATAGGATAGCTCGCCATACAACAAAATGTGGGTTAATAGTGGGTTATTATACTTGCCCGTTTCCTCTCGTTTAATCATCCAGTTTTTATATTCCCCACTGCTGTCAAGATCTAAAAGAAGTACATGAATAAATTAATAATCAAAAACACCTTTGGTGAAAAGCAATAATGTATATTTACTGTGTCACTCTCTGTTGTTCTTTTTGTTTTTCTCTCCCTTTTCTCTTTATCTAGAAGTGTTATATTAAATTTGGTTTGTCTGTATAAGGTCTACTTGTCACATTATAATGAATGAATTGTGATTCAAAAGACACGCTTTCATAACCGGTTCAGCTCTAGTTGAGGTTAACGTAAGCCATGAAAAGGAAATGCTTTACAAACATCTCGGAAACTGAACAAAAAAATGGCCTTGGCGCAGTGTTTACAATCTTAATTTGACTCGAATGAAAGAAATCATTCGCATCAATGTGATTTTGAGATGAAAACAAACGACAGGATACCGTAGCACTGAGTGCTAGCACAATCCCACTAAAACTGTTAGGAGTTCCTTAGAGGTTTTTAGAATCGAGAACGAAATTGGTTTCATTTGTCCCTGCGTGGTCTACATTAAATTGCCATTCCATCCATACGCGTCACAATTAATTTGCTTCGGATGAGTCAAAGCCGTTTAGTTGAAGCGCGACGAGCGACTCCAGAGCAAGCGACATTGCTGCCACAACGGTCCGTGGCATCATGCCAGCATCGTACCCGCAGCAGCAGTCTACGCCGAACTGTCGGCGTGCTACGCCACGGCGTACCGCTGGCGACTGCAGCGCAGCAAACCTTGGTGAAACTTCTGTAGCAGCAATTAAGCGACGTTAAAGATAAACGAATTTCGCTTTGTGTAAAGACATTCGTGTCGTATTATTGAAGGTTAGTTACCAAAAGCTCTCTGTTTGGGTGTAATAATCGTTTACAGGAGAGTCCACAGCACTACAAATTCCTAGTGAACAACAACAGTGCACCTGACCAGGCCGTCTTCTTATCGAGTTGTACGCATTAGTAGCAATATCTTAAACGGCAAAGAACGTAAGATATGGATCAGATGGTGTACAAATTCTTTCTTGTGCTCCTATTACAGTAAGAAATGAAATGAACTAGACACCATACCCATATACAATAGTGTGCAAGACACGCAGTGCATGCACGGATAACCATATTCCCACTGTACACATGCAGAATCGCCTTTCTTTTGCGCCATACATTTTCGCATACAGTGTTTTCGAAAATGTTTTCAAGAGCGTCGGTTTTCTTCTTCAAATGTCAGGCCGTTATTTATTTGTGAAGCACGAATCTTATTCCCGTCCACGGGGAAATGGAACACATTTGTTCGTGAAATCACAAGGAAAAGGACAATGAAAAACAACCCGAGATTCGATTCGCGCGCTCCATTCGTACGAGTGTGAGAGATAAGGAACCAACGCGTGTGACACGAATGTTGACTGTCTATCCAACAACAAAATACAAGTTTCTCTGCTGCCCGGGGCCCCGAAGAATTGAGGCATTTCTCTCACGTTTGCAATTCAATATCATTTGACAGTGGATAGGTAGGTTTATCAATAAGGGTGCATTCTCTACACCGTAGAAGAAAACAAAACACACAAAAGGACACAGTGTTCGACCGTAGTTGAGATTGTCCTCGTAAAATGGAAGTGAATGTAAGTCGCTTAATGTGCTACGAGTGGTTTATGTACCTGATTTAGGAATCAACCCACTCTGCACAGTATCTCATACTAATGTCTTGATCATATTTTCATGTTTTAATGGCATTATCGTTTTACACTGTATATAACAACATTTCACAACGGTAGAGGGAGAAGAACGTTTAGAAACAGAACAATTCGACATAATCATTTGGGAATCATTAAAGGGCAAAATAATCCTATCGTTACAAAAGTGTATACGCCTTCAAGTAGATCGTAATCACACCTTTAACTACCTAAAACATGACATGAATGTCACTCGAAATTAATGTTTTCCTCTGTCATACACATAAAGGGAATCGTGATTGATAGAATAAGGTTAAAAATACATTTCATTGTCTGTCGGAGAAACAATCCAGCAATATTACGTTCAGCAGTTGTTCCCGGAAAGTAACGGACGCATATATTCACTTTATAATTCATTACAATAAAATTCATTCAAAAGAACTTGTATCATGCACACAACTTACACATTTATTTGTACATAATACCGATAGGCCTATATATCAGTCATTACATCATTCAATGTAAAGGAACAAGTTGCCATATTTTAAGCTTCGAACCAATGCAATGTTTTAAATGTTTCATAAGTTTTGTTACCCTCAAGTCTGTCATTCGTGGTGCTCCGTGTAAATCTAATTAATTGGTTTAGGGATGCTGTTCATGTGATGGTCTACATAGTACACATACTTATCTAATGCCTCCTAGTTACTTTTCGTCCCTAAATTCATAGAATGTTCTATATCTAGTATCTCTCTCTCTCTCTCTTTCTCTCTCTCTCTCTTTCTCTCTCTCTATCTCTCTCTCTCTGTCTATCTATCTATCCGTTCCAGCCTCTCTGTCACGTTTACACCATTCTCCTAAACCCCTGGGTTACAAAGATGAACTTCTTGATGCCAAGTTTCGTTATTTCTTTCTCCTCTTTTTACAATTGCACCTAGACACAGTATCATTTGAAAGTACGTGCAACTGTGTATGTGTGTGCCACAGTGTCTGTGTCTGGTAGTGTGCGGGTTTCAGAGTCAATATTTAATAATTATTGTTCCGCCCATTGTGCGGCGTTTCTAAATTATGCCAGATATTACCGCCCTGGAGTAGATCCCGGCCCCTAATGTGTCTCGTATAATAAGCTTTTCAAAAAGTCGAAAATTCGTTAGCGTAGGCATAAAGGGGCCTTTGAGTGCAGAACTTGCCGCTGACAATACCCGCTCGAGGGCTAGCTTGGAGCGGCGATGTCCCAAAAAAGGACGGTATTGCTTTTATTACTGACAAGAACGCTCAAAACTTTTTTTTTTTTTCAAATCTCCCTCCCTCTCTTCATCCGACGTTCATTGATTTGCAAACGTAAAGGAGAGACAAGAAAGAAAGAAAAAAAGTTAAAGAGCGATGAGTACGAATTAGATACCAATATTTACCGCAAAAAGAGGGGGATAGACAGACGTCGTGAAAAAAAAAGAGAAAAAATGATGGACGAGATATTGACACAGTAACAACCCCACGACAAGCCCGCTATGCCTGGATGGCGGCACGAGATACAATACGTATGGAAAACGCCACGGCGTGCTCTTTGAATAGGCCGATCCAGAGTGTAAGGAGTGTACAGAGATTGAATAGGAACTCAAGTTCAGTCTTTGTGGCTCTTTAGCTAATTGCCAAAACTTTTTTGATGTGGCATTTTCCCCCTATCTGTAATCCTTGGCATCCCATCAGATGATGGTATTGATTAATAGCTGCAATCGGGGTCAAAGGTTCATGCATGATGGCACAGCTAGCTGGGACTGTACTGCTCTTTTTACTGTTATGACAAAAGTTTGTAGTTCCTTGTATCATGATCGTCCAAATCTCGTAAGTGCAATTTAGGAGATAGCGTTCAATTAGTTAATTGGAAGGAAGAAAATAGAATTGAGACTCACTTGACCTACCTGTTGTTGAATGAATCCGACGCATCCACGGATAAATTTGTTCGTTGCTTTGCCCCTTTCCCGAGCTTTTTATCGTGCCATGGTGGTTGTTGTTATTGTTATTAATGTTACTCGGCGGGCTGGCGTTCGAAGCACAGTCCGATAGGGTAATAGGAGGGGTGTTGGTCGGGGTCTTTCTTCGGGGCAGTGCCCCAATACCTGGCGGCGATGTTTGGTAGCAAGAGTCTACTGTATAGCCGCAGGACGAGTTGACCGATGCTGCATGGTGGTGGTTGATGGCGGAAGTAGCATCCATCCCAGTTGCCCCTTCCATGGTGTAGTAGCCGTTTTGCAGCGAGTGCAGACTGTCCTCCGTCGTGTACGGGTAGGCGTAGCTTGCCGGCGGGCTAGCTACGGGGTTGCCCGCCTGGTAGTGCTGGTGCCGATGGGAGGAATGCGGGGGTCCCTCGGCCGTCAAAGCGTAGCTCCCTACAGACTGCTGAGGGTAATTTGACCCACCACCGTGGTGGAATTCGGCACCAGCCATCGGGTGTGGGAAATACGAGCTCATTTGTCTCGAGGTCCTCTTGTTTGACTTCTTGGTTGAGTTGGGGGCAACTGCCAAGTGATTTGTAACTCCGTTTTGCCGCTGCCTGACGGCTGATTCTCCTCCCTGCACTATCTCACCGATGCGTTTGACTAATAGACAGATACACAGGCTCTCCGTTCCTCACTCAAGGGATGCGCTTCGTATGATGAATAGCAAACTTCTGTCGCTGTTAAGGTCAGAGAGAGAAATATTATAATGTGTTATGAGTGAGATGGACCACGTGATCTACTAGACACCAACCCAGCTTTGTTCACACATCAGTGAGTTTGGATAAAAACGGAGAGTATGACTGGGGGGAGAGAGATAAAGAGAAAAATGAGAGAGAGAGAGAGATGAAGGGAACCAAAGTAAGAGATGACAATACACGGAAACGGAGCGCATGCTCAATTCCACACAAGGCATACCTTGTCTACTTGTATGTGCGCGTGTGTGTGCGTGTGCGTGCCAGAGAGAAATGACATCGAACTTCGAGCAAATGAACAAAGCTACAAAAAAGCGATAATTGTATCTCGTACGTCCCGCGACTTAATCGCAGGGAGACGAGTCGCAACTTATTTGAATACGTAATGATTTGGAGATGCGCACGCGCATGTGAGAAGTGAGTTTCCGCTATTAAGACACGCCCCTTTTCTGTTAGCATTTGAATATACACTTTTTTCCATCTATGAATTGTACCAATGTTTATTCCATATCTACGTATTCGTTCTTTAAGGCATTTTTCATTCTTGAATTATATTTCATTCGATATGTATTCATCAATCTATTTCTAGTTAACTAATTATAGTCGTGATTGTTTTCCTTTGCCATTCAACTCAGAAAAAATGATTTGTTATGTAAGTAACCATGTGAGAGTTTATGTTTGTTTGTTTTTTTGCGTGACAGTGATTAAGATTGCGATCCTAAAACGTGGGATCTTTGGCAAGAATCCTCAGATAAACAAAGGAAGTGTTTTTGATGTCGCAAAGCAATGCTTACATTTCTGTCATTTTTTAAATACTTTTTTTTTTAATGGAAGGAGGTGTGAATTGCTTCGAGACAGAGCTATCAAATGCTTGTATGCATTTTTTCTTTTTGATGTCCGGTTTGTATAATTTGGAAGGATGTGTAAGAAGATTATCTCAAACTTTAATAACAGTCCATTGCAGACAGTTTTCATTCTTTTTTTAATGAAATATTTGTTTGTGCATTAAACCTGTTGTTCATCTAGCTTTAAGAAACTGATCTGTTTTTGTTTTTAATTACCATTGCTTCATTGCCCCATTTATGTGCAGTTGTAATTGAAGAAAAGGCCAACCCGACTTCGCGGGGCGGGGGGAAAGTTTGTGCCTGTATGTCTCTATATTACTGCGAATATTGTCATCACAACGACGAATATTATGTCATTCCTTATAGTAGTCGTTTTAACCTCAGCCCCTGTGCACAGCAAACCTACGACATTTCAATCCTATTTTTTAAACGTAAGATAAAAGTTACAGTGCAAACATAATAACATTAGTTAGGACTATGTATAATTTTCATATGAAACTGGCAAGCTGAATAGGCTGTTTCAGGCTGCGCTACACTATGCGTTTCTGATGAGCCTCCGAAATGTCCGCATCATTTGCAATCACGTGACTTCGGCCAATTCGACGGTGTCTCTTCACAGTCTACTCATTTCGTTTCGTTTCGTTTCGTTTATTTCATTTTCAACAAGGAGTGGCAATGTGCAAACATATCGCGAGAAAAGAACAACAATATGGGAATACATGTAATGGAAAAATGGAAAAAAGGAATAAGCGTATGACAAGTTATTTACTGCGTGACAACGTATACAAGTTATTTACACTCTTAACAAGTGGTGGCAAAACGTGGTATCTGACTGACTCAACAACAACATTGTACATCTCATTATCTCTTTGATGTTTAATCAATCACTGAAATATAATGTTTTCGATAACAGTAAGAAATTCAAGTGATATAACTGAAGTCTTCCATATGCCTTTACGGCTTCATTCCGGTAAGTATTACTGTAACTGATAATGACTTACAATTCGAATGGCAAGAGTACAAAATTTGGTTATGTAGTTGTTTTCTTATGACAATAAGTCTGTAAAGAAAGGGGGCTTGTGATAGAACGTAATATATTCCTTCGGATCTTAAATCGTCTGATGATCGACACAGTGGAGTGCATTGCGCGCCATTGCGGTGGAATGGCAGGCAGTATTGATCCATGAAGCTTTGTGTGGTTGCTTGCTTTCAAAGCACTCGTCGTTTCGATAGCGCCCAAGTAAACAATTCAATTCATTTCATGATTTATCAGAATGTTTAACTATCATGTTTCGCTATTATTGAATACTCTGTTTATTTCACAATGTATCATATAAATCATTTCGTTTATTCCAAAAATAGAGTGAAGCGTATGTTGTTATATGTTTGGTTGAAAAATGAAGAAAAAATTGAAATGCAAAAATAACAATTTCAGATCAATTCAACTCATTTATGAATTTCGGATGCATATATAAATACATGCATTCATAATACATACTATAATATGTGTACATGAATTATGATGCATATTTTGTAGCCTATAGCAATAATGTCACATAGGCCGCAATAATGATGAAAAAAAGTGTGTTAACTTTTCAATTGGGTAGATTTAGGTAACTTTGAAAAGAGCTTTAAGCAGAAGATTACAGACCTGAATTGTCTACACATGTTTCTTTGAAAAATATTATGTTCAGGAATGTTTTCAAATCATTCATGAGATCAAACGTCGTGTTGTTGTCTTTTAGAACACAAGTTCTCTCAGCTCCATACTGCAGAGATTACAATATTAGCGTGCAGCGAGTGACTATACTTATCATTTTACCCAACCTGTTTCACAATGAGAAAAAAAAAATCATCGAAAATTGATTAATTCCAGCACAAGACTTTGAAATCTGTAGGCCTACTTGTATGATATGGGACATACGTGTAATATAATCGTTGATTTCAAACGCTTACTTGTAGAGCTTTGCAAAGTGTACATGTTCCAACAGATAAAGCTTTGTGTACCCTGAAAACTAAGTCAGAGCAATACAACTTTTAGGATATGTGATAATGAAAAAAAAAATGAGCAGTTAGTTGTATACTCTAAAGTCGGCAAAGTGACAGACATGCGTTAATTGTAAAAATAACTTTTGAGTATATATTTCTCTCCCTTTCTTATGCAATAGTGTATCAATGGTACAAACTGTGGAACAATACTTAAGTCGTACAGAGTTGGACTGCGTTGGGGCCTCATCATGCCCCCCCCCCCCCCCTCCCCATTCGCCCTATCTTAGCTTTATATTTACTCTCTAAAAAAGAAGTGTGAAATTGTTCACTCATGAAGGAGTGAATAACGGAAAAGACTGAGCTTCGAGCGAAATTGGAGTGAATTTTGAGTGAAAATGTTCATTTTCACGAATTTTGGAGTTACCTCAGTGATCACTCGAAGATTTTGGAGTGATCTCTGAGGTCACTCCAAAATTAGTGAAAATGAACATTTTCAATCAAAATTCACTCCAATTTCGTTCGAAACTCACTCTTTTTTGTCATTCACTCCTTCAAGTGTGAACATTTTCACTCTGTTTAGAGAGTAAATATAAAGCTATTTTTTTTTTATTCTATTTCATCAATTCAAGGTTCAGTATACCCTCTAAAGGCAGGTGAGGAGGCAGGCAAGCGAGCTGCGAAGTCGCGTTCCTTGAGACTCACCAGAGCACTCCTTTCTTTCAGCCCAAATCCATCCTTTCCCTCACTTCTCCCCGCCTCTCTGCTGGAATTCTGGAAGACAGCCCCTATAAACTCCCTCAACCGCTTCCCCCCTCATCCCGTACCCTCCCCCCCCCCCCCCCCAACTCCTTCTCATTCCTTCATCTTTCCCATCATACGGTCCAGCGTGTGGCGGTGACACCCCAACTGCACTTTTCCTCCCGGCCTGATGGGGATGGACAGGCAAGAATCCTAAGATGTCACCCGGCTCCATCTATCCTCATACACATCCAATCTCGATCAAAACAATCTCTTGTTTCTTCCTTCTTTATCCCCTTGCCTGAACCCTTCACCGAAAAGTACACTAGGTTTCGTCTTCTTTTTTTCTCCACCCCCCATCCTCGCTCCCCCGTTAGAATATACAAATAATCCCGGAAAATAAATCAGCAATTTTTCGTTGAAGGAGTCGCCTTTGATGAACGAAAAACGCTGCATGGAAAAGATTAAAAACCACACTTTTCTGGATAGGTAGCGGGTGAATCAACTATCCATCCGTACAAACACAATTTCATGCATGGCCACCAATCTTCTCTTTATTCATCATATTTTTCAGTGTTTTTGACGTCAAGGCATTCCGAAAAGTTAATGAGGAAATCCCTGCGAGCTAAAGCGGAACGAGGGGAAGAATAGCGCGCCAACAGTCGTGAAATTACTGCATTCTTCCAGAATTACTTCGTTTTGTTCACCATCGTCTGAACTTGTTTATTTTTATCAATTGTGTCTATTTTAAAAGATTCCCAGCGAAGGGTCAACTGTTTTCGACAGTCCTTTCATTTTCTTCATTGTTTCTTCAGCCATTGCCATTGTCAGGTTTTGTTTTTCTCAATTTTCTGAAACCGAGCAGGCTTACAGCAAGCAGAAATAGGCATTTTAAACAAAAAAGGAAAAGGTACTGGTAGGATCTGCCAAACGGAAGTGGTGGGGGTTTATAGAGCGTGTAGGTTACAGTATGTTGACAAAGGTAACACGTCATAATACATGGAAGTCTTCGTCAATACCAAGCATCATATTGTGCCCTATTTGAGCCCGTATCATTAAAATATTACATTCATAGCTTGTTCTTCTAACTCATATGACTGTTTACCTGCTAGATTTCTCTGTATACTTTCGATTCACTGCCGTGATAAAAATATTCCACCAGTTTGTTAATGGAACAGCAAATAATGCGTGTGAAGAAAATGAACGGGGCGTCAAAATAATTTGTTATTTCCTTATTACCATAGTTACTCATAGCGAGTGTAGGCCTTCGTTAAATAATATCCATTGTGTGGAGTAATGAATTCCATCTTAGAGACCTATACAACATCATTGGTCTTATGATAAGAACAATGAATAATTAGATAAAATTCAAATAAAATAAAGTATGTAGGCTATCAAGGCCAGCCGAGAGCGTCAAAGATATTGGTTTGGTTTAGATAAGTTTAGTTTGGTTCAGTTTGGTTTGAGTTGAGTTGAGTCGGTTTGTCTTGGCTTACTTACTTTAGTTAGGTTTGGCTTGGTTTTGATTGGCTTGTCTTGGATTGGTACAGTTGGTTTGGTCTAGTTTTGTTTGATTGGGTTGGTTTGGTTGGTTTAGTTTAGTTTGGTTTGGTTTGGTTTGGTTAGGTGTGGTTCCATTTGACCTGGCTTATCCTAGTTTTATTTGATTCAATACAGTCTTGTTCTAGGTATAATTTTGGTTTTGGTTTGGTTTTGGTTTTGGTTTTGGTTTGGTTTTAATTGATTTGAGTTGGTCTTATTTCTGTACTATTTTTCACATGCAGTAACAAATGAAATACACAGAATGAAAAGACAACAAATATTTTGATTTGCTGTCGGAATAGAGTGAATACTGTCGCTTATTGCCGCTTTAGTTTGTTTTCCTGCCTATTCCATCCCTGCTTTCGTTCTTGTCCTTGTCATAGTCCTTTCTTTCTGTTTGTTTCGCCTGACGTCATGATATCTAATTTATTTATCTAATCTATCTAAAAAAATGTTCATACATGGAGTCCTTGACGGATCTTGAGATGCCCTCATCTCCCAGAGTAATTCACAAATTCGACAAGCTACGCTGCTCTTGTGAATTCCTCTTATCCATGATATAGAGTAGAAAAATGAAATTGTGTTTGCTTCTTATTTATTCATCTTAAATCAAAGTTGATATCATTATAATTGTATCTATGTTTTATTGAAACTTATGTGATTCAAAGTTCCTTAAAATATCATGTACTCATGAAAGCGTTATGTGTATTGCTTTGTATTACTTTATATGGAAATGAAATCATTTGAATTTGAATTTGAATTTGAATTTGAATTTGAATTTCAACTTCAAATTATAACATATCGCATAGCAGAGAAATCATTGTCATGAGCGACAAGGATAAAACAGACCAGTAGCCCTGCCGGAAAGAACACAGCGTCGACACAGTGTGTTCATAGAGTGACCACACAGTTGACTGTATGAACACATAGTGACCACAGTGTGGTCATACCTTTGCCACATTGTGATTACTCTCACTATGTGTATCATCATGGGTTGTCACATAGTTTTCATACAGTGGAATGGTAACAACTGTATGAGCAGCTTCGTTCACACAGTTTCATAGAGTCACCACAGGGTGATCAGGACTTTCACACAGTGGAATAAAGCTAACACACAGTAGTCATAGAGTCTCACATAGTGTTCACTATGTGGAAGTCGTCGTCATACAGAGGGAATGCATGGACACACAGTGGCCACACTGTGGAGAGATCTGTCACACAGTGAAAATGTATGGACACATAGTTGCCACACTGTGGATAAATCTGTCACACAGTGGAAATGTGATGGACACATAATTGCCACAATGTGGAGAGATCTGTCACACAGAGGGAATACACGGACACATAGTTGCCACACTGTGAAGAGATCTGCCACACAGTGGAAATGAATGGACACATAGTTGCCACACTGCGGGAAGATCTGCCATACAGCGGAAATGTATGGACACATAGTTGCCACACTGTTGGGAGATCTGTCACACAGTGGAATGGATGGACACATAGTTGCCACACTGTGGAGAGATCTGCCACACAGTGGAAATGTACGGACACATAGTTGCCACACTGTGAAGAGATCTGCCACACAGCGAATAGTATGGACGCATAGTTGCCACATTGTGGTAAGATTTGTCACAGAGTGGGAATGGATGGACACTTAGTTGCCACACGGTGAAGAGATCTGTCACACAGAGTCAGTGTCAACACGCTGTGTTCACATAGTCACAGTCTCCACCCCGAGGAGATATCTCTCACACAGAGGCATTACCTCGCAGTGTTCACATAGATACACACAGTCTCCACACAGAGGCAAAATCTCTGAGTGACGCAGAGACAATGTGTCTTTTTTTTTTTGACAATGTGTCTTTTTTTGACAATGTGTCTTTTTGTCAATGTGTCTTTTTGACAATGTGTCTTTTTTTGACAATGTGTCTTTTTTGACAATGTGTCTTTTTGACAATGTGTCTTTTTGTGTCTTTTTTATCGTACACATTAAATCAACACATAAGATTTTCAGCAATCTTCAGGACTGAAGGATGCAGAATAAACATAAAAAGAAGACACCCAGGAAAATTTATATTACAGAGAAATAGCGTCAAAACTAGGGATTGCTGAAATGGTATGATTCTGCAATGTAAATAATTTATGCCAGAATTAATCAATTGAAAGAAACAGCACAAGCTTGCAATCGCACAACATTTGATGAATCTTTTGCCGGAAGGTGATTGCAAGAATAATTAGTCCGGATATAACTCTCCAACAGGTACGAGTATAGAATATTAACACAGATACAACATAATGCATTCGCGATTGTGTTCTTCAATATCTTTCTACGAGACTTGGAAGACATAATTGTGATTACAACTCAACTTGCGCTTTTAAACCTGAAGGCAATACTGCAGCCTGACTAGAAAACCTCATGGGATTTGGACGCACCGCACTCACACAAACAACACCCCTCATAGTCGTACTCACATACAGCACATACACCCTGCATATACATAGCGAACACACAATATCTGCATGATTACGGTTCTGGTGCGGTGGACCTTGGTTCTAGTTTGTTTGACCCTCCGCTGACCTCTATGTACTTATCTCTACGCTGTACGCTACGTAGAGATCTCACAGTGGTTTGACCCCTTGACTTATTAGGAAACAAGCGGCTCGGCAGAGATTTAACCGTCATTTTGAACTGCGTACCCAGTCTAACCACTCCGTATATGCAGGGAGGTTGTCTTTCTTCCACCTCCCTGGTTTGCGTACAGTGTACGTATCGTCCTTGGCCATTGATGAACGCACGCGAATTATAGTTTGTTCATGCGTTTGGTGGTTTCATCGTGTTTTCGTTCCTTTACAAACTTGGACAGTGTGCAAATGTGCAGTGCTAAAGAATCAAAAGTGAGTGGTAATTTTAACCGGGCAAAACTAAAAGCAAGTCATGTTGCATGTGACGTTCGGATACGGCTGAGCGACAGCGACAGGTATACCAGGCAGCCTGGCAACGTATACAGGATGCAACCATGCGAGTGTTTTCATGTGGCCTATACATGAAATGGTGAGTCCGTCAAACGTTAGAATGTATTAGTAATCTAATTAAGAACCCCTAGCTATAGTTTTCTACTTCGTCATCATAATAGTGCCGAGTATATACTCGGACAGGTTTCAATAGGAAAACGTGTGTTATTACCAGAACAGTTTGATAGCGGGCTTTTTTTATCGGATTAGACTCAAGCTGAACTTTTTTTTATGTGATCAATCTAACTAACAAGAAGGAAACTTGAGTACGTCTCAGGAAATATATGCTGCGATGTTAAGAAAACATTTTTTAGACTCTAGTGAAAAGACAAAAAACGGGGACGGGGGATGATGATAATGATAAAAACCACTGTTGATTAAAACCACTGTAAGAAAGTAATGGACAGAATGCCAAGACAAATTAAGTAACCACTGGTGTTGTTGATGGTGTGATGTACACTAGATACCATTGTGCATTGTGTGATGTGGCCTAACAGTTACGTATGGATGGAGGGTGAATGCATTAATATGTGTGTGGCTGCATAGTCTGCAAGTGCAAGAAAAAAGCGATGTTGAGAAGATGGAAAAGAAAATGAGCCTCAAACCTAATAGCGCAAATATTTGTTATTGTTATTATTTTAGTCCTGGAGGAAAATACTTTGTCTGCTCTGGAGAAAGCACAGCCGATAGAAGCAAAGAGATCACCGGTCTTCTGCAGCACGTACAGCACCCATACCATCAAAGAAAAGTAAAGATGATTTTGCCTTCTCCGGCTCAGCTTCTGTTCCGTTCTTCAGAATTACAATGACACCACCCCTCCCTTACTACGTAGTACCATCACGGACTGTCTGGTTCTCCACAACAATGTTCTCACTCCACATATGCCTGCCTCGATCTCGACCCCATCTACGTCCCCAAATGACCAGGAGATGCATTCTTATGAGTCAGGTGGTGACTCAGTTAAGAAGGTATTGTAATTCAGGTGGTTCATCATTTCATTTTCTCCGGACATATGTAACAAAAGAGGTCTCTTTTTTTATTGAAAAAAAAAAAGATATTCATTACCATGTGACTCTTGTAAAGCCAACATTACTCATTAATGTGCTAAGTTTTGATGATAATTTGTTTTGCTGTTTTATTTGTGTAATTCAAATGAATTCCCGAAGGCAGTATACCATGTTCTACGGTATGCTAAAGCATTTCACCTCATTGGCAACGGAATGTCCAAGACAGGATTTCGAGACAAGTACTTCGAGGGAAATCGAAGTATTATTGATTGATTACTTGCGAGCAAAATCTTCAAAAATTTCAATTACAAGATGATAGCTAAGAGAGAGTACACCCTGGAAAGTTATACAAGAAACATCCATACGAGAGAAATAATGATAATACCATATTTAAAAAAAAAAAAAACAACGTTGAACAGTGTATCAGAAATTAAACTGCAATCTCCAAAAGTTTTAAAAGACTTCTCACTAAATTGTTTGAGTCGAGTGTGGTACATATGCAATGAAGTTTGTGCAAAACATAAGTACATTGTACATTTACTTTGACTTTGATTGTTCTGCCTTTCACTGGCTTTTTGAAAACGTATAAAGTTGTGATTGATTGCAGTTTATGGATATTGTTTGGTTGTTTGTTTGGTTGTTTAGCATTGTAAAGCACTTTAAAACATTTATTAAGTGCTAAATAGATATTTCATATAATAATAATAATAATAATAATTATTATTATTATCATAATTATTATTGTTACTATTACTATTAAAGAGGGTAAATACCCCTGTAGACTAGCAGCCATTGCAGTGCACCAAATATAACACCTGTGATTAAACAATTTTACAAAACTTTTCCTTTTCCTGTTGTAGTAATATGGTACATATTTTTATTATTACTTTACATAAATTTATACAAGCAAATGAAATTTCGTAATAAGATTTAGATAATGAAACATATAAACCTAATATCGATTATGTTAAAATATGCTAATAGTACATGGCACTGCGTGCTTTTATCATCATTAATACTGTCTTCAATCTTTCTTTTTCATTCTGTACAGAAGACTCGGACATACTGAGCGATGGCTTGGCTCAACTGGGAATGCTACAACCGCGCCAGCAATCCTGATCAAAGGTAGTTCTGGCCCCGTTGGGATACTCTTCACCCAAAAGGAAGTGTGATTTGTACGGCTTCGCGGCACATCCAAATCCATCGCAGTAGATAAACCAAATACAACTCGAATTTTGGTAACTATACAATATCTCAACATTCCTTCCTGGAACACCTATACAGTTCAGTGAGTCATACCAACCCTTTTGTTGAGTATAAGGTGATCTAGCATGCCTAGTACTAATGGATTTTTTCCATTGCGTGTTTTTCCCCTTCTTTTTTTTTGGGGGGGGGGGGGTAGAGGTCTAGGGTGGTTATGAAGTCAATTTCAGGTTTCGGGCCCAAAAGTTAATAACATTTGTAGCCTTGACTAGGTATAATATCGATAAAAAGAATGCATCTAGCTTAACTTTTTATTGATTATCAGTGATTCAAATTGTAATCATTAAACTTGCCTGCAAACAAAGCTGGTTACCAGTCATAGTACCATAATTGGTGTTGAATTGTGCACAGATCTCAGTCTTACTGATAAGATCACACCTCATGTAGAAGTCCTCATCTGTAATGATTTTAATCAGTCAAATCAAGCCCTATAACATACTTGATTGCACCAAGAAACCATCATTAAAAGGTTTTCGCTCGCCCAGATGTGGCTGTTAATGAGGTAAATGTACCAAAGATTAGTCTGTTTAATTGTTATTGCCCTGAAAGTAAGATCATTTTTGTTTGTTTGTTTGTTTTGATAAAGGAAATATGAAGATATATGCTGCGAGAGCTCGCTGCTGTAACATATTCCTAAATTGGTTTGTAATAACAGGAAATGAAGCAAACTTATATTTCATAATAGTCATGCAAATTGTCATTGATACATAGCTTTTTCTTTCATAAAACTGAAAGAATGTTTTGTGGGCAATTACAGAATAAAGTACGTTTTGATATTTGATTATATTTTTCTCTTATTTTTGTATGATATAGATTATCATAAAAGTCTTGTCCTGGCAAGTTTGTACCTTGAAGCTTAAAAAACTATGATGCCGAGATACATTATAGATATTACAGCGAACTGTATTATTTTGTAAATCATTTATATTGTGATTGATTTTGTATTATAAGAGAAGTGTTTTTGATTTTGATATTAAATTAGTGTATAAATGCAGAATACACATTTTCGCACTTTTGTCTTCTCCTTTAAGGTGTAAGTAGTGCTCTACAAGACTGCATCGTAACAATCTGGGGAGTTTGACAACATGAAATTTCATCAATTAAAGGACAAGTTCACCTTCATATACATGTGGATTGCGTGAATGCAACAATATCAGTAGAACAAATTAGTGAAAGTTTGGGGAAAATCGGACAATCCGTTTAAAAGTTATGAATTTTTAAAGTATCTGCGCAGTTACTGCTGAATGTGAAGACTGCTACAGTGTATGATGTCACAGCTTACAATACATAAAGAAAATAAAAAGAGAATTTCACAAAATTTTACTTTTTGAAAAAAGTGTACATTTCCTCACCTTGTCACAGACGTATGTTAAGGGTAATATTATTCTTCTTGCCTTCTAAAAGAGTTGAATTTAAAAGAACTTTTATTAAGCGAGGAAAGTGAAAATATGATGAATTTTCTTTATGTTTTCTTTATATCGTTGTACTCATGAATGTGACATCACAAGCTATAGTAGTCTTCTCATCCAGCCTTCAGTGAGCAGAAACTTCAAAAGTTCATAACTTTTGAACGGATTGTCTGATTTTCCTGAAACTTTCACTGATGTGTTTTACTAATATTGCTGCATTCACTAAACACACATGTCTGTGAAGGTGAACTTGTTCTTTAAAGCGGATCAAAGTATGCAGGAATCGCCCGGGCCATAACCAAGAAAGCTTGTCATGTTCATGAAATTTTCTGTATT
Source organism: Diadema setosum (assembly GCA_033980235.1). NCBI lineage: Eukaryota > Metazoa > Echinodermata > Echinoidea > Diadematoida > Diadematidae > Diadema > Diadema setosum. The sequence goes on from CM067067.1 coordinate 36,513,250, forward strand.
TCTATTTCAACGAATGAATTAATTATTGGAAATAACTCATTCTGTAAACTGCACTAGAGCTACTAGACAATGTGACAGCACTGGAAGGAAACTCACCACGGAGTGTTCACAGTGTGAAGACTGGATGGAAAATCACCATAGAGTGTACACGGTGTTGAGTCTGGATGTAAAACTGCCGCAGAGTACTCACAGTGTGGTAACTGTATGGAAAATCTCCACAGAGTGTACACAGTGTGGTGTTTGTTTGGATGGAGAGCTCACTGAGTGAAAGATACCACATTGTGCAGAGAGATCACTGTTGGAAAGGTAACGGTGTGACAGTAAAGGTCACTGTGTGAAAGGTACCATAGTGTGGCAGGAAATTCACTGGGTGAAAAATACACAGTGTGGCTGAACAGTCATTGTGTGAAAGAAACCACAGAGTGACGGAAGTTAATGTGTGAGAGATAAAAAATGACTTCTGTCATAAAACATATAGTGAAACATACAGTGAAACACAGTGAAAACACACAGTGAAGCATATAGTGAAACACACAGTAAAACACACAGTGAACACACAGTGAAGCATACATTGAAACACACAGTGAACCACGTAGTGAAACACACAGTGAAACACACAGTGAACCACGTAGTGAAAGACGCAGTGAAACACACAGTGAAACACACAGTGAACCACGTAGTGAAACACACGGTAAAAACACACAGTGAACCACGTAGTGAAACACACAGTGAAACACATAGTGAAACACACAGTGAACCACGTAGTGAAACACACGGTGAAAACACACAGTGAAACACACAGTGAACCACGTAGTGAAACACACGGTGAAAACACACAGTGAAACACGTAGTGAAACACACAGTGAAACACATAGTGAAACACATAGTGAAACACTTTCACCACAGTGTGAAACACACTGTGTTCATACAGTCATTCCACTGCGTTAAATTGGAACACTTTTTAATACAGTGAACCACACAGTGATACACTCTGTGACTACACTATGAACCACACTGTGGTTGATCGGTTGAGATCACACTGTGGTAACAGTGTGGTTCATAGTGTTGTCACACTGTGTTCCACTGAGTGGTTCACTGTATTAAAAAGTGTTCCAAATTAACGCAGTGGAATGACTGTGTGAACACAGTGTGAACACAGTGTGTTTCACACTGTGGTGACTATGTGGTGCACTATGTGTTTTTTCCGGCAGGGAGAACGTGCAATCAGGGAGAGATTGGATGGCGATCCAAACTAATACCAACAAGATAAGAACGTTTCAATCATATTACGTAGATACATCACTGTTCCTCTAGTCTATATTGAATAAAGAGGCGAAAACTGGTGCAAAATGTGCAAAAATTGCTTATCAAAGACAGACATTATTTCTTAGGAAGTTATGCTTACATCAAGTCCAAGATAAATGTGATACCAATTTTGCACTCAGATGGGAAAAAGTAACAAAGAAATATTAATCGTGAATATGTCTAGCAAACGCATTTTTTATTTGATTTGCTTCAATTGTGCAAAGAACATTGGGCCGAATGCATAAAACAAGCAATTGCTTGTAAGCAATTGCTTCAAGCAAAAGCACAAGCTCGTCTAGTAAAAGGTGTAGCTCAAGCAATTGCTTAAATACATATGCATAATCTTTTGCTTGTGCACATACCTTTTGCTTGCATTCAGCAAGCAATTGCTTAGGGTTCGAACAATAGCGTCACGCCTGTGCGAACACAAGAACAAAGGCGAGTGTGGCAGCATGCATTTGAAAGGGCATGTGTGTGCGGAAACAATGGGCCGGATGCATAAACGCTAGCAATTGCTTGTGCTAGTCTTTTACTCGAATCCGTATGCATAAAAACAAGCAATTGCTTCCGAGCAGAAGCTCTTGCTAGCAAGTACAAGCAATTGCTTGCTGTCCGCAAGCAATTGCTTAGAGACCAAGCATTTGCTTAAAAACGTATGCATAAAACATACCTTTTGCTAGTTCTTGCTAGCAATTGCTTACGATTTTCCAAGCTCTGTAAAATGAGCTTGAGCTTTTGCTTATCTGGGACGTTCCCTTTTAAGTATCATTTTCATATTCATGGAAGAAAGACAACAATTGTGAAGGAGTGGTATAAATCTACAAGAAATTACTCTTAAGTAGAGTAAGAAATTTTTCATTTCAACAACGGGAATGTCCAGTGGTTAGCACGCAAAATTTGATGAAAAACAGGTAGGATGTCTCACTTCGGTGGAGAGCAAGGAGACGTCTCTCCACGTGCGATCTGGCAGATGCGGGCTATTGTAAGCAGTGGTGGGAATCAGCCAGTAATACGAGGGTGTGTATAGTTGTGTGTGTGTGCGTCTGTGTGTGCATTTATGAGTGTCATTTCATAGCTCTTCTGCTATGTCAGGAAATGTTTCCGCACACACCCTTTCAAATGCATGCTGCCACACTCGCTTTTGTTCTTGTGTTCGCACAGGCGTGACGCTATTGTTCGAACCCTAAGCAATTGCTTGCTGAATGCAAGCAAAAGGTATGTGCACAAGCAAAAGATTATGCATATGTATTTAAGCAATTGCTTGAGCTACACCTTTTACTAGACGAGCTTGTGCTTTTGCTTGAAGCAATTGCTTACAAGCAATTGCTTGTATTATGCATTCGGCCCATTTCCTGACATAGCAGAAGAGCTATGAAATGACACTCATAAATGCACACACAGACGCACACACACACAACTATACACACACTCGTATTACTGGCTGATTCCCACCACTACTTACAATAGCCCGCATCTGCCATATCGCACGTGGAGAGACGTCTCCTTGCTCTCCACCGAAGTGAGACATCCTACCTGTTTTTCATCAAATTTTGCGTGCTAACCACTGGACATTCCCGTTGTTGAAATGAAACATTTCTTACTCTACTTAAGAGTAATTTCTTGTAGATTTATACCACTCCTTCACAATTGTTGTCTTTCTTCCATGAATATGAAAATGATACTTAAAAGGGAACGTCCCAGATAAGCAAAAGCTCAAGCTCATTTTACAGAGCTTGGAAAATCGTAAGCAATTGCTAGCAAGAACTAGCAAAAGGTATGTTTTATGCATACGTTTTTAAGCAAATGCTTGGTCTCTAAGCAATTGCTTGCGGACAGCAAGCAATTGCTTGTACTTGCTAGCAAGAGCTTCTGCTCGCAAGCAATTGCTTGTTTTTATGCATACGGATTCGAGTAAAAGGCTAGCACAAGCAATTGCTAGCGTTTATGCATCCGGCCCATTATGTCATGCTACTCTGTGATAGCAAACGAAAACAAAAAGAACAAAAAAAATGAAAATATTAAGTATTAATTAATATTGATATTATATAAAGTTATTATGCTGCAAAAATGTAATCATTAAATGTAAACTTTGCATTTTTATAAACCTTTTGTTCGATGGAAACAAAATCAATTAAGATTCAATTTATTCCCGGCGGAGACCAACTTTTCAACTCATGCACTTTTCTGAAAAGGAGGAACAGTGAGAGTAATAATGATGTCATAGCTACGCACCGTTTTCTTCTTCCTTTCTCATATTTCATATATGTCTGTGTATATATAGGCATATGTATATATATGTATATGTATATATATATACACACACATATATATATATATATATATATATATATATATATATATATATATATACATATATATATGTAATTATATATATCTTTTTTTTCTCACACGTTCATCCAAGTAAAACTAAAAAGCCATTGTGGGTAGAATTTGCAACTGTTGTCCAATTTTGCTGTCAATCTCTGTTTATGAGGAAATGCGTTCAGCTCATATGTATTTGAAACATTTATCTTCAAATCACTGCCTCTAGGTTACCAAATTAAATCAACTAAAGGTATTTTTACCACTGGGAGTAGTGATTTAAAAAATATTCGAGTTATCACACTTGAGGCATATGTGTAGGTCAATTGTATCACAAAACATCCTATACCATATTGAAATTTCGCGATAAAGCCTAAAATATAAGAGATATCACTATTTTTCTCAGTAAATCATAAGTGTAGACGGTTTATTCTAGAAACGATTTTATTATAACTATAGTTCTCATTTTGTATATTTATCATTACTTAACATTGATAATACTGATTAACTATTTGTGATATTGGTTGTTTTTTATCCCTCACTCACATTTTAGAACTACTTTGAAGCTCTAAAGCTGGGTTTTTGTTTCATCTGCAAATGGTAAATAATGTCTTTAATGTAAAGATCATTGTCTCAAGTTATCCCCTTATAATTACTGTTTTATAAGTTGTGGAGATTTGATGTTAGAAATGTTAAACCCTGCTGTCCGAACTTTATTTCGTCCTGTTCAAATAAGTGCAGAAAACACAACAAAGCAAAACAATATAAAAAAAAACATGTTTTATTCTGTCACTATTGAGATATCGATATCTAGTTTATTCCACAACTATACATCTATGGGATATTTGGAAATGGTAAAGTCGGTCTCTCGCAGATATTTCGCTTTTTGGAAACATTCAGCGTTTATATTTCCAGCACTGTTTTTTTTTTTTTTTTTTTTGTATCTTCATTTTTACGTCATAGCAAGAGTCATGCAGCTGGCATTTTCCAAGCATTAAACCTGAAACATTTATTAAATGGTGCCTTAGAAAATGTTTAAAAAAGAGGAAAACGTAAATGTCAAATTGTGCGTGTTGAAATATGAGTGAATCATCAAAATCCGCTGGCATGATAAGATGCATTGCTTGTAATTGTCTTACAGTTTGTTTTTTATTTGTTTTTGTTTTGGATTTGTTTGTTTTTTTAGAGACAATTTCTACCAGCCTTGTTATGTTCTAGGTTCTGAATAGTTATATCAATATTAAGAAATGCACAAGACTACACATGATATGTACTGGTCAAAATATTTATTGATGTCCTAGTCTACATAGGGAAAATACACACACACACACACACACACACACACACACACTCATACATAGACTTACGAGATTCCCTCGGTGTCGCATGCAATTGTACAGCGTTGCGCTGTATTTTACACTCCTCATTTCTACCAGCCTTGTTATGTTCTAGGTTCTGAATAGTTATATCAATATTAAGAAATGCACAAGACTACACATGATATGTACTGGTCAAAATATTTATTGATGTCCTAGTCTACATAGGGAAAATACACACACACACACACACACACACACACACACACACACACACTCATACATAGACTTACGAGATTCCCTCGGTGTCGCATGCAATTGTACAGCGTTGCGCTGTATTTTACACTCCTCATTTCACCTCTCTCATCGCCAACCATCGCATCGCCAGCCCAATTTGAAGAAATTTGATTTGTTTCATTTGCTTGACTGTCGTGTTCAATCAACACTTCAATAATATGTCATACCACTCGCGGATGTTTTAATATTGTAAGCATTCGTCCCCCGCGAGCCCCCTGGGCGCAGGGGCATATTTGATTTAAAGGATCCGAATGAATTCAGGCCGTTCTCGCGCCGTTGGTAAAATTGACGAATTTTGTGGCACAAGAGCTCGCAATTTACCCAAATCAATATTACACCCTGCTTAACGTCCGGGAGAATTATCGATTTAATTTAAAACTGATAAGTCAGTGATATTGGGCGCTGGTTTAAGAGCTCAATTAGATTTTATTCATTAACGTGATAATCATGATAACTGACACGGTTTGCACAGTTGTTGCACTGATGTAATCACAACGCGCGCGATAATCAGTGTCGAAATTTACAGTCAAATCTGAACAGGAATTAACTCGATATCCCCTCTGAATCTAAGTACAGATAAGTGGAATTAATTTGTTGGAGAATATTGATAGTTTCCTTGACTTTCAAAATTAGTAACGAATCTATGGACAGGGCCGATATCCATGGACGGTTGATTTTATTCTTGCATGCCACCACTTGTGCAATAGGCAAGTGGCATCGACATCTGATTTATACAGATTTTAAACACCAATTATGTAATGTAAGTTCTACATCTTGTCCACATTTTTAAATTCCGCCGAACGTTAATTGAACTATGTACTTTGCAAGTTTGTTGGAGCTTTTTTCCTCACACACACAAAATGTACGAGATTAATTGCTGCCATTATTATCCTTATAGCAGTAGTTGTAGAAGAACGATAATCATTAATGTCACTCCTCACTGATATCTTAATGTGACATTTTAATCCCATGTTATATTCTATTTACAAATTGATTACTGACCTTGATTCGAGTTGGGGGAGGGAAGTTAATGAAAGGACCCATGCCAGGATTAAGATAAAAGAAAACTAGCCAAGCATTCGATTCTTGTTTGCTTCTTAAAGAATTCTGTAATCAAGTGCAGTCTGTTTGAAAGATATCTCTCTGACAGATGCTTCTCTCAATATTTAAGTAATACCAAACATGAGGCGCAGATGATATACTTTCCAAACGTGTCTTTTCTGACACAAACGCAGGTGAATCCAGTTTAAAGGGATCGTATAGTTTTGGTTGATACCTAATTTCAGGTTTCTACCATTTTTTGGTGAGATAATGAGAAACCTCTTATGAAATATGAAAGAGTATGTAATTCTATGAGGAATTCAACATTTATTTGATGAAAATTGGTTTGGAAATGGCTGAGATATCCAAAAAAGAGCGATTCACATGAAGTGTGGGACCCACACTTTAGTACGATTGCTTTGTTTTACTTTGTTTTTGGATGTTTCAGTCATTCCAAACCCGATTTTCATCAAATAAACTTTGAATTCCTCTTAAAATGATATGGTCTGCACTACATCACAAGTGTTTTCTTGGTATCTCGCAAAAAGTTAAAAGCCCAATTCTCATCTCCACCAATACTGTACCATCCCTTTAATGTGAATCAAACTCACAAACGTGTAAAGTGATAAGGCTCATGCGTATACCAGTCCTAGAACACTTGGATTCAAATGTAAGCTCTTTAAAAAAACATGTATGAGCTTTTTGTTTTCTTTTGATTTAAATCTTCATTGAAACGAATTCTTAAAAAAGGGTTGTCTTCTTTACCAAAGAAATTACTGCGAGTTACTATTTCATTGCGGTTATTTTACTTGTGAGTGTGCAGATCTTATACCTACACATGTAGTGACATTTCTTCTCTTTCTTCTTTGCTCGATTTCTTATACGGTGTGTTCATCTGCATCAGGAAGGGATGGCCGGGCACTGGTCCTTTAACGAACAATATATCCTATGACTTTCTACCAGGCTAGGGTATTTAGGGTATAGGGGAAAAATCATTATTTTCTTATTAGGGTGGCATGAACAGGATTTGAATACTTCCTCCCACTCTCGCTCTCAAATGTACCACTCTCTCCCTCTCTCCCTCTCCCCTTCTCTCCCTCCCCTTCTCTCTTTCTCTCTCTCTCTCTTTCTATCATATACACATACACACACACATACAAATTCAAAGACACACACACACACACATGCATACTTGCACACAGGCACATGAGGGAGAAGTGTCATCAATCCACCTTGCGTGATGCAACTCATAAAAATGGCGCGCGGCGGGGGCTGTTATATACAGCAAAGAAGATGTTTAAAACAATGCGCAGACTTAAGCGCTGATACGGACGGGGCTGCGCCCGGGTTTTGGGGGAGACTTACGAGCGAAAATAGGGGCGGCCCAAACGCAAAAGTGCAAGGTACCGAGAGTTGGCCGGTAGGCCGATCGCTCATCTTCCGCTGAAATTGAAAAACGGAACTTCGTCGACAGGGAGAAAGAAATATGACAGGAAGAGAAGACATGCCGAGGGTGGTATAGGAGCATTGGGATAAGGTCATGTCGAGAGAGAGAGGGAGAGAGAGAAAGAGTAAAAGATGCGATCTTTTCATGGACTTTCGAATAAGGGCGGGCTCAAAGTTAAAGATGTGAAGTTCCCATATACTTTTAAGACTGTGGACAGATGAGAATGAGAGAAATTCTTGTGGGAGGTGATTTAATGCGTGTTTGGTATCTACAGTTGCATTTCAATTTCTGAGACATACAGACGCAGAGGATTGTGACACCTTCGTATTAGTAATTTTCTTGTTGTTTTGCAGAGGGGGAAATGCGTGAGCAGAAAAAGAAAATTAGGAAAGGGAGACAGAGAAAATTGGAAGGAAAGGAATATAAAGGGAAAGATGAAAAGAAAGGGAGAGGGAGAGGATTGGGGATGAGCAAAGTGAGAAAATGGAAAAGATAAGTTCTGGAGGCACCAACTCGTGACGGAATCACGTCTGACTGACGAGTGTTTCGCGCCAAAACCGCTGGGCGCAGGCGACAGAATGCAGGCGAAGTCCCCGCTTCAGCTAATAGTGTCCACCCGATAAAATATTGCCCTACCATAGGTTTAACATATGCAAAGGTCCGCTAGTACTCTCTAGGAGGGGGAGAAAATTATACTTTCATGGCGCTGGAAATTAATGAAGTTGATTAAATCGAAGGCAACGACACGAGATGAAGAAAGCAAGCAAGAATCCTACGAAAAGAAGATTCATATGCTATGTTTTTCGTATAGACTTGCTCCTTGTGAGGTGCCTTTTGGTGGCGCAAAGGTTTCAAAGATCAAAGGCGAATTGGTTTTTGCACGTCAGCGTCCGCTAGGGAAAAAGACGGTTTACCGTCATCATTTAGTTATAGGTTCTATAGCAACCTCCACCCCATTGTAGGCAAGCTTCGACTGAAACGTCGAAAATTACGCTTCTTCCTGAGGTAATTGATTGGTCTCTTTGGACGACATAGGAAATACCCTTCTAATGAAACACTGTTTACGGACACCACGCCCCTGCATACATGCACAATACATGTAAGCTATGTTTTAATCATTCTGAGGAAAGGCGAGGGATAGTGCCCTTTAGAATACCACAATGAAGAAGGCACAAAAACGCTTTAAATCAGCTATTTTATCTGTAAATATTAGGATATCCTTAAAATATGATTAATTCCACGATTGCAAATTAGATTTTCGATGAAAGAGGGTAATTGTGTTTAAACACTAGGAAGTACTTAAACAGATGCACGCTTTAGTTGTAGGTCAAATTCTCTTCTCGAGATAGAATCGCAAGACATTTTCGGTCGTCCTTGAATACTGCGAAGTATAATCGTCCTAACGCCGGAACACTCACATTTCAAATTCTCAACATGTATAACGCCTACATATAGAATCCCTGTCTGAACAAAAACAAATAAGTACAAACCATTTCAGAAAGCTCGGGGGAAAAAAAATCCTTACGAATGTCTCCAAGATAGAGTATAGTTATGAGATACAAACATTATGTGTCATATTTTAAGTTCTATTGCAATACATCTGTGCATTGTGCGATGGTGTAAAAGGGCCAACAAAGCAACATTTTGACGATACTGATTTCAGTTAAGGTCTTAGTGAACACCGTTGATTTGTTGTTAAAATATAAAGTCCTTCAGGGCCCTGTTTTATCCAAAAATATATTAGATTTTAAATGTCCTTACCACACAGGATGCCACTGAATTATAATAGAAATCAACTTTATAATCAATTTTAACTCTTCATAAAACAGGGCCCAGTTGTTTGTGAGCATGTTTAAGGTTTAAATACATGCTAGTTACGTACAGGTTTGCAAATAAATTGCGCTTGTAGATTCGCACATTTCAGTGTGATTTCTTTCCGCTGCATTCCGGATATTTCAATATTTCTTTCTCTCGTTATGCAACCAACACCTGCGCGAGAGCAGCACACTTCGTTCCATTGACATTCATCCGCCGTGCATGCTTCCTCCGCAGCTCCACGATTTCAATCGCATCACCACCGTCACCCTTGCCCGGCGCTACCCCGCCCCGGCCTACAGACGGAGCGAGTAAGAGCCTGCATGGTTCGTGCATCAGATAACACGGCAAGAGTCGCTTTTTTATGGGAGTCAATAGTTTACCTCATTAAAGGCTAGTTAATATGCATATGGTACCGTCGAGGGGAAAAATCAGGCCCTCAACCTGACAAGGTGATTAATTTTCATCTATGTCGATTCGCACAAAGGCAAGCGACAGTATGAAGAAAGAGAAGTTGGGAGGAGAGGAAGGAGAAAGATTGGTAATGGGTGACAATGGGTGAGCATTTCACGAGCTTTCATCAAAATACCAACGGTAATGAATCGTCTTGCACACGGTGTTATTTGATGATTATGAAACGACGTCAATTTCTCACACGATTACGCAGTTCCAAAAGGGAAAAAATTGAAAAAAAGGGTAAAAGTTGAGTAAAGAAGCAAAATTTGTTTTCATCACAGTCTTAGGGGCAGTATAGTCTATCATTATAGAGGATCTTACACAAATAACGTGTGTGTCTAGTCCTGGCTCAAACATGTTTCTTTTTTTTTTAGGCAGCAAACTAGCAAAGTAGGGATGATGTTGTAATGTGAATTTCTTTCATTTTGGACTACTAAATGGATCGGTTGATGGCTTTATTATGAATGCTAGAGGCAGCTAGGCTAAAAAAAAAAAACAACAACAACAACAACACAAGATGGGCCTTGCCATCGACTACTGACATAAATACACACCTTTATGTATTTGTATAAAAAATCGATGTTTGTTTATACGGCCCTCTGCGTTGTATGATTACTAGTTTTGATTTGTTTTATTTTTTCGTTTTTTTTTGCGTTTGCCATGTTGTTATTTTCTTTTCGTTTTGCATGAGAGATATACTCCCTTTTTATATTTTACTCGTTCAAATAATATCCATCGTGGAGTTCGGAGATGGTACGTTCATCTTGTAGTTTCCATGCGTTTGTAGTAGGCCCTAGATATATTTGGGAATATGTTTACTCCATAGGAAAAAAAAACAGTCCGTCTGTGCGTGATAACGCGTTGATTCCTGCATTCTTTGATTATATGAGGCTCGAGGACAAGTTTTTCAATGGAATTAGTTACCACTTTTCCAAATTCCAAGTCGTCCTATTCCAAATCACCATTCAGCCTACCCTTATTTCCCGCCTTTTAAAGCAGTTCATTTTCGCTAGATGTTTTAATTTTTAAACTCACGCACAACTTACGCTGGATGTATAATGGCTGTGCAAACATGCTGGAGTTCTGCTCGAACAAAATGTCGGTTCCCCAATTTTTGTGCATTTCATAATCGAGCATTGATAGCTATTATTTGTCGTATATAAAAGTACATTGCTCTTTAAACTATTATATTTTGAATCATTTAGGCATTTGCATCATCTGTAGGCCCTACATGGTGTGACCGAAAAGAATACAAATCAGAGTAAAAATAGTACTCTTCGCAAGGATATATTACAACGTTTAACAAAATATGGAAGAATCTGTACATGGAATGGTGCCAAATAGATTGAAAAGGAAGAAAAAAAAAAAACCTCCACTGCGATCTAGTATGCGACAGTTATTTTACCTCACACTTATTTTTTTTTTTCACTTCGTGATTGCCCCCAAAACACATGCAAAGCGTAAAGCCGAAGGCAGTGGGCAGAACGGTTACGAGTCATTTCTCCACGTCGCGTTTTGACGCGCGCCAGGCCGCGTCCATGCGGCCTCGCTATCCCGATGACGCCACGACCAAAGCGTCGCTCTCCCTCCCCCTCCCTCTCACTCATTCCCCTTCTTTCCTTCTCTTCATTTTCCTATCTCTGCCGTTCATTTTCTATGTATTACTTCACCTACCTCACCCGATCTGCCCCTTCCCACATCGACCTCGCCCCCTCCCTATTTCCCCTCGATCGCGGCAGCCCGAGAAGCTAGCAACACTGAGATTGATTCTACCCAAATCACGTTGACTTGACGCCTCGGCTTCTACCCACGCTTATAGCCAGCACTCCTCCGCTCCCCTTCCTTCTCCCTCTTTCCATTTTTTAAAGAAAAACATAGTCTGCCCTACCTCTCTCTTTTTCTCACCCTCTGCCGGTCGTATTCTATTCCCCTCTTCCCATTTTCAGATTCTCACCTCGTGAGAGATAGCTTTTCATACGTTATCCTTATTTGGACGACTAACAACGGAGAAAAAGGAGATAACGAATGCCTTGACTTTTTTTTTTCTCTCCATTCCGAGTCGGGTATTCAATTTGTTGAGGTGTGAATCTGAAGGGCCAGTGATAGAAAGAATGGGCAGGAAGTAGGTGGCGGAGAAGAATATAGGAAAGAATACGAATCCATTATCAAACAAAGACAAGAATGAATGAATGGATGATCCAAGGAGCAGCAAAGAGAATATTAAAATACACATGTATAATAAACGAACATACACAACATACTCACAAATATTATAAAAACTCACACACATGTATGTTGGCAGGAGAAATCCCCAGACTGTTACAGTACACAACCATACAAAAGAAAGAGGTCCTTAAAAGTGGTCGTATTATAGAACAATCGTATGACTGAAAAGCGAATTTTATCTCATCTGATATTGCCGTTGGTCATGGAATGTGTTTACATAGTCAAAATTATTGTAAAGTAATTGCTATACTTTACAGAATTCAGTCGGATTCGAGAAGACAATGCGAATATGTGCAGAGTCATCCTAATTATCTGAGAGGGAAGAGTTGCCTAAAAATTAAAACATGTTTACTACTATTATCATATCCTCAAGTATAACTTGAGAAGTCGACTGTCGAGCTTACTTAACAAAGGTAAAGGCAACTGCTCACATATAAGATTACGAAAACTCCTGGTCTAACAGAAGAAAGTAATGGTATCTCGTATAAAGACAATAATAATGTATCAACAAAGAATCAATAGAAACAGGGTGAACAGGAAAGAAAAAACTACGAATTTCAACCATTGGTGGCATGGCAACACTTTTATTTTTGAAACAGTGATGGCTAAAATCTCTTTCACAAACACTCATAAATATCAAACAGACTATATACGCGTATATATATATATATATATATATATATATATATATATATATGCGCATGTATACACCTATCATAAAAAGTATTCTTCTTTGTTTGATTGATTGTGTTTGTTTTGTTTTTAATTTGTTTGTTGGTGTTTGTGCGTTTGTGCGTCATGAACTCCAGATCGCTCAAACGTATTTCCTGATTCGTTCACCCCCTCCCCCCCCCCCCCCCCCCCTTCCTCCAACAAAACACTATACACAGGTACGGCACAGTTGCATTTTCGGAACTTAATGGGGGGAAAGCCGAGATGAAGAATTGCCTCTTTTTATCACGAATAACAGAAGAGTGCGAACCAATATTTGTGGTAAGCCATGCGCGACGGCCGAGCAAGGGGAAGCCAACAAGGTACGTGAACACGTTGCATTTTGCGCGCTCCTTCGAAGAGTCTAGACGAGTCTTTCCGCCCGTTGCCGATTCGCCACTGCTTAATACCTTCGTACTGTGCGGACACGGTATCACCCTTATAGTAAAATATTTCCTAACACGTTTTTGTTGACTTGCGACGAAATTGTAAATAAGAGTTTTGATTCATCAGCAGGTTTTTTTTTTTCTCGCTCGGATCCGCCGACAGTCCTGAAATAATTGAGCTGATGAATAATTGGTGGTGTGCTTTCGCTCTGCACTTCTAGAGCCTCAGTCCCACACAGATATAGAAGACGCGTCGTGGAAAAGATATCCACTTATTTATTCATCTTTCATTGCAGATTCAATTCTCTTGTTTGCCGTTGTTGTTGTTGTTGTCCCCGTTCCTATTATTGAGCAGCACCAATGATTGCGACATTAATCAATGCTATAGTGACGACAAGATCACTGCCATGCCCTCCAGGTATCCTGTATGGTTGGGCGCACTTCGAACAGAAAATCAATATGAGATGGTCTAGGACCTAACTGGCGTTTGTCTGGGTGTTTTATTATTTCTTATGACATTAATTGTATCAAGATTGCATGAAAGGTATACATGTGAAATAAATCAGTTATTTAGGTGTGATTCTACACGCTACGGGCCAGGGGCCAGGACTTGATTACGATTACGTTGCTGACAATCCATCCAAATCATGTTTCTCGTGTGACACCTTGTTAAATAACGGTCCAGCAGCTTCTTTCTTCAACCCACATAACAGTAACATACTGATACACACAACACTGGCACGTGTTACAATTAAACTTTAGATAAGATGACAGCACATCAGAAAAAAAAAATAGGTGTAGTTTGCCTATTACATCTAGTGAACTGGGAAGTCACTAATGTGTGATATTATTGCTTTCGGATTGTTATTTTTTTTCTCGTTGTTATAAGGACCCTCCCCTGCGCGGCATCCATCCTCTCGTCTCCGATAGTATTAAGGTTTCAACCAAAGATGAAAGAGCGCCTCGCAACATTATTGGTTTCAACTATATACATAGTGACTAGATGTCAACTAGACGTATGCCAAGGATAGAAAATGCACCAAAACCATCATTTTTTTTTCTCACAGGCATTTATTTGCAATACGTCATTCTCTCTCTACACTGTAGGAAGGTGTCAAATTGAGGAATGACAATTGAATTTCTACATGTTGCCGTAGATGTCGCTACAGTTATTCATGACAGATTTCTGTTTTTCTTGTCCGTTTGGCCAACTCCGTCGAAACAATTATCATTTCCCCTTGAGGGCGTGTGTTAAGAATATACACAACAAGGTGTACCAACCCCAAAAAAGCAAAAATTAAGAAATAAATAACAACCTTCTGTTGCCATCCAGACAAGTAAAGTTTCCTTACATTAATCTAAAGTGCTCAAGATTAGGTTTAGATGAGTTTCTTTTCATCTAGCAATACACCAACGGGTTCTGAAAGCCAGAACTAAGAATTATGTGTATGGTTTTCCGTGGAAATAAACAAAGAAATAACGTTTAGATCTGAGAGGAGTTAACCCGCAACAAAAAAAAAAAGTGACCATCAATTGAGTTTCAGCCGAATTATGTGCAGGTGGTTGGAAAAAAACTTACTGCTCTCCTTGTTCTGTTATAGCCACTGTGTTGAAAAGACAGAATATTTGAGGATTGTTTTATTTGGGAAAATCAGAACACGTTTCAATATGACAAATCCGAGCTTAAAGGTTCTCTGAAATACAAATGCATGTTGATTTGTGTTGATTTATAATATCCTCAACATCACTTTTGAGGTGAAACGAATATCTAGAAACATTCCATATATTTTTAACTAAATTTTCTCCTATTTTTCTTTAGATTACTTGGATACGGCCACAAAAAAAAAAAAATCCTTCCAAACCAATATTCCTGTTGTAACCTCATCTGTCAATCATTGCTAAAGTACTGAAATGTTTACCAAAAGACACTGGAATGCCCCTTACCCTTGACTCAGCATGACTTGCATGTCCCTCTCCATGTCTTTTGTTAGTCACAGTAAAAGTGTGCTTGATATTGTGTAGAAATGAAGCAATGAAAAAAAAAGAATCCATGGCAAACTTTTGTTTGTTTATTTGTTTGTTTGTTTGTTTGTTTTCATTTTCCTTCTCACAAACAGTAGCTGCTCTTCCATGGGGTCCAGTTGTATGTGGCTACTTGGGGCAACCACTTCACAGGATTATACCATGCTCTTTGCTATGAATGAATGAAGCGGAATATTTTACGTGTGTTGCGACTCTCTCACACACGTCACGTCAATTATTATGTTATATCATTTGGGACAGGTAGCCGCCTGGTTTGCCTCTTCTAGAGGGGACGGCAAGATAACACACAACATTGTTCAGTAAGACTCACTTGGATCAGGGAGGTGAGACAAAACGTCTCACCTCCCTGCTTGGATTCGAGACCCAAACTCGATTCATTCGATTGCAAGTCAGATACTCTACCGACTGAGTCACAAAATTTTCATATTTTCCCCAAAAGTCAACAACGTTACAATAAATGCGGTCATTTATCTCTTTTTACTCTTTTCCGATAACACAATGAACCAATAGCTTCATATCGATTATGCGCATTCTGATTTTGTTCTTCCGCTTTCAAATGTAAGATGATAGAATCTGCATCACATTGATTTGGTATAAATGTAGCATCGGAGAGAATTGGGAAATTGGAAATAAAATTTGATATGAATTGAATGGAATGTCTATGGAATGGAATGGAATGAGATGAGATGAAATGGAGTGGATTGGAATGAAACTGAATGGAATGAAAATGAATGGAATGGAAATGAATGGAATGGAAATAAATTGAATTGATTTGAATTGAAATGAATTGAATTGAAACAGATTAGCAATAGTGTTGACAGGGTCATACAAACAAAACGATTTTAATTTTGTTTTCCGCTTTCAAATTGTATGATG
Source organism: Diadema setosum (assembly GCA_033980235.1). NCBI lineage: Eukaryota > Metazoa > Echinodermata > Echinoidea > Diadematoida > Diadematidae > Diadema > Diadema setosum. The sequence goes on from CM067067.1 coordinate 36,529,491, forward strand.
ATATAATTTGCATTACCTTGATTTGGTGTAAATGTAGTATCTGAGAAAATTGGAACATTGGAAATAAAATTTGATCTGAATTGAATGGAATGGATTAGAATGGAATTAAATTTAATAGAATGGAATGGATGGGATGGGATGAGATGGAATGGAGTGGAATGAAAATGAATGGAATGGAAATGAATTGAATCAATTTGAATTGAACTGAATTAAAACAGATTTTGAACGGCGTTGACAGGGTCAAACAAACAGAACAGTGCATTTTCTGAATGATTTTCTGTGCACCCACATGGACATAAGACAGCAGACATCTGGAATTGTAAAAAAATACAGCTCGTGCAGCAGTATTATATCTGAAGATTCATTCTACCTGCTAATCTTCTCAAATATTGAATTTAAGACATCGTGACGTATACACTTTGACCGGCGCACGTACGACTTTATCACTGAGCTGTATTCTCCGTAAACAGCTTTTTGAGTTCAATTTCACTCTGTGTACAAATTTGACAACCACAAAATGAGCACTTTCAGCGAATCTGAATATGATTTAGCCTAATGACGTTTTGGGATTTTCAATTTTCAAATGTTTTGAACCAACAGTGGTGTTGGTAGTAACCAACTACGTAACTTAGAGAAAGAGACGATGCATCGCCTTGGAAGTCTCTCGCAGCTGGAGACCACCATATAAGTCTTTGCTTTTCCAAAATAGAATATTCAATTATCCATTATTACAATACTTTATTACTATTATATATATATATATATATATATATATACATATAGCATATCGTGTTATGAGAGGGCTAAGCATAACAGTGTGTGGTTGCTATATATCACTAACCGCAAGCACGTTTGGCTGTATGTTTTTTTTTTTTCTTTTTGTATATAGGATGAGAGCATTTTCATGTACAAAGTGACCTAAGAGTCATTTTTTCTGATTCGCGCATCAAACTGAAAACATATGGAACTTCAGAATTCTATTACCTCCTTATTTGCTCCAGATTTTGATAAAAAAAAAAATGTTATCTTTTTTTTTCTTTAATCCAACTATATTTATCAAAGTCAGTTTAGGCATGGTGTCACATTCTTGACACGGTTCACTGATCATGACAGCAATTTGTCATGAGGCGCCATATTGTCGTATTTCTTAATCTAGTAACGCGATCGTGGCAACCGACAGCAGAATCCTACTCGGCAACATGACGTGAAGTTGTGTCTGTCTCAGATAATGCCACATTGTACGTATTAACTCCATCATTACCATTAACCACGTGTTTATGCACAATATCAGTGGCATCTTTAAATGTGGTCCTGAGAGACTTAAACGGTCAAGGAATCAGATTGAGTACTGTTGTCTTTAGATTGCCGTACCTTGATTTCCCGGATGTTGATATTGTTCACTTCAATTATACTTTATCTCCATTAAACAAAATTCAATACAAAATACAGAGTATATATTTTTCAAATTATTTTGTAAAAGGTACAAGTCATGAAGTATACCATACATATGCAAATGAATGTTTAAAAAGAGAAACAATGCACACTTTGCAAAAATGGCAAAGAAGTGAATATCAATATACAGCGATGGAAAAGAGTAATTCATTTACAGAAAAACTTAGCCTGCAAGATAATAATCACTCGATATATTGTACAAAATGTACAGCTAGAGCATACGTTTACTGACATATATATATATATATATATATATATATATATATATATGTGTGTGTGTGTGTGTGCGTGTGTGTGTGTGTGTGTGTATGTGTGTGTGATATGAGAAAGGAAGGAGAAATGTCTATATATATATATATATATATATATATTTTCTCCTTCCTTTCTCATATCTCACATATGCAAAATTATCCAGGAGAAGCCAAAAAGCTGTTGTAGTGGTGACTTCTTTCACAAAAAACATTATCCCAATTCACCGCTACGTGAATCTCATTAGAAGATCCAGCTGAGGCACGCGGCTGGTTATTATTCATAACTCTCTGCCCCAAAAAGGAACGTGTGCATAAAGTCAAAGAGTTGAAAGGTTGGTCCGTCGGGTATTCGAGCTTGAGTCTGCCTGAACCGCTATGACGTCTCCGTGGCCGAGCGGTTAAGGCGTTGGCGTTCCATGCCAAAGACCCGGGTTCGAGTCCCGGCGGAGACCAATTTTTCAACTCTTGCGCTTTTCCGAAAAGGAGGAACAGTAAGAGGAATAATAATGTCAAAGCTACGCACCGATTTTCTCCTTCCTTTCTCATATCTCACATATATATATATATATATATATATATATATATATATATTTGTACATTATATATATATATATATATATATATATATATATATATATATATATATATATATAATTTATATATGTAATGATAAAAGTATATTGTATACAATCACTTAAAACGATTAGAAGAAATAAACACATCAAACGAAAGCATTAAAAAATCAAAACAGGTTGAACTTGAATCAAATATTGAATAACATTACACGAAGGACATCTGACAAAATATAAAGAAACTTCGTGAGCCTGAGCATGAAAGTGTTTAATCATATATATCCAGGACCTAATCTCACAGTGTCCTTGTGATGTGAATGGCAAATAATTATGGATGTGCACATGATGTGCACGTGATTCGCAGTTTCAACAGGTGAGTCATTAAAGGGACTGTACAGTACTGGTTGAGGTGGGGATTCATGTTTTGAACATTCCTAAGTGAGATAATGAAAAGCCTCTTATGAAATATGAAAGAGCATGTAATTTTAAGAAGGATTCAACGTTTATTTGATGAAAATTGGTTTTCAGATGGCTGAGATATCCTAAAAAGTGCTAATAATAAAAGGCGACATGCCACAACTTTATTAGGATCTCTTTGTTTTACCTTATTTTTGGATATCTCAGCCATTTCAAAACCGATTTTCATCGAATAAACTTTTGATACCCCTTAGAACTGCATGCTCTTTGACATCTCATAGAGTGGTTTCTGAATATCTCGCAAAACGTTAAAAGCTAAATCCTCACCCCGACCAGAACTGTACACACCCTTTAATGTGAATGTAAAAGATGGTATTTTTATTGCGTATCCATCTATACATCCTCCATTTCTCTCTTTTTTTCTGTCTGTAATCATTTATCTGTCTACCTATCTATTCTTCTCTTCCTATCCAATCGTCTCTTCAGTGTTCTTCACGTGGATCCTGAAAATGTGACCTCAGAATAAGTAAAATAAGCAATGATATTTTACTTCTTATCTATCATCTACCAAAATCTTATTTTTGATTTTTTTCTTATTTTCAATAATAAATTTCCATGATTATGTTATAAATGTGACCTAACCATCCCATCATGTCTTTCGAAAATAACATCCATTCCAAAAGAATGGTTTTGTTTTCATATTTGCATTATTGAGTTGGTTTGCTTGTTTGTCTATGTTCGACTGAAAGATTGAGACAATATGTACTATGAAAACATTTCTGCTCCCTCCCTTTGAATTATGTTCCTCGCGAAACCATTAGTTTGCCCAAAAGCCTCTTTCTCTCTCTCCCATTTCTCTTCTCCTGTCTCTGCCTCTTTTTCTCTTACAAACACGAGCAGCATTTTCAAAGCATTTTGGGTTTGAACAGAGAATTGCCGTCTTTACAATCACACACATCTATCTAAATCGAGGTGCAACTCTGCAGAAAGTCAACCCTATTCGGATGCTCTTAATAGACCCTCGGCAGATAAAGCCGTACAAAAGACGGAAGAAAAAAAAAATGCTGACCTTGATTTTGCGCATTTTGCCTCAAGCATTTATTATTGTTGCTCTCCTTCTTTCGTTAAAAAAAAAATTGGACAGCTTTTATGGAAATTTGAGGCTATTAGAGGGAACTTAGGCTGGGTGGAAAGGGGGACTTGAACAAAACGAGCTGTCGGAAGGTTTTGAGTAGTTCTCAGTACCCCTCTTGATGGATTATGGGCCGAAAATGATAGCGGCTGGCCGTATTCAAAACCATCGCATCCGCGCACAACACGCAGTTTACGCACGCGCAAACAAATGGTCGAGTGCCGTTTACAGGAGTGGTTTATACCGCGGCTGACTAAGAGAAAGTTGTTATTAAAGGTGAAAGCAGTCGCATTTAAAGCAACAGATCAGTGAACATAGGACCGAAATCGAACATGTAAATGAAGACACTGAGATTGTTTGTGGCTCAGTAGGTCCTCTATCATGGCACCTTCGGAGTCACTTCAAATAGCTGCTGGTATGACAGCTGTGACTACCCTTGTGTAAAGCTGGCCTTTGAACATAAATTTTGCCTTCGATTGCACATTCCCCAAACCACCCCCACCCCCCCCCCCCAAAAAAAAATGTTGGAATGTGCATGAAAGACATCAACTCTTTTTCTGAGAAATGCGCGAGAATATTAGGTTCTAGATACAAAAGCTAGGACAGAACTTTGTTTGTATGTGTGTGTGTGGGGGGGGGGGGTGCGTGAGTGAGTGTTTCAATGTTTTGTATGTGTAGATTTCCTTCACGTAGACACAAAGTAAGCACTGAAATACTTGTGAGGTCGACCCCAATCAACATAAAAACTGTTCGAACCAGGGACCTTACAATTGAGAGCCCGTTGTCGTCATGTATCCACTCAACCATGACAACGGATTTCACTGTGACTTTGTTTTCTCAGTGTCTTTGAGAGAAACTTGATAAAGGGGAAGTCCAGACGATTAATTTCATAATTTCACACCATGTTTCAGTACATTTATTGTGGTCCTTGAGCAGAGAAACCAATACTCTGAAAAAAAAACAACAAATTACACTGAACAAGGACGATGACATAGGAGGCTCACATATTTCAGAATTATAGGGGTGTGATTCCATTACAATACCGCTTACTAACAAGTTCACCTGTGTGGAATGTATGCATACCTTCTTCTTTGTTCTGTTTCCTTGAGCCCCCATTCATGCATTCTTATGGTGAGGCTGCCATGTCATCATCCTCGTTCATTGCAATTTGTTATAAATTTTGAAATGGTATACCGGGTATAACCAATTTAGTTGTGTAAATGTAAAAATCCGGAGGTCTCCATTAACCTATTAAGGTTCTCGCACATGCAATGACGAATGATGCACAGGCCAAATGCCCAATGAACACTGTATAAATTCTAAGTCTTCAGGGCTTTAATTGTGCTTTGAAACAGCTATAGGAGTTCCTTGGAATCTGGAGTGCTTCTTTAAACTATGAAGGAATGGGTGTCCCAAATCATACTATCACGTGAGGTATTCAAAGATCTACAGGTTCTAGAGCAATAAATTAATACTCCTAGCCTCCTAGATGGCACCTTTCGTAGACAGTATATCGAAAATGTGTTCTTAGAGTTGCCGGCAGTAAAGCACGGATTAAATGGGATAGAAAATAGGTGAAAACATTTAGGAAACAAACAAAAAGTTTTTCTGCTTCAATTAGGTGCCATACAATAAAATATGAATTGGAGGTCCTATGTATATATATATATGGGCCGTGACGCGAGAAAAGGGCCCTTAGCGCCGCTGCGCGCAAACGCCAGAAAACGGCGCGGAAGTTTAACAAAGGCATACGCGCAAAAAAAAGATCAACTAGCTAAACTACGCGCACATGCATAAACGCATCAAAAAGTGACAGGATTTGGACAAAACATGCTATTTTGAATGTCGTAATTGGGGCATTTAGGAATGGAATTTCAGAAAGAGGTTTGCATATCCAAATACGTCAGAGTTCCTTCTACAATATGGAAGTGAAAACCCATTTTCGGTATTTAATGCCCTAAGGGCCCTTTTCTCGCGTCACGGCCCATATATATATATGAAGAGTTTGTTCGCAAAAACCGATAAGTCCATTTTTTAAGTTATGGTCAAAAGAAGCAAAAATTTTCTTATTATTTTCTTTATTTTTCTTGACCTTTAATCGCAAATATATCCATTTGGCAAATATGGACTTATCGGTTTTTGCAAACAAACTCTTCATATATATATATATATATATATATATATATATATATATTTATAGACACACACACACACACACACATATATATATATATATATATATATATATATATATATATATATATATATATATATATTTATAGACACACATATATATATATATATATATATATATATATATATATACCGAAAAGATGACGAAGTAGCGTAGTAATGCATTTCAGTCCAACAGTGCTATTTATTCAAACCAACTTTTCGACGAATACACGCAAGATGACTCTATTCTCTATTACTACATTACTACGTTAGTTCGTCATCTTTTCTGTACTGGTACCAACACGCGGACTACAAACATCATTATATATATAATATACATTTATAAAGAGAGAGAGGGGGGATAAAACATGTAGCTGTGTGTATACATGTATCATTAAAAACAACTTTTTAACTACAAAATATTTATTGACTGATTTCTAAAGAATTTCCTCAAGCTATGATTTTGTCCTTTGCTCTTATTCAGGATTAGGACGTGGTAGGCCTACTTCTCCTTCAATGTACATAATATGTCTTTCACATAAAATGAAAAGCAAAATATGAATCTCAGTCAAAACGATGTTATAAAGAAAGTTCATCTTTTTCCCTAGTCTTCTTCCTTTTCATTTTCACTTTATTCTTGAACATGACTAGTTTGTTCTTCTCTGAGTTACTCTTATCTTAAAATAAAACAAAAAATATCACCATGAGTGTAGTAGGACTATAAGCACTGCAGAATTATCATTAATTATCATTACAAGTAGTAAGGCCCCTTTAGCACTCGTTATATTTGTAGAATTTGTTGAAATCATAGCCTTCATGGTTATCATAACCAGTCTGTTACATTTTCCCTACATTCGCCCTACGCTTTTGTTCTTTTTCTGTTACATTCGCCCTTTATACGCTTCTGTTCCTCTTCTCAGGACTAGATAAGAATCAATTTTAAGAATACACGTCAAAAATGACATCACGCCTCTAACGCGTCACAACTTGGTGACTACATCAAGGAAATAGCATAATGATTATCGATATCAGGGAAGAACATACATCAATGCAAAGTACAGCGGTATGATGTTACAAATGCAGGTCACTCGACAGTCCCTTTTGCAATTCGTCAGTTGATATCAAGAGCAAGAGCCAAATCACGCTCAAAGCGAAATGCCATTTCATCCATTTCATTTCATTTATTGTTTCTGCATGGTACAAATAATCAAAGATGTCATATGAAAGATTCTCACAGAAAAAATCATGGCGATCGTAAAAGAAGGTAAATAAGAAGAACAAGAACATGAAGAAGAATTAGGAGAACAAGAAAAAAAAAACAAGTAAGAGATTAAGACGGAAAAGCGTCAAAATCACAGAGAATTTATGAACTACATAGTACAACAGAGAAAAAAAATACAAAATACATTTTGTATCCTTACAACTGCTGTGAGTGTGCATTACAGGGTGTGTGTTTGTGTGTATGGCTTGCAGATTTACTGCTATACATTAACACATCCCATTATGGACACAAAGCGAGTGTGTGTTGTGTGTGTGTGTGTGTGTGTGCGCGCGCGCGCGCGCACACACACACACACACACGCACACACATTGGATGCTACGTTCATAGCTGCTTTTCTCATCATTGTGCGGTGCAGCTATTTCTGATGCTGGTTTTTGTATAGTCTGAACAAGTAACGGGATTGTTCATGTTAATAGTCAGCTGATAGTAGTAAAGTGTCGGTGATAACGTGTGAAATGGAGGTATAGGTGAAGCGACACGTAAAAGCGCCAATGATAATGGGGACGAATTATGTGAAAGACAAGTTTGCATGAAGGACCTACTTACAGTAATGTCCAATGCGTTTTATTTTACCCCCCCCCCCCAAGCTTATACCTACAATATCAGTGTATTGCAACTGATTGACAAATTGCCCTACATCGACGTGGAGGGCAATTTGTCAATCAGTTGCAATGAAAACACCTCGACAGAAGAATTTCATGAATTTGAATATCAGTGTATACAATCAAAGATATGCATACGCACTTGCAGGTAACGCGCATTCTCGAAATTCATCCTTAACATTGAGTGGAAGGACAGAGTTGTCATGGAGTTTTGTTGAAAACAATTTCTGACGGTGCATGCTTTGTAGTTTGTTACATTTAAGTTTAAAACTCCTCTCCAAGGTCATATTACCTGTAATAAATTGGAATAAATGAAAGTAAATGCAATTTCAGTAGGATTATCCAAACAGTTTTGAGGGCATAGAATTATGAAGAGAACGTTACTGAATTATAAGCCTGCACAATGTTCTACGCACAAATCTCGACTGGAATGCCTTATTTATGCTAAATGCTTTTATGCTAAATGAACACATTTTATCCTTCTCATCGATTGATTAATATGTTCCAATAACTCAGCTATGATGATGAGATTACAACGATTTGATGGTTGTAAATGTGACATTTTGTTGTGCAAACCGATGCAAACAAACTTGATTTCTGTCAAGCGATTGTGACGTCATCTTATCACCTAGTTTGCAAAATATGTTGGCAAAATATGATATATGTGCTTGAAGACATGTGAGATTTTGAAATTCCGTTAATATCTTTTCTCATGATCGATTTCATGATAATTCTACCATTTGTTTCTATGAAATATGTTCTACCTGTTACAGACAATTTGAAAGTGATGTGAAGGCATTTCACTCTACGTACGTCAGGCCCGCTCGATTCTGATAAGTCGACATGCACATTATACTTAGATGTATTATACTTTATTCATCTGCATGCCTACAAACGCCAAAGGGATTCATGGTTGCCTTCTGGAGTCAAATGATGGTTTTATATCAAAAATAGCAATAACACCATAAAGTCCTTTAGCAAACACGTTTTTATCACTGTTTTTTTTTTCTCTTTATCTTTCTTTCGATATCCATCTGTTGATCTTTTTATTCAAATTATTTTTGTTGTTGCTACTCTGCCCATTCTTCTTTGTGACCATCCACTCTCTTCCTTTATCTATCATTTCTCACAAATGTTCACCAATGTATTCAAAGTTTCTAATTTTGTGATATCTGAAAACTTTGCAATTCTGTTTTGCTTTTTTTTTCCTTCAACTGTAAGCCAGTCGTCCGACAGAGCAATATTAATGGGTATCTAGTTTGCTAACTTTTCATCAAACATCTAGTAGTATCATGAATTTCGCGCCAGGCACAGAACTTGATTTATAAGCATCCAGCCGCCAGTGTTTTGAATGAGCCTGTAGCTGATGTACTGGTGCGTTTGACTTCCTGCTGAAATGTATATAATGTACACAACACGCGCACGCAGCGGTGCAAACACGCAAATACACACAATAAACATAAATACACATACACATTGGATGGAAGATCGTATTGATAGTTAGATAGATAGATACATAGATAGATCGATAGATCGATCGATCGATCGATAGATAGATAGATAGATAGATAGATAGATAGATAGATAGATAGATAGATAGATAGAGGTAGATGGATGAATGGGTGGAGGATCGATAGATACATAGATAAGTGAATAAATAAATGAATAGTATAAATGAATACCATAAATGAGAAGTGTATATTAGGTATAGGTAAATAGATACACAAAAATATGACGTATTAAGGTAACTGATTATGTAAACACCACTATTCAGAGAATGTCTTTGATACAGAGATGTACAATGAAGTATGGTATTAACAGTGCGCCGAGGTCGAACATGGATTTGTACGCTTACCTTCGTGGCACGTAAAACGCAGACGATCAGTCCCTAACAAAACACCCAGGAATTGTCGTCGAATATTATAGGCTGGAATGAAGTTATAGGTGGCTGATGGATCGCGGATCGGTCGTGGCTCAACGGACGCCGCAATGACCGTTGACCGATGGTGATGTGGAACGCTCGAAAACTAAACACACACCCCTGACGACGGGCAAAAGAGTTTGGCGTGCACGGCTCATCGACGCGTTCATCTACGCCCAAGTTGCTAGCGTCAACATGGAACGGCAGCTTTCCGCGTTTTTACTTCTTCCCCGGCCCCTCCCCTCTCAATTCTTCGGCTGTATCTTCTCCCGTCCCTCGTCACTTTGCTTTTAAGCAACGATGATATGGAAATAAGACGTGTAGATGAGGCTAGATCTTCGCTATCCGGACGAATTAGTATTCTTGGTGCTGGGTTTGGGCCACGAGCAGGCCTGCCTTCTCCAAATGGAATATCTGTCATCGGAACGGTGTCGTGAAAGTTAAAAAGAGTGGGGGGAAAAACAAGGAGATGCAGTTTAAGGGATTTTGGAATTAGAGACGTTGAGGAGAAGAAAAAAAAAACATTTATATATATATATACATATCACTAAGCGCTTATCCCTTAAGAAGGCTATTTCTCTATCTTGGAGCTTTCTTTCCACAATATTTATTTTCACGCAATTAAAAGTTGACGTGCGCCCTGTCATCTCGGGGTCTCCTAACGGATGACGCGCCGGGTCGCGTGTGGACCCTGAGCGGCGAAACGTGATGGTGGTGTCCCGCTCGGCAATTATCGCGGTGTCGGGCAGGCCGGCCCGAGATACACGCAGCCACCCGCTTCCATAAACATGACACTTTGCTCCCTGCGCCAGCGTCGCGGGATACACATTCCACGTTTCTCGCCACTACACTTCTGCACTCCGGTTCCACTTGATGGAAATATATGCTAGGATTTATGCAATATTTGTACAGAGATGGACAGTTTCTTCACGGATTGTTACGTGATTAAATCAACTAATTTATACAGTTATTCCAAGCGTCGTATACCAGTGACAAGCTTGGAGGGAAGACTTGGGTGTTTTGTATTTTCACCCTGATTTAGTTGACGCAGATTTATTCCTTCCATTCTTACGTTTTATCGGGTTGTTAATGGACGGGGAGTGGAGGGGGGGGGGGGGTTAAATTGCTCCCTAAAACACCTGGAAACTATAAAACGTTGAAAATTTGGTGTTGGTTCTGTTACCCTTCTAGCCAAAACATTTTGTTCTCTTCTGCAAGGCTGGTGATGTCCTGCCGAATGGTATTTGGGTGGAATCGAATTCGTTGAAATATATCTTGCAGTGACTATGCACAATTACGCCCTCTGCCCCATTTTTGTCATGATTATAAGTATGATACATACAATCGTTGAACGGTAGTTATTGCATACCATTCAGTATTGCTACAAATGAGACAAAAACAAGCAGTGAATTAATTATTCATTCAATCAAGGGTTCGAATGAACGCAAATCCTTCAAAATAATGAAAATACTTTTTTTCAGTGTACATTTTTTAAACTGTTTATTGGGAGAAATATATGAATATCACAAAAATGAAATGCAAAAATGACAATAAATCCTGTTTTTTGCTGAAGGAATAAAAAGAAAAGGAATATTGGTAGTAACAGGAACGAATAGTGGAGAGACGTAAAAGTGTATGCTATTATCTCGTTAAAGAAACAATTGGTCTGTGTCGCCTTCAAAACCCATTTGAAAGGTTTGTAATCATACGTTCCTCGCCGATGAAGAAATCACAGTCATTATATCATAGATCATGCTCTCGCCATGACGTGCGCGCTAACATGTGGCTATAAATGGACTCACAGTGTTCAGATACCAGCTCGATATTAGCATTCATTCGCTAACCACTGCCGGAGTTTTGACATAATACGGCTCGGTATGCCTTAAATGGATAACTTCCGTGAGAAATGGTTTGTGTTTGACTTGCAGGACTAATATGTCTATCAACTTTAACAAGTACTAAGCATGTAACTCCAGCTAGATTTAAGCATTTTTTTTTTAATTCCAAGACTGAGATCGTTAAATCCTCCGTCAAAGTTCTTCCGAACATAACCTGTATCTTTCACATGAGATATTGCACCGCGTTGTCGTTGATCTCCGCTGTAATTTTTAACCTGATGATGACGTATAGTCATTAAATTTTCACTCAAAAATATGCCTTCAGTTAACAGACTCAAACTAAAAGCTAAACGATATTTATACTCTTACTATGCAAGGTGTCTTTCAAAGATATTGACTTACGTGTATTCTTATTATCGGCAAATAATGAGAAAGTTAAAAAAAAGAAAAAAGTTCTTTTACAGTGATATTTGATAAATGTCATTCACAGCTTGAAAATATCATGTTGTGAGTGTTTATCGGAAAATAGCAGGCGAAAAAATGACAGTGACGTTATCTTCTAAAAGAATAAAAAAAAAACTTTAACAGGAATGCATCAATATAAATGAATATCATGTCTTATTATCTTCAGAGATGTAAGGTCCTATGGATTTGAAGAGATGTTAATGACAGATTATTGAATATATTTTAGATATAACTAATAAAGATAATTATAACGGTTTGTTCTCATAAGACTATATTGACCATAATTCGCTCTGCATCGGTCATTGGCCTGTAGTGTTATATAAAATATTTTTCTTTGATATTTTATAGTAATGACAGTTATCGTATTCCTCCGAAAAAAAAAAAAAGACCAGTGCCGATGATGTACGTGCGATGTGGAATTGAAATGTCATGGAGATGTGATGTTTGAATTTCAAGCGACGACAGCAGGTCGTGATTATATAAGAAATATGTGTTACACGCATGTCATTACATCACCCTCTGGGGTGTGAATACATGAGGAGAATGATCTTGACCCGGCAAAACAGAAGAGAAAGAAAAAAAAAATGTTAAGGAATGTGAAAGTGACGCAGTTTGGTTGAGTTTAATGACTCTCCCTACCTCAAACGCAAGACGCACAACACAATTCAATTTGAAGGATAAAGGATAAAGTATACACTCCATAAGAGTTTTACCAAACTGTATGGCTGTAAATTCGAATATCGATTTATTTTTTCATGAATTGCTGCAAACGACATTACCTTACAAGGCTTCGTTGACAATATTTTCAGGATTATGATAATGTCAAGGAAATTGAAGAATGAAGATAAGAGCAAAAATGGGGACATCGGGCATGTTGGGGAATGAGAAGATGCCGAAGAAAAGAATTTGATGAAGACGGTAAAGATGAAAGACGAAAGAAGAATGAAGGTATAGGAACAAACAGAGGAAGAAAAAGAAGAGATGGTAGTGATGGTGATAACGATGAGAAAGAAAAACAGAACGAGAAAAGATGAAGAATAAATCATGTTCATGATAATGATGATGATAATGATGATGATAATGATGTAAAAGAAAAGGAAGGAGGAGGAGAAGGAGGAGAAATTGTGACGTCGATGATTCTGACAACGATATGATGGTGATTAGAAGGATTCTTAACATGATAGACAAAGAACTTTGTTTGGACGTCTTTGGACCAAAGTTCAAATGGTATCTTCTACTTTGGCATTCACTGATAACTTCATATGCGATCATTATCCATGTAGGAGAATGGAAGAAGACTATCGTTGCTGTATTGACTTGATTAAAGCGTACTACTAACGCTTATGATCAGCTAACGAGTTTACAAGTTCAAATCATCTCTCAATGTTTTAGGAATCAGAAATTCGAAATTAATTTTCTGAGTACTGCAAATAGTGTTGTCTCACAAAAGTCCAGTAATTCTTCTGTAATTATGTTTGAAGTTGAGAAAGAGAGGTATGTAGAAAGAAAAAAAAAATATGACCGTGATTGGTTTAAAATTCTGAGCTTCTCATGGTAATGTGTGTGGTTACTACTTCTGGGAAAAACGTCGCAAAAACGCGGTCTGTAAGTGTCTTCAATCAGATCAAAAACGGAATACGATTCGACCACCACCCAGCAGTAAGGTCACGTGACAATGGTGACTGGTCCAATTGGAGTAACACTCCCCTGGTGTTCTCGAAACGCGATTCTTCAAGACGTGACGAAGTCCACGCCACGAGTCGGCCTTGCCTGCCCGGGCGCGATCGAGCGGCCGCCCCAAACCTGATTTACAGCATCCTGCACCAGTAATTCTTGGCAGCTTTAGTCGTATAAAGGTCATGGGTCAAGAAACAATTATCACGTTGTATATGATACCAGGAGATGGATCGAAACATAAATTAATCTTGGGGACAGTACCCAGGACGCAGGGGTTAAAGCAAGGGAAAGGAAAGGGCCGTTGATGGTAACACACACGTCAGTACCTTCATCTTTGTCAGTGCTGACGCAGTGCAGTATTGTCAAAGGTCTAGCCTAGTGTCAAGGCGTTACCCTTTTAAGAATGGTCCATGCAAACGTCTTTGTTTTCAACGGTATTGAACACATCATCTTCAATTAACCAGAACAAAAATCGATTATGGTGAAGATTTTGAACATCTATCTGTTGGCTGGCGCCTGATAAATGGCTAATATGTAAACATTATACATTGGGTTTTCATCACATACTCTAAATGCAGTGTACGAGCAGTGTGAGAACCTTACGTCTCACGTTTTTAGATAACATATCAATCCTACAAACTGCATTAACCGCATAAACCACGACTTTCATACGTCCTCTTTGCCTCAGATGGAAACCAATGTCTATACGAGGTTGTGGCACTGAATTGTCCTTCAAAAGCCAACGACCTGGCAAGCTGCATGTAGTCAATAAATCGACATATCGAGTCACGTTTGGCGGCATAAAGTGGACAGAACATATGAAAAACAAAACGTTTGTTCAGTCATTCATCTATTACTGAATCGGTTGTAACGAAGTAAGATGGGGGAATAAATAGCAGTGGGGCAATACGTTGGGGTCCTATCTCTGGTTGAGCATGACTTTCATGAAGACGTGCAAAGACAGAGACGTGAGTCCGTGGGAGCAATCTTCAAAAAAGGACCTGATATTCTCTCTTGACTTAAAGTGCTAGTACATATCGTGTTCGTATCAGCTTCAACGGAAGAACAACATCGGGGAGATGGGATGAGTCCGTTATTCCAGAGGTTCGCTCTTCCGAAGGTTCATTCTTCTGAAGGTTCGATAATCCGAAGAATCGTTTAACCGAAAATGGAATAAGATTCGTGTTCCGAAGGTTCGTTATTCCGAAAATGAAAAGATGTTCGTAATTCCGAAGGCTCATTGATCCGAAAATGAAAAGAGGTTCGTTATTCCGAAGTTTCGTTCATCCGAAAATGAAATAAGGTTCGTAATTCCGAAGATTAATTGGTTAGTACGCACCGTCTTTGCATTTTCGGATTAACGAACTTTCGGAATAAAGAACATCACCCTTTGTACACATGGTGTTCATATTGGCTTGTACAGAGAGAGAGAGAGAGCAACATCAGGGTGGCGGAATGGTTGAGATTAAGTCGGATCTTCAATAAAATAATTCAATAAAGTTATAACACGTCTAATGTTCATATTTTCGTGAAACGGTTATATCAACGATCACTTTTTCATAGTAGATGAGGTGATATCGTGATTAAACAAGTCTCCAATATTGATCTATACCCAAATCGTCACGGAGTTTCCTTCTTCTTCTTTTTTTTTTTTTGACATGACATCAAAAAGAAAAGGAAACACTTGCATCCGGTGCATCACAGTCTTGTTGCGTTGCAGTCACCTGGCAATGAGGACATGATTGTAGTTTCTCAATTTTCGACCAAGATTCAGGTGTCGATGCTCAAAGTAATAGGGGAGTTGTGGGTAAGCAACATCACGATGTCATTTAAATCGCAGTTGTGATTATGAGTATGTATGATGCCCCCCCCCCCCCCCCCGGCAAATACACCTGCACCTCTTGGATTAAATTTACAGGTAAATGCAGATTGTAGATTTCTTTCAGGGTTGTCACACTTTCAAGCTCTTGTTTTTTGTGTCAACCCCAGCCTGCAACCCCTCCAAATGTAAGAAAAACATTGGAAAATATGATTTATATTGCTTCTTGATTTTGTCAAGCCTGTGTTTTGTTACATCACGATATCAAAATATATCTCTTATATACTTTGATATCTTGAATAAGTATATTCTTTGTGAAATGTGTGTTCATGAGAACGCTGCAAAACCAATAAATGAAAATGAAAGCGAAATACCACCGTCCGGTATTGTGAGACGTATGAAACTTTAAAACTTCCTTTAAACTCCGTATTTGATGACCCTTCTACCATTTTGTTAATGTGATCTTAGTCTGTTTGTTATCATCAACTTAAGCATGGTATAGAATCGCACTTTAACTGACATTTCCTAAAGTGTGTGTGTGTGTGTGGGGGGGGGGAGGGAAGAGATCGTTATTCTTTGAAGTGGTTGAACCCTCTACTCCGCCTTTTTGTTTATCACAACAACCCTCCTCGGGTGTCATTCGGATGTGCAGTGTGTCACATGTCAGAGGTTAGCCAATCAAATCGTCGGCCAGACGCTGTCATCTTGACTCAGGGCAAAGCCCCGGGGACGCGGCAGACACCTTAAAAATACTCTGATAGCTTTCACATGGAACACATTATCACAATAATAGCAACGTGACTGAACAGACTGAAGGTGTGACCCGCGCTGCTTCGTATAAAGAGCCAAAAATCACGATAAAAGCTTGCGCCACAAAAATAAAGACTTTTATCGCCATTTCCCAGGAGCTGCCTAACATTTCTTTCAAAAGAAGTACTTTCTATGATTGTAAGATGTTGCAAGTTCATGTGTTGTTGGGGTTTTTTTCAGCTCCAAAAAGGGGGGGGGGGGAGGGAGGAAGCGGACTTTGTTAGGTCTACTGATACCAACTGAAGAGTGGTTGTCCGATAGAACAAACGGGCGACTCTTTTTTGACATCTACAACAATCCCCATCCATGATTTATTTCAATTTCTATTACTTTTGATGAATAGTTCTATATGTATTCAAAAACATACACATAATCATGAATATATATGTATATATATATATATATATATATATATATATATATATATATAAGAGAGAGAGAGAGAGGGAGAGAGAGAGAGAGACAAACAGAGAAAGTCGGTGTGTAGGTGTGTAGGTGGCCTGTGCAATTTGAATAAAGTTTTATTCACTTTCGTATCTTTTAACGAAGCACGTTTGGTAGAAACGCGACAAAAACACTTTAACTTAAATTAAGACGCCTGTCCGGTGGCCAGGAGGTTGCTGGTTCGAATCAAGCTTCTGTGTGTTTTTTCCATGATTTTTTTTTAATCATTGCTACACCTGAAACACTGATTAATCCGGTGTTTATCTATGTCGATGTATAGGTAGGGCAATTTGTCAATGAGTTACGATAAAAAAAAAATCCCTTCGTATTCTAATTTTCGACAATTTTGTTGAGTCTGTATAGTGAAGGTATAAAGCATCTGCTTGGCAGTGTCACATATTGTTGTTGCTGTTGTTGTTGTTGTTGTTGTTGTTGTTGTTGTTGTTGTTGTTGTTGTTGTTGATGATGTTGTTCAGTCTGCGTTTGTAAGAAAATTCCAAAAGTTCTGGAGAAAGGAAAATTCGTTTGATTGTATAATACATTGATTTATTCCAGTATACAAAAACAGAATAAACCCTACAGGTGACACGATTTGAATGAAGAAAATAATCAGGATAGCAACTTGTCAATGCCAAGCTGTATATCGCAGATTTGAGTAAACAAATTGTTTATATGATCTTCTATTCGTCAAGCTTTGACAATGTTTTGTTTTGCTTTTGTTTTGTTTTTTAAATGATTTTGCAGAAGAAGAAAACTTTGCAACATGCATATTGAAGACAATAAGAAAATATGAGTGTACTTGTCAAAGCTAGTATAAGAGTTTGAATGCAGAACAGATGAACGCCATTTAAAAAAAAAAAAGTAAGGCCTTTCTCAAACAGTAAAAAAAAAAAAAAAAAATCACTTTATACTTCACCCGTTACATAACAAGAAATGTTTTTGAAGATAGCATTAAAATGATCACACATATTTTGATTATTTTCTCTCTTTCTCAACAGTTTTAATCTCAAATGGCTCAAAGTGATAAAATGGGATATATATGAACGTGCACTTGTATCTTCCCTAATATCAAACGAACAGGTTAATACTTTTTGCGGTTGGACAATAAAAGGAGATCCACAAAGATATGGACACCGCTTAGAAAGCGGCGTTAGGCAAACGTGAAAACATTGCTCCCCGTTCGACCGCACATGAGTTTGTTTTCAAAGGAGAAATATTGAGGCAATCAATATCTTCGAAAGATTGTGGGGGGGGGGGGGAGGGGAGAAAGAGAAGGCGAAATGCGTCTAAAATACAAAATATGTAAGAGTCCTTCGGGGGATAAATGTTCTAGCCAATTTGTTCATAATTCATTTCTAGCAGCCTTGAGTCTGTGAACACCGGGCGAGAGAGTTTCGTCCACTAAATCACACCGGACCATTTCGGCCATTTAAAGTCAATGTCCGACCTCACGCCACAACCCGAGCGGATTTGCACGTCAATGCAATAAATCCAGATTTGCAGAGGGGCTGTTTTCAGTACACGCTGCGAATGTATCCCATGACATTATTTTGATGATGACATTGTACGCGCCATTTGCAAAACACTTTTTTTTTTACATTGGCTTTGTAACCCTGTAGGGTGTTTCACAAAGAATAAGTCGATCGTAAGTTTTTAGATCAACTTAAAAAGTTATGGTAGCCTGTGTGTAACTTCAATATATATTCTAACTTTCATGTAAAAATGAAAAATTTGGAGACTTTTTCATACAGGCATTGATAAACAATATAAAGTAAGGGGCAAAAGATGTTTTTTTCTGAGAATTTTGATAACAATTTGAAGTGGGTTCTAAAAAAAATACATTAAACTTAAAAGAGAAACCAACTGCGTACCGTAATTTTAAGTCAATTTTAACATGTTTTAAGTTCGACTTCTTCGTGAAACACCCTTTTGCAATCAAAGCTGAAGATGTTTTAATCGCAGCACCGTCCTACTATACCAGACTGCTGCGAAATAGCTCATCAATTTTTTACTCATCAATTCACAGTCAAAATATCTCAGCAATACCGATTCTCTTCTGTATTTGAAATTCAGTATTACATGCCCTTATTTTTTTCTTCTTTTTCTTTATGTTGTAATCTAAGGCCTTGTAGATAATGTTTTTCTTTCCTTTTCTACTTTTGTGTCTGAAACAAGCTATCATGGTGAATATACCTTGTTTCTTGCTCTTTGCATATTATGTGATGTATATCCTTGTCATACTGTACGTATAATGTTTGTATTTTTAATCAATGTGTGGACCCCTCTGAAAACCAGCCTTTGGCTGACGAGGGTGTTCCACCCCACGAGTGGAAAATAAAAATTGAATTGAATTGAATTGAATTGAATTGAATATGATTACATGGATGAATTTATATAAGAAACAGAGCAACTGATCAATAGTTAGATGCACAGACCGATAGATGGGTGGGTAAATAGACAGATAGATAGATGGATAGATAGATAGATAGATAGATAGATAGATAGATAGATAGATAGATAGATAGATAGATAGATAGATAGATAGATAGATAGATAGATAGATAGATGGATAGAAACAAAAATTGATTGATGTGTAGACCCCTGTAGAAATATATCGACCGTTATATGATGTTGAGATAAAAATATCTTGGAATAAAGTCTTACGTAGAATAATATTAGCCTTTGGTTGAAAGCGTCAGATATCGAGGGGGCAGCATCAGATCAAAGCAATAATATTTTATCTCTCAACCTTTCCTTCAATTTTGTTTGTGAACCATTTAGCCATTTGTTATCGAAATATCACTGTTGCTTCTATATGAAAGTCAGAGATTGCTAGATGCTCTATCTACATACATATAACTTTGACACCTCTTCAATACTGGATGATATGGAGGTTTAAAGAGCTAAAACAGTCTCGGAGGAGACTGCCTATCTTACCATGTTCCATTTGTGCTAATGCTTGTATGTGTATCTGTCTATCTGTCTATGGGTCAACTATCTATTTCCCTTACTATCCACGAAACTCACTACACACAGTAACGATGGGAAACATTCCGTCATTATTATTCATTTACGTATTGTTTTTCTTTTCTTTCTAAAAGCGGAAAAAAGTGCATCTTTGATTTCATTTTCAATACGTCAAAGATTATCGTGGTCATTGTATTGCGAATTTAGTATGTAGATTTTTGTTCGAACTGATACATGTACCGTTAATTCATGTATGAGGGGGTTTTCACGGAGAAATTGCAGAAATAGAATCAAAATGGTGACTGAACTGAATTAACAATGATCAAATCGCGCACAGCTGCGCTCACCAAGCTCCCACACCCTTCGCGCTCTCCACTCTCGATTTCAAGGCGGTCCCTCCTTGATACTTACCCATGGTCATCACATCCGAAATCAGAAAGACGGAATCTGCCTTTAAGGGTCTCTGCCACAACCAGCCCTGGACTCGGTAAATTAACGGCTGGGTGTCGTGTCGTTGAAGGATGCTGAGGATACATGGTGGCAGGTTTATGAAACCTTTCGATGCTCTTGGCAGCACATGTATTTATTTTTGAAAATAGTTGCCTTATTTGATTTATCACCACCCTACTCTCTCGACGTGTGCGGATACACGAAGTGATGATCGCATCGCAAGAGCTTCATTTTTTAACAGGAATTGAAAAAGGAGAAGATGAAGAAAGGGTGAGAATTTTGGAGTAAGGTTTTACCAACCATCAGAATTCTTGAACAGGGAATAGCATTTTTTCTCTTTTGGCAGATCTTCTTTGTTGTCGTCGTTGTTGCTTTCGTCTTTGATATTGTTTTCTTGTTTCTGTTCTCACAATCTTTTATCTTTAAAGAAGATGAGTTCTTCTGTTTCCCCGCGTCCGTATCTTTGAACGAAACCAGACATGTGGTTACCACCAGTGACCACGGAAAAGCTTCTTAAACATGCCTTAAGGTTCCTCGTATGTTTCGATTTTATCACAGTGTACTCTTATCTGGGTCACGAAGTTTCTGATATTCATACTTTCTTTATGTTTATGTTTTTGTTTTTCTTTTTGTTTTTCTTTTTTTTTTTGGGGGGGGGGCGGCTTGCTAGAAACTATTCTTCTCACGTATCAAGACTTGAAAGATAACACCCGTATGAAGACGCAATGAGGAACTCGTAAACACTATCGAAACATACTGCAGTCCTTCACCTCATTATAGCCAGATGTTTTGACATCAAAAAGGAACAAACATTTTCTGTGGTATATCATTTCATTTTGTGATGACTGATATCAAAGGTATGATTAAGGATTCCAGAGCCGATGTGGCGTTAGAAAATTTAAAGCGACACGGATGAAAAGAGATGGCAGTAATTCCATCATCATTATTTTTGTCCGCAAAAATAATATATAAAAAAAATTATCACGCGTTTAGGGCTCCTATTTAGAAGCTCTATTTTTTTTATAGCAAATTTACCCCTTTCTGTGCCAGGGACATTCAAATGTGTGTTCCTAGGTATGGGATTTTCTTTTATGCTTGCCTGCAGGTATGATGTGTAATTTTGCACGTGTTGCTGGTGCTGGTGGTGATGCTGGTGGTAGAAGTGGTGGTGGTGGTAGTGGTGTTAATAGTGGTAATAGTGGTGGTGGTGATGGTTGTAGTAGTGGTGGTAATGGTGATAGTGGTAGTAGTAGTAGTAGTAGTAGTAGTGGTGGCAGTGGTGGTGCTAATTGTGGTAATAGTGGTGGCGTTGTTGATGTTGGTGGTGGTGGTAGTAGTGGTGGTATTGGTGTCGATGGCAATAGTTGTAATAGTGGTGGTAGTGGTGGTGGTGATGGTGATGATGAAAGCTGTGGTGATGTTTGTAGTAGTGGTGGTGATGCTTTTAGTAGTGGTAGTTGTGGTAGTTGCGCAGTAGTGGTAAAATTGGGAGTGGACAGGTAGTAGTGGTGGCGGTGGCACCGGTGCGTTGGAGGTATTGGTGATGTTTCTCTAAATGTTCTGTACTTACTGTTTGATCCTTTCTGTCAAGCACTCAGTAGTGTTGCAGGTATTTATGTCGTATGATTTCATTCATTTTTCTTCCTGCAATCTTTGATATTTTAGTATCGTTTTTGTTCTATTTGTGTAAAACCTTTGTACTTTGATGATTGATTAATGGGTGATAAGTCCATTCAAATCTAGGTAGGTCGATGATTTTTTGGAGAGTCTGAAGGCTGAAGCCCACTGAGCGCAAACACCAAGAACCGTACGCGAACGTGAGAAAATATCGCCAGAAACACGAGAGGGCGACAGACCACGTTTATTCGTGAGAATGTGTAATACTCTAGTAGACAAAGATTGCCACAAACAGCTGTACTTTTATTTTACTAGAAC